>CM067220.1:133270726-133712284 GCA_034190945.1 Octodonta nipae
AAAATCAGCAAAACGGTTAACCGACGCTCTTATAAAGTTATCTTTGGTAGAGGCGTTTTAACTGACTTCAAAACGAAGGAGATGCTAACTTCATCTGATGTGAGTTTTTATGTGTGTTCAGCTATTACTCAAACGCGGCTCAAGGAATTTGGAATATTAAACTGGATTCTGATAAGAGAGATCCGTAAGTGGTCCCATACTTTTTTCAACGACATAGCTTATAGCGTTTTTTAGAAAATCGGCTCAAAAATGTTTAACTGACATTCTAATAAGTTATCTTTGGTAAAGTCGTTTTAACTGACTTCAAAAAGAAGGAGATTGTTACTATCTGTATGTGAGTTTTTTTATGTGTTCAGCTATTACTCAAACGCGGCTCAAGGAATTTGGATTATTTAAACTGGATTCTGATAAGAGAGATCCGTAAGTGGTCCCATACTTTCAACGACATAGCTTATAGCGTTTTTTAGAAAATCGGCAAAAACTGTTTAACTGACATTCTAATAAGTTATCTTTGGTAGAGTCGTTTTAACTGACTTCAAAAAGAAGGAGATTGTTAATCATCTGTATGGTGATAGTTTTTATGTGTGTTCAGCTATACTCAAACGCGCCAAGGAATTTGGATTATTTAAACTGGATTCTGATAAGAGAGATCCGTAAGTGGTCCCATACTTTTTTCAACGACATAGCTTATATCGTTTTTTAGAAAATCAGCAAGAAAACGGTTTAACGACGCTCTTATAAAGTTATCTTTGGTAGAGGCGTTTTAACTGACTTCAAAAACGAAGGAGATTGTTAACTCATCTGTATGTGAGTTTTTTATGTGTGTTCTAGCATTACTCAAACGCGGCTCAAGGAATTGGATTATTTAACTGGATCTGATAAGAGAGATCCGTAAGTGGTCCCATACTGTTTTTCAACGACATAGATTTATATCGTTTTTTAGAAAATCAGCAAAAACGGTTTAACCGACGCTCTTATAAAGTTATCTTTGTAGAGGCGTTTTAACTGACTTCAAAACGAAGGAGATTGTTAACTCATCTGTATGTGAGTTTTTTTATGTGTGTTCAGCTATTACTCAAACGCGGCTCAAAAAATTTGGATTATTTAAACTGGATTCTGATAAGAGAGATCCGTAAGTGGTCCCATACATTTTCCGTCGAACGTAGCTTATACCGTTTTCAGAAAATCGGCAAAAAACTGTTTAACCGACTTTCTTAAAAAAAGTATCTTTGGTAGGGTGTTTCAAACTGACTCAAAAAGAAGGAGATGGTTAACTCATCTGTATGTGAGGTTTTTATGTGTGTCAGCTATTACTCAAACGCGGCTCAAGGAATTTGGATTATTTAAACTGGATTCTGATAAGAGAGATCCGTAAGTGGTCCCATACTTTTTTCAACGACATAGCTATAATCGTTTTAGAAAATCAGCAAAACGGTTTGACCGGCGCTTTATAAAGTTATCTTTGGTAGAGGGCGTTTTAACTGACTTCAAAACGAAGGAGATTGTTAACTCATCTGTATGTGAGTTTTTTATGTGTTGTTCAGCTATTACTCAAACGCGGCTCAAGGAATTTGGATTATTTAAACTGGATTCTGAAAAGAGAGATCCGTAAGTGGTCCCATACATTTTTCGTCGAACGTAGCTATACGGTTTTCAGAAAATCGGCAAAAACTGTTTAACCGACTTCTAATAAAGTTATCTTTGTAGAGACGTTTAACTGAATTCAAAAAGAAGGAGATTGTTAACTCATCTGTATGTGAGTTTTTTATGTGTGTTCAGCTATTACTCAAACGCGGCTCAAGGAATTTGGATATTTTAAAACTGATTCTGATAAGAGAGATTCGAAGTGGTCCCATACTTTTTTCAACGACATAGCTTATACCGTTTTTTAGAAAATCAGAAAAAGTGTTTCACCGACTTTCTTATAAAGTTATCTTTGGTAGGGGTGTTTCAACTGACTTCAAAAAGAATTATTCATCTTTATGTGAGGTTTTTTATGTGTGTTCAGCTATTACTCAAACGCGGCTCAGGAATTTGGATTATTTAAACTGGATTCTGATAAGAGAGATCCGTAAGTGGTCCCATACTTTTTTCAACGACGTAGATTATACCGTTTTTTAGAAAATCGGCAAAAACTGTTTAACCGACTTTCTAATAAAGTTATCTTTGGTAGAGGCGTTTTAACTGACTTCAAAAAGAAGGAGATTGTTAACTCATCTGTATGTGAGTTTTTTATGTGTGTTCAGCTATTACTCAAACGCGGCTCAAGGAATTTGGATTATTTAAACTTGATTCTGATAAGAGAGATCCGTAAGTGGTCCCATACTTTTTCAACGACATAGCTTACACCGTTTTTTAGAAATCAGCAAAAACGTTTTAACCGACGCTCTTATAAAGTTATCTTGGTAGGGGTGTGTTTCAACTGACTTCAAAAGAAAGAGATTGTTAATTCATCTGTATGTGAGTTTTTTATGTGTGTCCAGCTATACTCAAACGCGGCTCAAGGAATTGGATTATTTAAACTTGATTCTGATAAGAGAGATCCGTAAGTGGTCCCATACTTTTTTTCAACGACGTAGCTGATACCGTTTTTTAGAAAATCAGGTAAAAGTGTTAACCGACTTTCTTATAAAGTTATCTTTGGTAGGGGTGTTTCAACTGACTTCAAAAAAATTAATTCATCTGTATGTGAGTTTTTTTATGTGTGTTCAGCTATTACTCAACGCGGCTCAAAGAATTTGGATTATTTAAACTGGATTCTGATAAGAGAGATTCGTAAGTGGTCCCATACTTTTTTCAACGACATAGCTTACACCGTTTTTTAGAAAATCAGCAAAAACGGTTTAACCGACTCTCTTATAAAGTTATCTTTGGTAGGGGTGTTTCAACTGATTTCAAAAAGAAAGAGATTGTTAACTCATCTGTATGTGAGTTTTTTTATGTGTGTTCAGGTATTACTCAAACGCGGCTCAAAGAATTTGGATTATTTAAACTGGATTCTGATAAGAGAGATCCGTAAGTGGTCCCATACTTTTTTCAACGACATAGCTTATACCGTTTTTTAGAAAATCAGGTAAAAGTGTTTAACCGACTTTCTTATAAAGTTATCTTTGGTAGGGGTGTTTCAACTGACTTCAAAAAAAATTAATTCATCTGTATGTGAGTTTTTTTATGTGTGTTCAGCTATTACTCAAACGCGGCTCAAAGAATTTGGATTATTTAACCTGGATTCTGATAAGAGAGATCCGTAAGTGGTCCCATACTTTTTTCAACGACATAGCTTTTACTGCTTTTCAGAAAACCGGCAAAAACTGTGAACCTACTTTCTTATAAAGTTATCTTTGGTAGGGGTGTTTCAACTGACTTCAAAAAAAAATTAATTCATCTGTATGTGAGTTTTTTATGTGTGTTCAGCTATTACTCAAACGCGGCTCAAAGAATTTGGATTATTTAAACTGGATTCTGATAAGAGAGATTCGTAAGTGGTCCCATACTTTTTTCAACGACATAGCTTACACCGTTTTTTAGAAAATCAGCAAAAACGGTTTAACCGACTCTCTTATAAAGTTATCTTTGGTAGGGGTGTTTCAACTGATTTCAAAAAGAAAGAGATTGTTAACTCATCTGTATGTGAGTTTTTTTATGTGTGTTCAGGTATTACTCAAACGCGGCTCAAGAATTTGGATTATTAAACTGGATTCTGATAAGAGAGATCCGTAAGTGGTCCATACTTTTTTACGACATAGCTTATACCGTTTTTTAGAAAATCAGGTAAAAGTGTTTAACCGACTTTCTTATAAAGTTATCTTTGGTAGGGGTGGTAGGGGTGTTTCAACTGACTTCAAAAAAAATTAATTCATCTGTATGTGAGTTTTTTTATGTGTGTTCAGCTATTACTCAAACGCGGCTCAAAGAATTTGGATTATTTAACCTGGATTCTGATAAGAGAGATCCGTAAGTGGTCCCATACTTTTCAACGACATAGCTTTTACTGCTTTTCAGAAAAACCGGCAAAAACTGTGAACCTACTTTCTTATAAAGTTATCTTTGGTAGAGGCGTTTTAATTGACTTCAAAAAGAAGGAGGTTCTTAGTTCATCTGTACCAGTATATAAGATTTTTTATGTGTGTTCAGCGGTTACTCGAAACCGGCTCATCCACATCTTCTCATACTCAATCACAGAAAAAATATTGCAATATACTTCGTGGGTTCAATTTAAAAATTATAACAACTAATATTTACTTTCACTTTTCTAGAACTTTATTTACATTTAAAACAGCTGATTCACAATACATTTTCATATAAGCTAGTTGTCGCGGTATAACTGCCTGGCGATCGTGGGCGTTCTTTTATATCACCAGCGTAGAATTCTCCACTAGAAATCAACATCGTTCCTTCCGCTGCCGAGCCTTTTCGAGAATCGTATTTTTTTATCTTGAAGCGTTTGTTTGTCGTGCTGAAATGACACAGGGTCGGCTTTGGGTAAAATTCGTAACACTGCCCCCCCTTTAATTCTGATCGTCCCGATCAGAAACATCCCCTCCATGGTAGGGAGCGAGTCGATCTAAGTGAACCACCTTCAATTTAGCCTTGGGGTTTCGACGGATCCGGTAGACGACATCATTCAGCCTCTTGACCACTTCGTATGGACCATCCCAGGCGGGTGTAAGCTTTGGGGATTTACCCTTGCTCCGTTGGGGTTGTACAGCCAGACTTTGTCCCTCTCCTGGAACCGGCTGAATTGGCCTTGAGGTCGTATCGCGTCTTCATCCGGTCACTGGTGGCAACATCTGCGTTCGGGCTAACTCGTGTATTGCCAGCATGTTATGTCGGAGCTGGTCGGCATAATCGTCGATGTCTTGGGGAGGTTCTTCGGGGAGCCAAATGCCAAGTCGCATGGTAATCGCAGCTCCTTTCCGAATAAGACCCTTGCTGGGGTCAGGCCTGTACTATTATGTACAGCAGAGCGATATGACAACAGGAATAGGGGAATATGCTCATCCCAATCACGCTGGTTATTGCTGACGACCTTGGATAGGTGTTGTTCCAAGGTCCGGTTGAATCTTTCCACCATTCCGTCTGACTGTGGGTGTAATGGTGTTGTTCTCGTTTTCCTGATCCCAACATCGTGCAGACCTTCTGGAATACATTCGATTCGAAGTTACGCCCTGGTCTGAATGTAATTCCATCGGGACGCCAAACCTGCTGAATAGTTGTTCTACTAGCACCGTCGCTACCGTGGTTGCCTCTTGGTGGGTATCGCATATGCCTCAGACCATTTGCTGAAGTATCCATTGCGACCAGAATGTATTTGTTCCCCCTCTCAGACTCGGGAAACGGACCGGCGACATCGATGGCAATTCTCTCAAATGGGACGCCCACATTGTACTGCTGCATTCTGCCCTTGGTCCGGGTCTTCGGGCCCTTACTGGCGGCACATGTGGCACATTTGCGGCACCAAGCTCTGACGTCTTCGAAGTAATTCACCCAGTACTACCGCTGGCGAACTTTGTCTAGGGTTTTATTCATGCCCAGGTGGTCTCCGGTAATTCCATCATGTACTTCGGTCAGGATGGTGGTACCTTTTTCTTCGGAACTACCAGTTGGGACTTGGTTTCTCGTCCATCAGCGCTTTCCCAAACTCGCTTGAGCATTCCATTGTCTACTCTTAGAGAGTCCCACTGAGCCATAACGATTTCAGCACGCCGGAGTATCTAGCTACCTCGTCCCATCGTGGCCTGGGTGCCCCTCTCATTTTGAATGACAAGATTGGTTCGATGTCTGGATCAGCCATTTGGTCCTGGATGCACTGTTCCGTTGTCCAGTCTTCATTGGCCTGCACTCGGATCTGCCTGATGGAGATACCCTCTCGCTGTTCCGTCTTCAGACAATGCTTGCATTCCGCTCTACAGGGTCTTCTGGATAGGGCATCGGCATTATATGTGCAACCGGCCGGCACGGTGTTCCACCTTGAAGTCGTATTGCTGTAATTTCTCCATCCATCTGGCCAGTTGTCCTTCCGGTGTCTTCATGTCCAGCAGCCATTTGAGTGCGGCATGATCTGTTCGGATTAAGAAATGGCGACCATACAGGTATTGTGGGAAATGGTCTACAGCCCTTATTATTGCAAGAAGTTCTTTTTGGTGACGCAATAATTTCTTTCTGGCTTCGAGAATCCACGGCTGTAGTACTCGATCACCTCTCTTCACCATCTTGCACCTGGGATAGGACGGCCCCCAAACCTGTGTTGCTGCGTCTGTGTCTAAGATGAACTTGCCGGACTGTGTAGGAAAGGCTAGGATTGGGCTGGAACATAGTGCTGCCTTCAGTCGCCTGAATGATGTTTCGCAATCCTGATTCCAATGGAAGGTCTCTTTATCAGTGGTCTGCCGATGTAGAGGGGCGGCGATGGTGGCAAATCCCAACAAAACGCCGGTAGTATGAACAGAGGCCCAAGAAGCTTTCGAGTTCATGTTTGTCTCTTGGAACTGGCCAATCACGGATGGCTTCTATCTTGTCTTCGTTGGTGCGGATTCCTGACTCGGACATACTTGTGGCCCAAAAACTCTACTTCTTTTTGAAACAAGGAACACTTCTTCGGATTGAGTCTCAGGTTGGCATTATTAATTCTGGAGAATACTTCGCCCAGGTTCTTCAGATGGTCGTCGAATGTCTGGCCATGACTAGAATGTCGTCGAGGTATACTAAGCACGTCCTCCATGTTAACCGCTCAGTACATACTCCATTAGTCTCTCAAATGTAGCGGGTGCATTACATAACCCAAAGGGCATGACCGTGAACTGAAACAGCCCTTTACTGGTGGAGAACGCTGTCTTTTCTCTGTCATTTGCGTGTAGACCAACCTGCCAATATCCACTTTTTAGGTCTAGTGTGGAAAACCAACGGGAGCCTGCTAGTGTGGTCAAAGTGTCATCGATTCGGGGTAGTGGATAGCTGTCTTTTCTTCGTGACATCATTCAGCTTTCTGTAATCCACGCAAAATCGGGTGGTTCCATCTTTCTTTTTAACTAGCACGACGGGAGCAGACCATGGACTGATGGATGGCTCAATAACTCCATTTTGTAACATGGACTCGATGTTTTCCTCGACGGCTGTTGTTGCCCCAATGGTAGTCGTCTAGGTGGTATTCTGATGGCTGAGCCTTCCGGTATCTATTCGATGCTGGATGATGTTGGTGCGACCGGTGGTTCCATTTTTACTGTTAAAAATTTGCCAGTGTTTTGTGATAAATTGCTTGGCTTTTTTCTGGTTCTCTGGTGTCAAGTGTGTTAAGTGGTCAGCAAAACTGTTGTAGGAACTCTTTATCGGGCCTGTCTCCTTCACCGACGTCTGGTACTCTTCTTCGCAATTGATGATGGTCTCTACTGGCTCGAAACAAGCTATCTTTTGACATTGGCAATTCTAATGTCGTTGTTGGACAAATTCAGGACTCTGATTGGTATATCTCGTCCGTTTTAACTATAGCCCGTCCAACCAAGTAGTCATGAGCTGAGTGTACGGGCTCCACCATTCCAACGCAGCTCCCAGGATTGCTGTCTAGCTGCCCATGAATAATCTGTTCCGTTCGACCGGGAATTCTAGCTGAAGACTTTGCCACAATTTTTATGGGCGTGACTGATGTGTTGACGGGCCGTGTCAATACAAATTCCTCATTCAGGAACCGAAGAACATCATATCTCGGGTCGAACATAAATCCATGCTGGCTAATTAGGTCCATTCCAAAATAAAATCGTCCTCAATATTCGCTACCAGGACCCTATGCCGGATCATGTTGTCCCCTATCTGTAGCACGACATCTGCCTCACCCTGTATTGACATGGACTCGCCGGTGACTGTTCTGAGCTGGATGTTATTGGTAACTGGCCGAATTTCTGATGCTCTCAAAACCCGGACTTGGCAATGGACACAGCGGCGCCGGTATCGATGGTGATGGTACTGCTCGCCCGTTGATGGCCTCTGATGACTAGGCTGCCGCTATCTCGGCAAAATCCCCGGATGGATAACGTTTTGGGGGCTGGTGGAGGGACAGTCAGCATTCGCCCCCCTATGCTGACTGACTGACGGTCCCTGGACATGTGGGCTGTTCTGTTGGTTACCCCTGGTCGGTGATCGTTCAGGTGGCCTCACTCGACAATTACGTTGGAAGTGCCCTGTCCGTCCGCAGCCGTAACATGCCCCTCTGGTGCCAGTTCTTGGTGACCGGTCTAATAATTTGTTCAGACCAGCCAGCAGCGCTTGAAATTGTGACTCTGACTCTTCCTGGTTGAAGGAAACTGCTCGGACCCTCGGCTTGGACATGTTCATGACGGCCTCTACTTCCAAAGCCCGAAGTAGAGCTTCACTACTTTTCTTGACGCCACTCAGTCTTAAATTTCTTTATACTTCCACATCTCTGATGCCGTTTATGAAACTCTGTGTGGCCAACTGGTCTTTCGTTTCCTCTGGCAGGTCTGGGTAGGACAAGTGAACTAACCGTCTAATTTCTGCTTCGAATTCTTGGAGGCTTTCACCGGATTTTTGCGTTTTTTCACTCAGTTGGACTTGGTATACCTGGCTCAAGGATTGATTGTCGTATCTCTTGTCCAGAATGGCGATGATCTTGTCGAAATTGCCTTGTTCTTCGACTGGAATGCTTTGGAGGAGTTCTAGGGCCGGACCTCTTAACGAAATTACCAGAGAGGTAGATTTTTCTTGATTATCCCATCCATTAGCTGTAGCCACAGCCTCAAATTGCCGTTTATACATGGGCCAAGATGAACTGCCATCAAATGTGGGTGGTTTGCTAACGGAACCTTTGGTACTCACGGTGTGCTGGTATCTTCCTCTCTGCAAATCTTGTTGCAATTTTTTAATTGCTGTTTCACTTTATCTTGTACTTCACTGTGTACTGCGTCTTTAATTGAACTGATTTCAGCTTTTACCTGGTTTTGGATAGCACTTATTTCAAATTTCACCTGGTCTGGACAGAATCGATGTCATCTACTTTGATTTCAAGAGTCTCCACATTATTTTTAGGATCTTTATGTCGTCGTTTATTTCTTTTATATCTGATTCAACTATTTGCATTCTTTCATTAACTGTTTCATTAACTTGCGATACTATTTGCATTATTGTTCAAATTGCAATTGTCTTTTTTCTTCCGTTTTGCCTTGTTTTCTTCAAATATCTTAAAATCATTTTCTCGTTTTTCTTCAAATTTCGAGAACAATCCTTCCAATAAATTTTGTTGTTTTCTTCCATCGTGGAAACAAGATTTTGTTGTTTTTCTTCCATCGTGGAAACAAGATTTTGTTGTTTTTCTTCCATCGTGGAAACAAGATTTTGTTGTTCACTTTTCATCGTGGAAACAAGATTTTCTAATTCTATTTTACGTTTTTCATCGATATTAGTGACAAGATTTCCTAACTCAATTTAAGTTTATCATCAAAAGATTCACTAACCTTTGTTGAATTTCTTCTTGATGTTGTTTCTCCTTCTTGTCACGTTTTTCTAGAATCTGTGCAATTTTTCGTCTATCTTTTCCATACTACGAGTTTCCATAAATCAATTTAGGATGTTAACTGCACTTAATCCTTCACTTCTAACACCAAATTGCAATATACTTCGTGGGTTCAATTTAAAAATTATAACAACTAATATTTACTTTCACTTTTCTAGAACTTTATTTACATTTAAAACAGCTGATTCACAATACATTTTCATATAAGCTAGTCGTCGCGGTATAACTGCCTGGCGATCGTGGCGTTCTTCTTTTATATCACCAGCATAGAATTCTCCAGTAGAAATCAACATCGTTCCTTCCGCTGCCGAGCCTTTTCGAGAATCGTATTTTTTTATCTTGAAGCGTTTGTTGTCGTGCTGAAATGACACAGGGTCGGCTTTGGGTAAATTTCGTAACAATATTGATGTGATTCTATAGCATCAACTAAGGTGTTTCACACAATTAATAATCTAATTCAAACACCAGCTAAGATGTCTAGCCTAAAAAATGTGTTATTTACTTTATTTACTTAAAAAATGCTCCCACTTCATGCAACAGAAAATACAAACACCCCGTACAGTTAAGTAAATTGAAAATAAATATATAAAAATGAAATTCACGAAAACGCCCTGAACAAACGTAAAATTATTGAGATAACCTCACCCGACCTAACCTAAACAAACACAGAACTGCTACAAAATTATCATTAGATTAGTTTCCCGCACTCTAGCCTGGTAGTGAGTTTAGACACGACAGATGTTTGTTCTATAATTAAATAATTATAGTTAAAAAAAAAATTAAAAAATACGCTTTAATAGCAAACCGAACTAAAAAGTACAAAATAATTTATAATTATGAACAGTTTATATAAAGTAAGAAAGTCGAACAATCAATCATGATTAATTACCTCTAAATAAAAATATAATAAAATTTAAGTTATTAACAGAATAATTCGATTCAGAGTAAGAAGCGTGGGGTGCATTTCACTATATTTACATAACTGTCCTCTTATAAATAGTTTCCCATAGGATAATTGTAAAATTTAATATTTTAAGCAGCCCATGCTTTTTACTCTGAATCGAATTATTATGTTAATAACTTAAATTTTATTATATTTTTATTTTGAGGTATTTCAATCATGATTGATTCTTCAACTTTCTACTGCTGTAGTATAAACTGTTAATAATTAAAATTTTTTTCTACTTTTTAGTTCAGTGTTCTAAAAGCGCATTTTTTAGTTTTTTAAACTATAATTATTTTCTCAGTTTTTAGTCTCATATACATGTCTTTAGTATAATTAAAAAGTTTACTTCATTTTTGCGATACCTTTCCATTTCATTGCAGCAAGTTCCACTACTGCCAACTAGATGGCACTAGTTAATAGGCGAATTTGTATTTAGGGAAGAACAATGACAAAAATACAACAAACGGGAAATTCAAGTTAAAGAATTGTATTGTCATCGGCCATTGAGACGTGTGCCAGTTTTCAACTTAATTGGACTTCTTTAAGTTGGTGAAAATTACGTTGAAAGTTTCCCTTACATAGATAGATACATACGTACACATCGACCTAATAAAAAGCGTATTAATAATAAAAAAATAGAAAATAGCAATCGAAAAATGGGAAACGAAAAATAAAAACCGAAAAATGAAAAACGAAAATTGTTAAAATTCAAAATTCTTCAAGCCCATTTTGCAATATCTCAAATTTGAGGTGTGGGTACGTAGATACGTCATGACTCATGAGAATTACATAATTTTTGTTCGATTTTTAGTTTTTTTTTTTTTAATTTTGTTTGTACATAAAACATTTAAAAAATATATATAACCGACTTCTACCTATAACTAAAACGTTAAAAATAATTATAACAAATTTAAAATCCTTCATTGCGTACTTATCTACTACTTCATCAAACTTGATTGTTGCTTGGCACAGACTTCAAAAATATACTAGATTGGTAGGTAATTAATTGGTACAGAATGAGCACCTTTTAATATTTACATTTTTTACTTCCTGGGTAGGTACCTAACAACATTAAAATTTGTTATAATTATTTTTAGCTTTTTAGTTATAGGTAGAAGTCGGTTATATATTTTTTAAATGTTTTATTTTCAACTTTTTAGTTTTTTTTTGAACTCCGGTAGTTTTTATTCTTTATTTTTTATTTTGTATGTATAGCCTTAATAGACAGAACCAGGTAACATCGAAAGCCTCAACATCACACAATGATACTTTCTTATTTAAATTGACAGGTAAATCTTTACGAACAAAATGTACTAGTACGCGTTGACTTAATAAGCCCAAAATATATTTATGCCTTATGGACTACGCCATGTAACCTTTTTTAAACTCTTTTGACAACCCTGTATAACTATAGATAATTCCACTCCAACCTATGTACCAACCACCCTGTACATACGACTGCCCACGGACAAGCATAAATTTGTTAGCTGCTTCTGTAAACTGTAGGACGGAGTAGAATCTATCCCATATTACGGAGTCAAATCCGTCCTATATTCAACCATAGTATATAACTCCTTGTGGGCTACCCCATAAATTATTTCGTTTTTAACATTTTATATTATCGCCCTGTGTAATATTAATTTCTCCACACTTTATTCAACTTCTTATGGGCTCTAAAAGAAAAAAAAAGAAACTCCAGCATATATTTCAACCATCCTGTATATGATTTGCTTATGTTCATATATTTTTTTAATAGCCTATATAATTTTATTTCATATTTTTTCCAACATTTTTATACCACCAAACGTCCAGTCCACCCTATATTCCAACCATCCTGTATATACGGTTGCCTAGGGACACTATCATTCTAGTCCGTCCTATATTTCAATCTTCATATAAATGCAACTCCTTCTACCACTTTACTTTTTGATTTTGTTTGCTATAACTAAACACCCTGTCTATAAAACGCATCACATAGCAGTTTAAAGTTTGACATGTGTTGTCACTGAATTTTCTATTAGGCCGGGAGAATGTGGCAACCAAAGCACCGTCTTCGCAAAATGGAAAAATTTGCATTTAAATAGGTATTTGCCTGGTATACAAACAAAACGAGCTTGGTACTCATTGATTTAAAGAGCCGAAAATACTATGCTTTACTACCTATATGCTTGAGATGTACATAGAAAATTTTCAAATTCGCAATTAAAACTTCCAGTGCCTAAAATTACCGCACTATTACGTTGGAATTAAAATATTTATGAGGAAATGTCCGTTATGTCATTTTCGATGAAATTTTTGATAAGAATTTTGTAATTTTCAGAGATTTTCTGCAAAACTGCAAGTTGCACGTCGCAGAAAAGTATATGAGATCACCTAAAGATCATCTTTAATAGATTAAACGTTAAAAAACCATACACACCCATAAGGAGTTATCGAAAATGGACTAAATTATTAGGGACATTGGTCGATTTCCATGCACGCATGTGTTCATTCACAAATTTTTTCACTTTACCAATAGAATTCTTTTCCAAAATTTGAAGTTTCACCAATCCGGATATATACTCTATTATTGGATTGAGTTGGCTGATACTGGTGGAAGTTGAAATTCATGATGATTTGAGTAATACACTTATTACAAACTTACACTTTATTTAAAAAATTGTGACAATTGTTTCGCGTCCGATTGTATGATTAAGCTCCATCGGACGCGAAACAATTGTCACAATTTTTTAAATAAGTGTAAGTTTGTAATAAGTGTATTACTGAAATCATCATATACCTCTATTAAACAAGACCATATTCATTCAAAACGGTGCACCACAGGAGAAGAAATCAGGTAACATACATACAAAAAAAAGCGAAAAAAATATACGCGACGAATTGATAATCTCCTCCTTTTTGGAAGTCGGTTAAAAATTAGAAGAAATCTAGTATATTGTTCAATTTTTTTTGTTTATAATTTCTTTTACACAACTTTCTGTTAACAAGGAAGAAAAAAACGCTACAATTACATCACAGAGCTTCATTCCAAAAAGAATACAAAACCCATAAGACCCCAAATAAAGTGAGTCACAAATAACAAAAAAAAAATCGTTTGAAGTTAAAGTTCTAATTAACAAGTTGTTATTTATAGAAAATTCAATAAACCTCACACGCCACGCACACCACTGGTTATTGTAATTAAGCTTCAAAAAAAAAGAGCCGTTAAATGCCACAATGAATGCATCACGAACTCACATCACACATCCCGGCTCGATGTTTAGAAGCAACATTTTATTTAGTTATATCTCAACTGCCTTGAAGCGTGTGTCAACAACGATCTAATAAAAAGGGTAAGTGGTTACAGATACACTGAAATGTTGAACAAATTCATTGTACTTATCGCTTATACATAAATATATGGCTGGCCTTGATGACTAGTGCGTTGTTATCTGCATTCAAGTATAATTTATTTAACAGGCCGAGTTCCTTGGTAGTCAGAAGAAAGTTGTGTAAAATGGGTGATCCAATTGTGACGATTAGTGATGGAACACTTAAAGGAACCACCGCAAAGACTTACAAAGGCGAGGAGATATATGCTTTCTTGGGAGTCCCTTACGCCAGACCTCCAGTCGGAGAGCTGAGATTCAAGGTAAGCTTGTAATAGTTTATTGTGATTGTATGTACATCATTGTTGATTGGATTTACCACTGTAATTGGTTTTTTTAATGCAATCTAGTAATACACTATTACAAAATTAGAAATGCGGTGTACTTAAATATCTATTATATACAGGGCGAGTTTTTTTTTGATGATCAGTATGGGGATCTCGGAAACTAGCGGAGATAGAGCAATGGTTAAATTGGGAAAGATTTGCAATTTTACTGGCCCAATTTAATGACACTTTCGGATTTTTCTAAAAAGTCATGGCTTACTAGATATTTTGAAAAACCAAATTCTATCGATTTAGTCAAATCCTTCTAGCTCTTTTGTTTTTGATTTGATAAAAAAAGTGTAAATATCAAAATTGAAGGGAATGTATCTCTCGTTTTATCTTTTTTTGAATGGAAACCATAGTTGGCTACGACCTCAAAACATCGGTCATTTTTAGAGCTTTTCAACAATATAATACTCGATGTAGTTATTCATAAAAATAAGGGAGTTATGGATGCTTTTCTCTCTTATTTTCAGTTTTAACGTAGTTAGCCATGAAATAGATTGATTTATTAATAACTATTCCAAAAAACAGTGAACGATTTTTTTATTAGCTATATCAGATATAACGAAAAACTAAATAAGTAGGTACTCATTAAAAACTTTAATCAAAGTACATAATAATGGTTACAATTTATGTTCGAAAAGTCCACCATTGTTATTTAGACAAAAATTGCATCTTTTTAAGATTGACATTACCGCTTTCCTCACAGACCGCCTATCAATTTCTTCAGTTGCTTGTAATACTGCCTCCCTTAGGTCACCAACTGTCTCATACTTTTTTTTCGTTTGTATACTTTGTTTTTTAGCGCACCCCATAAATAGAAATCTATTACTGCCAAATCTGGAGACCGGGGTGGCCATTCGCGTGGGCCATTTCTTCCTATCCAAGAGTTTGAATAGATATTATCTAAGTGCTGTCCTACTAATAACGAGTTATGAGCAGGTGCTTCATCATGTTGGAACCACTCAAGTTCTAAACGAGTTCTTTTATTCAAATTATACAAGATGTCTTGAAAAGTGTATTGCAAGAAATGCAAGTAGCGCTCCCCAGTAAGTCATTCGTCATAGATAAAAGGCCCCAGAATAGTAGACCCTATGATACCACACCAAACATTCAAACCAAATTTTATCTGGAGTAGTCTTTGTTCTACATGGAAAGGGTTTTCTTTAGTCCAGATATGCTCATTGTGTCTATTGAACATACCACAGTTAGTAAATCTAGTTTCATCTGACCATAACACCTTTAATGGAAATTGTTGATTGTCAAGGCACATGTCTCTAAACTATGTACAAAACAAAATACGTCGATGTTCGTCACCAGCATGCAAAGTTTGAGAAACTGAAAGTTTGTACGAGTGGAACTTGTGCGCTTTCAGTAACTTAACTACAGTTCGTTGAGATGTGCCAGCTTCTGCCGCAATCTCACGAGTTGATCTAGATGGCTTTTGATTTACCATTGCCAAAACCTTTATTTGGGCTGCTTCGTTAATTTGATTACGTTCCTTTGGTGGTTTAGTAAAAGATCCATATCTGCGTAAATTATTGTAAAGCTCCTTAAATGTACATAGAGCAGGTTGACGACGATTAAAATATCTATGAAAGTATTCCTCAGCTGCACGAACTGAATTTTTATGGCATATGATATAACATTCCACCATATTCAGTTTTTCTTCGTTAGAATATTCCATTTTATCACGAAAACTTGTCAATATCGACTGTCAGTTCAGCACTACTAATGGAATTACTCTCAAATGATGAAACGTTAATGTGAAAACAATCTTTTTCATGGCTACCTACGTTAAAAGTGAAAATAAGAGAGAAAAGCATCCATAACTCCATTATTTTTATGAATAATTATATCGAGTATTATATGGTTGAAAAGCTCTAAAAATTTCCGATTTTTTGTGGTCATAGTCAACTATGGTTTACATTAAAAAAAAAAAGATAAGTTTGTGTCAGATCTCGAAAACGAGAGCTGTCACGGAAACGAGGGCATGACAATCATATTCGGGATGCAATTCCCTTCAATTTTGATATTTGCACATTTTTATAAAATCAAAAACAAAGTGGTTAGAGGGATTTGACTAAATCGACAGAATTTCGATTTTTCAAAATATCTAGTAAGCCATGACTTTTTACAAAAATCCGAAAGTGTCATTAAATTGGGCCAGTAAAACTGCAAATCTTTCCCAGTTTAACCATTGCTCTATCACCGCTAGTTTTCGAGATCCCCATACTGATCATTAAAAAAACTCACCCTGTATAGACAACCACGGTGGTCACATTATTACCAAACTAATAATAATACAAAAATAAACTCCTTGGTATTTTTTATTCAAATTTTACTGATTTACTTCTTACTATAGCATCTATGTTTTACCAAAAGAATATTAAATTTAACATCTTCTTATGGGTGTTGCGAGTTCTTTGTCAATGTGTATACTATAATTTGTACTACACCTACAGAAGCAGTTCAGTTGTCTTTGCGAAGGATTGTAACTGCTAATTAATATTCTTAATATTAATAGCTAAACTAATAATTATGTTAACAATATATAACTTTTTATATCAATATACATACTTTCGATATTTTTAAAACAAGCTCTAATATTTTTCTTATTCTTTGACTTGTTTTATATTTACTGAGTAGAAAATCATGAAACGTTGTTTTAATTCGTTTTTTTCTTTTGTTCTTACGAAGTTATTTGAAAAATGGTTTTCACTAACTGTACAATTTTAAACTTCTGAAACAAATTTTATTTTGCCTTTTTTTCTTTTGATATATCAAATCAAAATTATTTTATAAATTCTTTGCTATGCCGTAAATAATACACAAACAATTCGCTTACATATCTACGTATTTTTCTTTGATGAATACATCAGCTATAGGACAAGTTCACCTTGAGAGTGATGAACTTGGAAGAAATCGGAAATATAATAATTGTTACGTATTTCTGATTAAAATCTTGCTAACCTTAAAAAGTTCTCAGGTTTACGTTCGTTGTACAACAAAATAGGAATTCCGTCAATAATTAAAATGAAATCTTATATCAACTAATATTAAAATCAAACCGGACTAAGGAGAGATAATGATGATTTTGGTACAAGAAAGATATTGTTAATATTACTGAGATTCTTATTATGTACTATATATTTCTGTTAATTAGTTGGTATTGAATTTTAATAATCACTAAGTTATGTTGCGTTTTTGGAATTGGTTTTTGTTTTTTTAATGTATTTACATACAGGATTTCAAGATGTGCTTTCTTTGGTTATTTTATAACGAAAAATTGAAAAGTTTCTGGTCCTGAAATCTTAAATTTTTTCAGTTTTTCTTCTGACTACTAAAGTGTTCTAAATATTTAGTTCAACTTTGGAGCATTAATGCCTCTATGAAGTCTGCATACTAACGTCACAGAAACGGTCATGAAACTCTACAGGGGGGTACTCTATCTGGGTCACGAGTTTTTCTGCCTCTACAACTTTTTTTCAGGACGCTCTTGGCAATTAACAAAAATTGTAAATGAATCTGTTATGAACTTACAATTTTTTTTATTTCTTGTGTTTTTTTTAAACAAACAATTCCTCTGTGATGCAATATGCTATTTTTGTTTAAAAATCATTAAGAAACAATTTAGTCTGAAGTAGGTGGAAGTTTCTTTGGACTTCCATCGTCTTGAAGTGTTGATTTCACCACGGGTTAGCAGTGGTATCCTGCTATCGCATCGGGTGAATAATTCCATCATCGTTTGGAAGAAATCCCATGTCCTGCAGGACGCATAAGGAAAGGTTTCAAGAAATCAGAAGATGCCCGCACGAGGAGAAACATGCCGATTTTTGCTTCGATTCAAAACACACTGTGACAACATCAGACGAATCGGCCAAAAGGTGCACACTGAGGAAACTTAACAAACTTACAGGAACAGTTGTCCGAAGGATACGACAAACAGGAAAACAGTGTGAACTTGTCATCCAGATTCTCACAGCAATAGAGGAACATTGCTTTCTAAGGGCCTAAATAAGCTGTAGCTCCAAAAAAGATATCAGTACTATATATTCAGTTTCGTGGAGTCAGCAATAGGCACAAAGAGTCACCGCACTTTAAAAAACTTCCGTTTGAAAGTCAGAACCGCCATTATTGAAAAACACAACACATCAAACAAAACATCAACGTCCGAAGGGAGAAATCATAAAAACACGACCAATCTATCATCATTCTACCAGCTGACAAAAGAAATGCCACCACCTGATGAACAGAACGGAATACAACAAGAGAATCGACTGTCGAAAGGAAAAATGCAAGCCGACTGCCTACTGATCCCATCCAAAATAGAACGGAAAACTTACAACACTCTCAGAGCTCATGCTAAATATTTTCTACCCGAGCACACAAGTTTAGAAAACTGACGCCGCATCACAGCAACCACACAACATCTTTGAATCATCCAATCCCCTTTGAAGGGCAAACATCATCGCACGTCAAGGACTCAAAGCACTTTGTCGAAATCATCGGATCCATGGAACTTTGGGCGAACATCGCTTAGTTAATAAAAGTTTTCGACGTTGAAAACCTTTTCACGACGTTACCACTAGACGAATCTCTCAACATAGTGAGAAAGAAACTAAGACGAACCCTGATGGGAGGATGGAGCTGCCAATAGACTCAATCATGGACTTACTGGAATATTGCCTCAAACTGCTACTTTCAGGAGAAGTTCAAAAAAATCAATTATGCAAGAAGATGGATGCCTATGGGTTCCCAGTTATAACCAACCATCGCCATCATACTATGAATGTTCGAAGAACATGCACTGAGGAGTTTCGAGAAGAAGCCTAAGCTATGCTTGAGGTATGTTTGCATGACACCTTTATATTATTGGCAACATGGACAGACAGAACTACAAGCTTCCTGGAGCACGTGAACGATTCCCAACCATCGATTAGTTCATCATGGAGAATAAGTAGAATGACCATACCTTGATGAATGGGTGCCTAAAGTCCTGATGTGAAGTTTCAAATGGACTAGGACCGGAATCCAAGCAACAGTCTACAGAAAGACTACGCATACAGGATTATACCTTCACTACAGTTCCAACCACCCATCAGCAACGAAAACTGGCATCATGGCTGCGGCAATTTTTTTTGGAGATGTATAAAATGTTTAGCAAGTTATTTTCTTATTCATGTATTTTCAATATATAAGAAATGTATTGAATAAAAAGTAGTTTTTAAGAAAAAAGTGGTAAATTCGTAAACATTGAATCTACAATCCAAAATTTCGGGGGGAAGGGGATTGAATTCCGAACCCACCCCCACTAGCTACGCCCGTGAATGCAACAAAATCATAGTTCAATTCAACTTTCATCAAACTATGGTCTTGTATGGGTTCAAATCGATTGGTAGGATTTTTTTATAATAGTAGTTTATTATTCTTAGAACGTACGGATGGTTTCTATTATATTCTAAAACATATTTTCAATTTTAGGCTCCTCTACCTGCCGAGCCATGGACAGGGATCAAAGATGCCACAAAAGATGGCAACATGTGTGTTCAAAAAGATATGATGACTTCAGTGCTTCAGGGATCTGAGGATTGCCTGTATTTGAATGTGTTTACCAGAAACGTAAGTAAATATATTTTTTCAGGTTATGTGGTCATCAGGGGGTTTTCAGTGGTTATGTGTTTCAGTTTGTCCCTTTCTTTACGACGTTAAAGATGTAAGTAGTAAACGGCCTCAATTTGCATCCTGGTAATAAAAGAAAACTGTGAAAAAAGGGACAATCCTAAAATTTTAAATTTTCATAGTTTCTTTGTTGTTAAAACGGGGTCTGATTTAGAACCTGCAACGGTTGGAACTATACAGTAATTTCATGAACTGTTGTATTATTTCCCAAAAAGTGCTTAAATACTAATATACAATCTTTTAATTTACATCACTTCTAATTTGTTTTCCTCGCTACTTAATTCTGATGCCCAAGTTTGGGGCCCTAATGTTTGTGTGTAGCTTCTGTTATTGTTTTTGTTCTTACCTTTTTTTTAACAAAATCTTCTTTTTCTCTTGACGTCGTTCACCTCTCTTACATCTTCCTTCAAACATACTTATTTACTTTGTTTGACCTAATAAATAGTAATACCTACTTCATTTTGAGAAGACCTTTTAAATGGACTTATATTGTTTGAATTTCGAATTGAATAATAGACTTCTGAAATCCTCTAATCAAGTCAGCTGTTTGAGTTAATGACGCTGCAAATCCCTTAATCAACAAAGGACCAGGCACCTTTCTTATGGAAAAATGGACTTCCGTCAAATTGTTTGAAATTTTGGAATGTTGTAGAAGTTGACGTTCTGATAAAAAAAGTCCATGAGCTCAAACAGATTCTATGACTAGTTTTCAAGATGAGGAATGTTAAACATTGAAAATGCCGCATTTTTGATATGAGATTTCCAATGATAGACGTGCTTTATTTTCGGTTATTGGAGAAATTGTGATTTGTACATTATTGGACATAAATAGTTCACAAAACAATCGCCATAAGTTTCATGGATTACAGGGTATTTAAAAAATACGTAACATGTGATTTTGGAAAAAAAATTTGTTTTATTACAACGTTGAAAACATAAGAAGATGTTATTGCACAATTAATATCTCGTTAAAGTAATAATTTCTTGGATGTGCTGCATATAACATACAGTGTGAGCCATAAATATAGCTAGAGAAGGCATATATTATTTTTTCCATTTAATGAGTCACCCTGTAGGAACCATTCGTGCTGTAATTTTAATAAGACATTAAACAGATATATTATCCATCTCTTTATACTCAACGGGATGTTAAACTGATTGCAAAAACAATACATATTGAAAAAAAAATTGTATTCTACCCTGTAGTTTTGAATTCTCTCTATCAACTTTGTATGTTATTACATTTTTACGTTAACAAATGTTCAGTGTTTTGCTGAGCAGAATATTATTAAAATGGTGTGACCAGTTTTTGATATATAGAGTGTTAAACTTCGGAGATGTCACCTCTATCGTATCAGATTTCTCATAATAGATGTGTTTTATTTCCGTAGTAGTTTGCACATGATTTGACATAAATTTTGCACAAAAAAATACTATTAACAATTTTTTATTACAGGGTGTTTCCCATATACGTAACATGTCTTTTAGAAAAATGATTTTTTTATTATAACGTTGAATACATAAGAAGAATTAATTGCCTCAGTTAATTCAATACAGCAAAAAGAAATACTTTTGGACAGTGTTGATACATTATAAATTGTGAGTTGGAAATAAGTTGCTAAGTGGGCGATCCATATTTTTTCATTAATAGTAACCCTGTATAAATCATGCTCCTGATTTTTTATATTAAATTATACAAAACTACGACTCACCACACTAAATTCTACAGGTTTGCAAAAATTGTAAAATGAAAGTATTGTTGTTTATACAGGGTTACATCATTAATGGTAAAAAAAAATGGTATATGCCCATTATAACTATATTTACAAATTACACTGTATAATATGTGAACACGTCAAGAACCATTTCTTATTAATTGTGCGATTACATCTTATGTATTCATCTTTGTAATAAAAAAATAATAAATTCAACAAAGAAAAAATATTATAAAAACCTTTCTCCATGGAAACAATTACCCCCACAAAATTTATCAACAAAGAGTTAACCAGACTTGAACAGAAAACAAACCTTCTCTTAACACTACTAAATATTTAAGCTCAAAAGACAACTACAATTACAGTTACAACTATACCATATTACATGGTCTGTCAGAAAGATGAAAAGAGTGGCAAAAAGATTTAATGTTAAAAATATATCAACATTCCAAACAAGAAGAATACACTGAATCTTTGATATTCGAAAAATAAATTAAACAAATTAAAAAACAAGAACTCAAAAAACCTAATATATAAGATTTTTTGCGAATACAATAAAATTTTATATTGGAGAAACATCGAGACCATTAAACGTAAGAATAAATGACACAAGAATTACATAAAGAAACGACAATTTGAAAAATCAAAAATTTTGTGAACTAACCTAGGCCATAAAATACAATAATTGATAATTCAACTACCTCTTGCACAAGAGAACAACATAACACAAAACGAAAAATAAAGATCTGGCCTTAAATTCTTTTAATGAAAGACGTTGTATCGCTTTCTACTTCTGTAGAATTTAATCGTATCTGGGACCGGCAATTCAGGAAGAATTAAATATAATGGTACCTCTTTTGAACTACCCAATATCGGGATGGTTCATAATGTTTTTCCTTAGGTTTTTCCTTATTACGTTAATGGGATCACTGAAACATAGAATTCTGCTTGATCGCATTATTTGGCGAATCTTATAACACAGTCGTACCTAGGAACGCCACTTATAAATTCTAAGACAACTCTTTCAAATTCTTCTAATTTGAAAGCGTGGTTAACTATAATTCATCATCTTTAAAGAATTTTTTTGCTCTGTGTATATAAAAACAACAAATTTTCTAATGTCAATTTTAAATGTCATAAATCTAATTTTCATTTTGCAAATCTACTGCATCAATAAATATAAAGCCATTGACAACGAAGTCAGAATAGACTTTGAAACGTTTGGTATTCCGCAATATATACGTCGTTTTATTTCTATTGTGGTGTTATTGCCAAAAAACCATAAAGTAAAAAAATAAGTTTTCTGAAAAAACATGTTACATATATTGGAAATACACTGTAATCAATGACAATTAATGGTAATTGTTTTATTGAATATTTTTGTCAAATAATCCGAAAATTTTCTTTCCTGCAATATACTGTTATGAGAAATCTGATAAGAAAAAGGAGAAATTTCCGATGTTTAACACCCTATATCTCGAAAACTAGTCATACAATTTCAACAATATTCTGCTCAGTTAAACACTGAATATTTGTTAACGTAACAATGTTGTAACATACAAAGTTGGCGGAGAGAATTTAAAACTACAGGGTAGTATAAAGAACTACCTTTTTTCAATATGTATAGTTTTTGCAATGAGTTTAACATCCTGTTGAGTATCAAGAGACGGATCATATATCTGTTTATTGTCTTATTAAAATTGCAGTACGAATAGTTCGTACAGTGGGACTCATTAATAGGAAAAAACAATGTATGCCTTCTCTAGCTATATTTATGGCTCACACTGTACATTATATGAAACATATCCAAGAAATTATTACTTTAATGAGATTAACATCTTCTTATGTTTTCAACGTTGTAATAAAAAAATGATTTTTTCCAAAAGCACATCATGTTACGTATTTTTTAAATACCCTATAATCCAACAAAATTTATGGCCATTGTTTTGTGAACTATTTGTGTCCAATAATGTACAAATCACAATTTCTCCAATAACCGGAAATAAAGCACGTCTATCATTGGAAATCTGATATCAAAAATGTGACATTTTCGATGTTTAACACTCTTATCTCGAAAACTAGTCATAGAATCTATTTGAGCCCATGGACTCTTTTTGTCAGAACGTCAACTTCTACAATATACCAAAATTACAAACAATTTGACGGAAGTTCATTTTTCCATAAGAAAGGTGCCTGGTCTTACATTTGCACCAATAAACTTTTTTAAGATTTCAGAAAGTTCGAGTTTGAAACCAGTCCTAGTTTTCATTCACGGTGGCGCGTTTATCATGGGGTCGAACAACTCCAACGTCTTCACACCAACATTCTTGATGACGGAAGATATAGTCTTCGTTACCATCAACTACCGGTTGGGAATTCTTGGATTCTTGAAATTAAACGATCCAGTCTTGGGAGTACCAGGTAACGCAGCATTGAAAGATCAGCGCTTAGCCTTGAAATGGGTACAAAAAAACATCAAGAAATTCGGAGGAGATCCAAACAACGTCACGATATTCGGTGAAAGTGCCGGTGCTGCTTCTGTAAACTATCAAGTTTTATCACAATCATCGAAAGGATTCTTTCACAAGGCTATAATGCAGAGCGGTTCGGTTTTGAACCCTTGGCCTCACATACGGTCGAATTCAAATGAAGTAATTAAATTTATTAAAGATGGTTGCAAAACAGAAGCTGACATTTTAGACGCCTTGATGGCAGCATCTGCTGAATCGCTAATTGAGGCACAGCACAACTTTTTACAGGTAAGAATTTACAAAATTGTCTTTAATTGTTTGAAATCCTTCATATATTGGTTGCTTTAGGAATTTTCTTGTATCAGCAGGCCTTTTTTAACAATTTCCTTTAAACATCCCTAGAAATATATGAAAATGTGAAGGATTTTTGTCAGAAGAACAAAGTAACCAAACAATAGAAACTTACAATCCAAAGAACACCGTATGTTTTACTAAAATGAAATCTCTTGCAACCTCTCACATGCAAGGAATTCCAACAAATGATAACGGCAAACTGAAACTATTCTAATCAGTAGAGGTATATTCCTGGGAGACTCTCTTAGCCCGCTATGGTTCTGTCTTGCCATGAACACTCTTTCAAACAAACTGAACTTGACTAACTTTAGATTCAGTCTCAAACACAATAACGTTCCTATAAGCAATTAACATAAACCATTTGTTATACATGGACGACTTAAAGTTGATGGCAGCTACAAAACAACAGCTGCATGCTATGCTTGAAATAGTAGAAGGGTTCTCTAGTGGCATCCATATGCAATTTGGCTTAGATATATGCTGAATTGTTAATATGGTTAAAGGCAAAATACAGCAGGGACACTACCAAATGGCAGATGGCGCACCTCACTTGAATCTATGGTCGACGGTCATACTTATAAATACTATGAAGTAAAGCAGGCTCAATGCATTGATCACTTCACCATGAAAAAGAACCTAACAACAGAGTTCTATAGAACGGTAAGACGACTGTTGAAAACCAAACTTCTGAGTAAAATCTGTTTCAGGCTATTAACACCTACTATTTCAGTGCTTAGTTACTCTTTCGGTATAGTTAATTGGTGCAAGACTGACATTGAATAATTGCAAGGGAGTTCTACTAACAAAAGAGCTCTATCGAACGTACAACTTTGCCACGGTATGAAGGAGGAAGAGGATTGGCCGATATAAGCAAATTACTAGATCAACAAATTTCTAATTTGTGTAGTCACTTCCAAAAGCTCGCAGAATTTTCTTATCTACACAGAGCCATATACTAAGTTGATGCCTCAACACCACTGCGACTGACAGAACAACAGGTCCAACTGCACCGGAAGTCAACTGATCAGAAACTGCTCAAACCAAGATTATGTCGACAGTTCAGCATCGAACTACTGGTTGATCGCTGGTCATATGTTTCCTGATACTGAACGCTTTATATTGGCAATACAAGATCAAGTAGTTCCAACTAAGAACTACCTAAAGTACATTGTTAAAGACCCTTCTATTAACAACGACAGATGCAGATACAGTTGCCAAACATCTGAATCTATCCAGCATATCACAGGAGGTTGTCAAGCGTTCGCTGCAACTGAATGCAAAGGACGACACGATGCTGTGGCAAAAATACTGCACCAGAAACTAGCACTGAAACTTTGTTGATTTGTTTCAGTCGGTAAGAGAGCTATGTATACAAACCACAATCTGTTTTAGGAAATAACAACTACAGCTGTACTGGGATCAGACTGTTGCTCACAATAGACCAGATATAGTTTTAGTAGATAAAGTCTCTAGAAAAACAACCTTAGTTGACATAGCAATCCCTAACAACAATAATATAAATATTAAGCAGGCTCAAAAATAGCTAAATACAGGGATTTTGAATTTCAAATAAAGACACAGTGGGACATGAAAAACACACGAACTGTACCAATTGTTATGTCAACAATATAAGTAGTCCCAAAACTTCTACTAAATAATTTACAATACCTCGGTCTGGACGAACATCTTTACCAACTAATTCAAAAAGCTGTTCTGTTATGGGCCCATCTAGTAAAGGACACCATAAAACTGCCAGTTTTTAATTGAGGGTAGTGGCGATATTTATTTAGTACTACCCCAAAATAATTACGTGCCAACTTTGGCAATTTTATATAAATAAATAGCGGATTTTTATGCACAGTTCCCCCAAATTAAACTCTGCAGTAAATAGGTTCATTTAGCACAGAAGATGTTCATCTTTTAAACACGAAACATATTTCCGCCAAATTATTTAAATATCTCCGATGATTCTTGGGTACAATAAAAAACTCCCTGGTGTTGTGGAGCGCTTATACGATTCTATTTATATCACCCTTTTCGTGGTAATTAATTAATTCGTTTGGAATAAGGTATTTTGTGTGATGCGTATTTTAGTTTGTTGTCGGGTTTATACAAAATTAATAAGACTTATGGAATTTGCCACAGATTATTTCACATCATTTTCGGTCTGTTATATCGAATTCCTAATCCTATCAGTTCGTATTTCAAACCCTTCAAATTTTATATTTAATGATGTTTAGTTGTTTTTCGTCATGGTATTTTCAGAGGATTATATTTTTCAAGGTACTTAAATTTATTACTTTCAGTTATATAATTTAATGTATTACCAAATTTAAATTTGAAGCTAATTGCCTCAGGCATTTCTCTCAAGTTTTGGGGCATTTATGTTTCTTTTTCCCCAAGCCATGCGATGTGTTTTTATAGTTTTTCATAAACTCGTCAAGCTGCTCTTAAGACCCACGGAAGATTTGCAACTTTCCCTGGAGCTTGTTTTTATAGACTGTTTTTTTATGTTCCTTTATATTAAATTCTTTGTTCTTTAATTTACTGTCCCGTGTAATTTGCTTTTTTAAATTGTCTTTTGTCGGAAATATGGAATTTGGAATTTGGCTTTCTCTTTTTTTTTCTCAAGTATGCGTAAAAAAGTATTCTTTTTGGAAGTCGGTTAAACAAAGATCTAATAGCCATATATTTAGATCTGCCAACATTTGAAAATATTGTTGATCTGACGAAACTCCAATTCAATTTTCAGTTCGTTTTAGTTTTAGACCGTGCTTAATAAAGTATGTATTTCATTTATCAAGTGATTTACCAAAATTCACGCATGTAATCTGTGCATTTTTTTTGCAAAAGCTCTATAAACTCGTGTGACATCACAAACTGATGAAGTTCACAGTCGTAACTGAACCAGTTTATATAGATTAAATAATTTGGTCAAGTGCGAGTTGGACTCGCATACTTAGGGTTCCGTACCACCTTCAAGATTCGAATATTCCAGTTTCAGACAAGCAGGGAAAGAGTGCATTTTCTTATATTTACCCTTTTAAATGAAGTGTTTTAAATTTATAAAAAATATTCACTTTGATTTTCCACACATAGACTCTTAATTTTATCTTCTTCAGGATTCGCTTGATTTTTATCAGAATACATATGTATTTAATTTCCTAATTTGGCCCCCAAAAATTAACATTAGACTTTTATTTTACTAAAAAACTTTCAGAGAAGTCTTTTATAATCTACTGTCTGAGTTTTGAGGCTCTGCAGATTGGAAGATAAAGGGCAAAATAGGTCAAGTTTTAAATTCTAAATTATTAAATCTGTTATTCAAATTATTAAAAAATACAAATAAAATATATTTTTCAAAATTTAAATAGTGTAGTTTCTAAAGTGGGAATTAAGTCTATGTTTAATATTTTTGCTAATATCTTTTAAACAAATGATATAAAAATATGATATATTTGTGATTCACATAATGAGCCTTTATCTGATATATTACAAGATGCGTTTGAAAATTGAATCTTTATTTTCCATTTAATTGTATAATTTGTCCATAAAATTACTATGAGGGTTTTCTAATAACTGATTTTCAGTTTAATTCTATTATTTGGGGGCCAATATTTTTTTAATATATTTTAAAATATTCATTTTATCAAAATTAAAAAAACATATTTGTATTCGTCATAATGAGCCAAGTGATTTGATATATTAAGGACCTGTTAAAAACAATTATAATTTTTTATTTTCCATTTAATTCTATAATTTGCCCCCCAAAATGAATATTAGGGGTTTCTCCTTATTTTTCCATTAAAGTTCAGGTGACGGGCTTTACTTCCATTTTTTCAAAATTTTTCAGCTTATGGTTTCGGAGATAAGGGGGGGAGGATGTATAAATTTTTTTATATATTTGTTAATATCTTTTAATTAATTTATTTTAAAAATATGAAAAAAATATATTTGTTTTCGTCATAATGAGCCCTTTCATTTGATATATAACATGATGAGTTAGAAACAATTTTAATTTTATATTTTCTATTTAATTCTATAATTTGCCCCCCAAAATGAATATTAGGGGGTTTTCCTTATTTTTCCAGTAAGGTTCAGGTGAGGGGCTATACCTTTATTTTTTTTTCAAAATTTTCCAGCTTATGGTTTTGGAGATAGGGGGGGATGCATAAATTTTTTTGTTAATATATTTTAATTAATTTATTTTAAAAATATGAAAAAAAATATTTGTTTTCGTCATAATGAGCCCTTACATTTGATATATAACATAATGGGTTAGAAACAATTTTAATTTTATATTTTCCGTTTAATTCTATAATTTTAAATATTAGGGGTTTCTCCTTAATTTTCCAGTTTCCTATAGCTTATGCTTATGTTTCGGAGATAAGGGGGGGGGATGGGTAAATTTTTTTATATTTTTGTTAATATCTTTTAATTTATTTATTTTGAAAGTATGAAAAAAATATGTTTGTTTTTGTCGTAATGAGCCCTTTCATCTGATATATAACATGACGGGTTAAAAACAATTTTAATTTTATATTTTCCATTTAATTCTGTAATTTGCCCCCCAAAATTAAAAGTAGAGGTTTCTCCTTATTTTTCCAGTAAACTTCAGGTCAGACCCTATACTTCTAATTTTTTTCAAAACTTTACGTTTTATAGTTTCGGAGATAAGGGGGGGGGAATGGGTAAATTTTGGTATGTTTTCGTTAATATCTTTTTAATTAATTTTTTTTTAAATATGAAAAATATATATCTGTGTTCCTCAGAATGGGACCTTTCATTTGATATATTACATGATGCGTTTGAAAAAATTTTTATTTTTAAATTTTCATTTAATTTTATAATTTGCCCCCAAAATTAATATTAATGGTTTCTCCTTATTTTTGCCCGTAAAGTTCGCCCAACGATCTATATTTCCTATTTTTTTCAAAATTTTAGGCACAGTAGTTTCGGAGATCAGGAGGGGTGGACTGTCGATTTTTTTAGTTTTTCCCCCCCAGAAGTACCCCTATAATCAAAATTTCTCCATTTACGATATGTACTCCTGATCGGGTCAGCAAGCTATACATTGATACCAAATTTCAACCTCTTCCGTCCAGTAGTTTAGGAGAAAATTGCTGTGATGTGACAGAGGCAGAAATCCTGAGTGATATTATAAGGGTATCCGTATATTGTATATACGGAACCCTAAAAATGAAGTGTTATCTGAATTTAAATTAATTTTCCATTTACAGGAAATGACGGACGACAAAGTCAGATGTTTCGGTCCATGTATAGAAGCCCCAAATGAAACGGCCTTCCTCACTAGATCTCCAATAGACGTCATTACTTCAGGAGATTACAACAAAGTGCCGATGATAATTGGTTACAATTCCAACGAAGGTCTCATTCTTTTGCTGGATGATATGAAGCAAGGTTTTCCGAAAAATCCACCAATTGAACACGAAAAATTCGTACCACAACAAATGGACCTCCCAGATAATAGCCAACTCAGGAAAGAAATATTGGAAAAATTGAAGAAACAGTATTCGAACGATAGGCCCAGCGATAGGTTCTTGGTAAGTATTGGGTATTTTTGACGTAACGTATGTTGTATTTTTCAAACTAATATTCTTCTTTACATACCTGAGCCATATTTGATCACGCACTTCTCTCAAAATTTTTGTAGGTCATTTATAGAAAAAAAAACCTTTGTTGAGAAAAATATTAGTAGATCAGAACAAACAACAACGCGTTCTATTGATAAAACTTGACAATTGGAATAAAATTTAACATTTTTAACCAACTTCCAAAAAGGAGGAGGTTATCAATTCGTCGCGTATCTTTTGTGTTTTTTTTTTGTATATATGTTATCTGATTTCTTCAAATTTGGGAAAAGAATTCTATTGGTAAAGTGATGAAATTTGTGAATGAACACATGCGTGCATGGAAATCGACCAATATCCCTAACATATTGGTCGATTTTTCGAAAACTGCTTATGGATCAGTATAGTTTCTTAACGTTTAATCTATTAAGGAAGATCCCTAGGTGATCTAATGCTTTTCTGCGACGTAATTTGCAGTTTTGCACAAAATTGCCGAAAATTCCAAAATTCTTATAAAAAATTTCATGGAAATGACATAACGGACATTTCCTCATAAATATTTTAATTCCAACGTAATAGTGTGGGAATGTTAGGCACTGGAAGTTTTAATTGCGAATTTAAAAATTTTCTATGTACATCTTAAGCATATAGGTAGTAAAGCATAGTATTTTCGGCTCCTTAAATTAATGAGTACCAAGCTCGTTTTGTTTGTATACCAGGCAAATACCTATTTAAATGAAAATTTTTCCATTTTGCGAAGACGGTGCTTTTGGTTGTCAAATTCTCCCGGCCTAATAGAAAATTCAGTGACAACACATGTCAAACTCTAAACTGCTACTTGGTGCGTTTATACACAGGGTGTTTTTTTATAGCAAACAAAATCACAAAGTAAAGTGATAGAAGTTGCATTTATATGATGATTGAAATATAGAACGGAGTAGAATGATAGTGGTTCATAGGCAGCCGTATATACAGGATGGTTGGAATATAGGGTGGAGTGGACGTCTGGTGGTATAAAAATGTTGAAAAAAATGTGAAATTAAAATTATATAGGGTGATTAAAAAACTGTTATATGATATGGACGTAAACAAATCGTATACAGGTTGGTTGAAATATATGCTGGAGTTGAATTATATTTATACAGTGTGATTAAAAATTATTTATTTTATAGCCAATAAGAAGTTGCATAAAGTGTGGCGAGGAATTAATGTTACACAGGGCGATAATATAAAATGTTAAAAATGAAATAATTTATGGGGTAGCCCACATGGAGTTATATACTATGGTTGAAATATAGGACGAATTTGACTCTGTAAATATGGGATGGATTCTACTCCGTCCTATAGTTTACAGAAGGCAGCTAACTAATATATGCTTGTCCGTGGGCAGTCGTAGGTACAGGATGGTTGGTACATTAGGTGGAGTGAAATTATCTATAGTTATTCAGAGTTGTCAAAAAAAAATTGAAAAAAGGTTACATGGCGTTGTGCATAAGGCATAAATATATTTTAAGTCAACGCCTAGTAGTGGATTTTGTTCGTAAACATACCTGTCAATTTAAATGAAAATGTATCATTGTATAATGTTGAGGCTTTCGATGTTACCTGGTTCTGTCTATTAAGGTTATACATACAAAATAAAAAATAAAGAATGAAAACTACTTGAGTTCAAAAAAAAACTAAAAAGTTGAAAATAAAACATTAAAAAAATATATAACCGACTTCCACCTATATCTAAAAAGCTAAAAATAATTATAACAAAATACAACTGTAGCAAATGAATAACATATTCAATGTTGTTAGGTACCTACCCAGGAAGTAAAAAATGTAAACATTAAAAAAATGTTAGAAATATGCAAATTCATATGAGTATTTTATCTTAATATTGTTGACAATCATTTTGGTCGAATTTCGACCCCTGTGTGACCGCTAGTAAAATTAACCATTAAAGGAAACTTCATTAATATGTGATCTACTAATTCTGTCCCCTTTCTTGTCATATTTTCATGCCAATCTCAAATATTTAATTATAATTTTCTACTTCAGCTTATGGGGGACGCCTTCTTTGTAGCTGGAATTATTGGTTTCACAGAAAACGTAATAAGAACAAGTCCGGAACCAGTTTACTTTCAAATTCTAAGCCTATCCTCAGCTAGAAATGGTTTTAAAAACATGTGTAGGTCCCAAGAACCAGGTGTATGTCATGGCGACGACTTGGGATATTTCTTCAGCATGGCGCTTCCTATGCTTCCACCCCTTCCAATAGCGCCAGGCAGCCTTGAGGAAAAAGCAATACTCAGATATATGCGATTGTGGGGAAATTTCATGAAATATGGCAACCCCACACCTGATGAGAAAGAGTTCGGCGTGACGTGGAAACCCGTAACAAAAGACACTCTGTATTATTTAGATGTTGAAGAGGAGTTGAGCGTTAAAACCAGTCCTGATGAAGAAAGGATGAAGTTGTGGAGGGAGATTTATAGGTCACACGAGAAAACGAAGAATTTCATGTACTAGGGAGACTAATATTTGGTGTTTAATTCTGGGCACCAATTAACTCCTGTATTGATGATTAGTTCGAGAGAATTACTGTAGATTGATAATTTTGTACCCGCAAATAAAACTTTTAAACTGAAAGTTGTTATTAAATATCCTTAAATCACTCTTCTTTATTAAATCGTTTTAACTGAGTAATATTGATCACATTGTTTTTTTGGAACAAAGTTTTTTTTTGCGGGCCATTTACAACGAGATGGACGGTGATTGCCAAATGGGATTAGCAGATAAAGCAATGAATACCACTAATGATACGAGAGCTGCATTTTATATTTCGGGATTGGACAACCCTAGTGTTGCAATTTGACAAACGACAGCTCTATCGTAAAGTTTGACATTTTTGAGGTTATACGTACTCAGAACGTTTTGACATACGAGCGCTATGTGTTGTTTACAGTAACTTAAAGGATTCATCTCGGCCAAAAAATGGAATTAAATCGTGAACATTTTCGTGCGATTATTTTTTACAACTTTCCACGTGGATTAAGTCAGCAAGAGTGCATGGATGAACTTAATTTAATCTTTGGCGATGAAACTCCATCAAGGACCACTGTTTATCGATGGTATGGTGAATCAGTCGGGGTCGTAGTTCACTCCAAGACGAATTTCGTGAAGGTCGTCCAAAAACAGTTGTTGTTCCGGAAACCATCGATGCTGTGCGCGAACTTTTATTGCAAGATCGTCATGTGACCCATCGTGAGATTGAGTCAACCTTACACGTTAGTGGGACCAGCATACATTCAATATTGCATAAACATTTGAATGTCAAAAAAATTTGTTCGCGTTGGATCCCACACAATTTGTCAATCGTGTCGATTGGTGGAAAGAAAAGTTCAAAAAATACGATCGCGGTGCTTCAAAACACGTTTATGACATAGTGACAGGTGATGAATCGTGGATTTACGTGTATGAGCCCGAAAGTAAACAGCAGTCGACTGTATGGGTGTTTCAAGATGAGCCGAATCCAACAAAAGTTGTTCGCGCACGAAGCACTTCCAGCAAATGATCGCCCGTTTTTTCGGAAAAACTGGACATGTGATATTGCAAGATCGTCATGTGACCCATCGTGAGATTGAGTCAACCTTACACATTAGTGGGACCAGCATACATTCAATATTGCATAAACATTTGAATGTCAAAAAAATTTGTTCGCGTTGGATCCCACACAATTTGTCAATCGTGTCGATTGGTGGAAAGAAAAGTTCAAAAAATACGATCGCGGTGCTTCAAAACACGTTTATGACATAGTGACAGGTGATGATTCGTGGATTTACGTGTATGAGCTCGAAAGTAAACAGCAGTCGACTGTATGGGTGTTTCAAGATGAGCCGAATCCAACAAAAGTTGTTCGCGCACGAAGCACTTCCAGCAAATGATCGCCCGTTTTTTCGGAAAAACTGGACATGTCGCAACCGTACCACTAGAACAACGCAGAACAGTCAATTCTGAGTGGTACACAACCATTTGTTTGCCAGTTGTCTTCCAAGAAATGAGGAAAACCAACCGCCGAAGACGGATCACTCTTCACCACGACAATGCGAGCTCTCACACATCGACTCAAACAATTGCATTTTTAACCACTCAAAACATCGATTTGATGAGTCATCCGCCGTATAGTCCTGACTTGTCACCAAATGACTTCTTTTTATTCCCGTACGTAAAAAACAAACTCAGAAGTCAACATTTTTCGACACCTGAAGAAGCGGTTGCTGCGTTCAGAATGCATTTTTTGGAGATAGCTCAATCAGAGTGGAAAAAGTGCTTCGATAATTGGTTCAAACGCATGAAAAAATGTATAGATCTTCATGGGGGATATTTTGAAAAACAATAAAGCGATTTTCGATGATTAATATTTGTTTTTGTTCTCTAATCCCGAAATATAAAAGGCAGCCCTCGTATCATTCTCGCACAACGATTGTATTATTTAGGTTAATTGTTCTTTTTCGAGCTAAGTCTATTCTCAGAGCTTTTCGAAAGAAATATAAATATATTAGCCTGTGAAGTACTTGGCTGTTTCTGAAATAATTAATTGTTTATATATAATATATATCAATTTAGAAAATCAGGGCGTATACAGTATTCCGTGTGGAACCTCTGACAAAAGGTACGTGGGCCAAACAAACAGGAGAATCTCTGCTAGATTAAAAAAGCACAAATTATTTGTCAGAGACAAACAACGTCCGCTCTATTTCAACCAGGGGCGATTTCATGCTTCAGGGGGGGCGATCCTGTACTAAATTGATCTAAATAAAATTTTAAACCCAGATTTCTTCGGTTATTACATTAAACATAGTCGTTCTGACGTTTAAACATATAGAAGTCACCTTCTTCTAGGGTCTTGGAGTTAGGATTACCCCATTTCAATATTAAATTTACTAACTTTGAGGCTCTCGGTGGGGGCGATCGCCCCCATCGCCCCTCCCCTTGGATCCGCCCATGATTTCAACACCAACTTATTTTGTTTACGATAACCAACGATACAAAGAAGTGGAAGGAGCTCCAATAGGATCACCAGTTTCACCAGTAATAGCAAACCTGGAGCTTGAAACCAACAATCAACTGGCATTCCTTGATGTTCCTTGATAAATAGGAAGGCAGATCGAACCCTTGGCCCTACAGTATGTAGTACATAGGAAAGCAACTCACACCAACAAATACCTTCATGCTAATTCTCATCACCACCAGCCCAACTATAAGACGTCGTCAAGACTTTAGTAACCAGATCACAAAGACTAGCTGACCAGGATAACATCACACAAGAAATGGACAGTTTAAAAACAGCTCTGAGACAAAACTAATTATAACATACAGACCGAAATATACAAAGAGCCCTAAAGTCAAAACCGAGACAAACAGACGATGAGCATGAGACACCAATAACCAAGGCTTATTTACCGTATGTCAAGGGGACCACGGACATTATTGCAAGAATTCTACGGAGACACAATATCGATACTATTTTCAGTACAAACAGAAAAATAAGCTCGGTGTTGAGGACTCCGAAGACGAGGATCCCTTTAGAACAACAGGGAGTGTACGAGACTCCATGTGCAGACTGTCATAAAACCTATGTGGGGCAAACTAATAGAAGAATTCCAGCTAGACGGGATGAACACCAGAAGAAAGCAGGAAAAAACAACATCCATTGTGGAACACGCCACCACGACGTCACACCGAATAGACTTTGAGAACACCAGAGTACTGGCAAATATAGAACACCCGAAATTTAAGACTCGTAAGAGAGGCAATTGAAATAGCGAAGAGGCCTCACAGTCTAAACGCACGCAATGAAATCCAGAACTTATCGAATTGTTGGAAAATTCTATTAAACACCGTACCGGCTCGGACCCGTCCAATAACAACTCAACCGGAAATAACAAATCAGCAGGCGGGAGGCGTGCCCACTGAGCGCCCAGGGCCAATCACACGCAGCCGTTCACGGTGCCAACCAATAGGCGCCGAGCCGCGATTATATAACACCGTGCGCGCTTCTGAAAATCTTAGTATTCGAGTAACTAAAAGCGAAAGCAGAAGGCTACGAGAATTATGCGAACCGACCTGAAGAGGGCAGATGGGACTCTGCCGAAACGTCGTCATTTTACCATCGATCCCGGGAGGGATCAGTTATCAACTTCGCGGATGGATTCCAGGAAACCACCTAAAACATTTAGTGCCCGCGAAAACTTATATATATATATATATATATATATATATAATTGCCAAAAAGCATCATTGTCAAAATATTGCAAGGACAACATTTTCTTAATGTTGCATTTTCCTGTCAAGCTTTCTTGAAAAGTAAAGCGGACATAAAAATCTTGCAGCAATATGTCAAGCTTATTTATTACATTACAAACAGTACCAAATATTTATCCTACAACATTCCGGGACTATTTTGTGTTCTATGGGAGTAAATATCAAATGAATTTAAAAGCTGAAACAATACTTGTTAAAATGTATACTCATGACGTTAATTTTAAGACCTTACTTAGTTCCATAAATATGCATATTAGATATTTTAACAAGGATCAGAAATTTCAAATATGTGTCATTATTGAAATTCTCAACTTCCATAAACATTTTTTAATCGCAGTCTATACATACCAATTCGTTAAGTAGGGCAAATTGTTGGCTGGAAAGTCACTGAAAATGGACGATCCAGTTGTGAAAATTAAATATGGAGAGTTGAGAGGAAAAATCATCAAGAATTATACAGGCGAGGATGTATATTGCTTTCTGGGAATCCCATATGCAAAACCGCCTCTTGGTGACTTGAGATTCAAGGTAAGTTAATATGTAACACAAAGAACGTTTACTTGACGGATGATTTAAAAGCTTTGATGTCAAGAGCAGGCAGAATAAGGCTAGATGTTAAACTCCAAAATCAACTATAAAGGTATGTTTTACCACAAAGACTTAATAATGTAAAGAACATTGTTTTCCATTGTTTCTACGGGTCAATTAAATTGAGATTGAAATCTAGGCAATAATTAAATCAAATTTGCATGAGGGCCCGCATATTTTTTTTCAGGGGTAACAATGCTCAAAACAGAAAATAATAAAAACAAAACATCAGAGGACAAATTGACAAGTCATTGAATATCATATAAAGACGATCAATGATGTCGTCTATTTAGACCGACTAGCTCACTATCATGGAGATGATGATAAACGACCGGCAGTGCTACAAAGTTTCATTTTTTAGGGTTCCGTATATACAATATACGGATACCCTTATAATATCACTCAGGATTTCTACCTCTGTCACATCACAGCAATTTTCTCCTAAACTACTGGACGGAAGAGGTTGAAATTTGGTATCATTGTATAGTTTGGTGACCCTATCATGAGTACATATCGCAAAAGAAGAAATTTTGATTTTAGGGGTACTTATGGGGGGAAAACTAAAAAAATCGACCGTTCCCCACTCTGTTCTCCGAAACTACTGAGCCAGAAATTGTGGAAAAAACAGGAAATATAGAACGTGCCCTGACTTTACAGGAAAGATAAGGAGACACCATTAATATTAATTTTGGGGGGCAAATTATAGAATTAAATGAAAATTTAAAAATTAAAAAATTTTAAAACGCAACATATAATACATCAAGTGAAAGTTCTCATTCTAGGAACACAAATATATTTTTTTCATATTAAAAAAATAATTTAAAAGATATTAACGAAAATATACAAAAATTTACCCATTCCCCCTCCCTTGTCTCGTAAAGATTTGAAAAAAATTTGATGTATAAAGTTTGACCTGAAGTTTACTGGAAAAATAAGGAGAAACCTCTACTTTTAATTTTGGGGGGCAAATTACAGAATTAAATGGAAAATATAAAATTAAAATTGTTTCTAACGTATCATCTTATATATCAAATGAAAGGGCTCATTATGACGAAAACAAATCTAATTTTTTCATATTTTTAAAATAAATTAATTAAAAGATATTAAAAAGACTATAAAAAAAATTACCCATTCCTCACCCTTATCTCCGAAACCATAAGCTGTAAAATTTTGAAAAAAAAATAGAGGTATAGCGCCTCACCTGAACTTTACTGGAAAAATAAGGAGAAACCCCTAATATTCATTTTGGGGGGCAACATATAGAATTAAATGGAAAATAAAAAATTAAACTTGTTTCTAACGAATCATGTAATATATCAACTCACCGGGCTCATTATGACCAATACAAATATATCTTTAAATTTTGTTTAAAATAAATATTTTAAAATATATTTAAAAAAATATTAAAGAAATTTCCCATTCCCCCTTTTATCCCCAACCTATAAGACCTAAATTTTTTTGTTTACAGGAATAATTCGAAGAAATCCCTAATATTAATATTGGGGGCCAAATTATAGAATTTAACGGAAAAAATTTTTTTTAACGCATCATATCAAATGTAGGTGCTCATTATGAGGAATACAAATATATATTTTTCATTTATTTTAAATTAATTATTTACAAGATATTAACATAAAGATATAAAAAATTCTCATTTCTCGCTTTATTTCCGAAGCCATACTACCTAAAATTTTGAAAATAATTAGGGGTACTGGGGCTCACTTGAAATTTATAAGAAAAATTATTAAAAAACCTCCATAGTAATTAAAAAAAAATTATACAATTAAATGGAAAATAAAAATTCAATTTTCAAACGCATCATGTAATATATCAAATAAAAGGCTCATTATGTGAATTACAAATATATCATATTTTTAAATCATTTGTTTAAAAGATAGTAGCAAAAATATTAAACATCGACTTAATTCCCATTTTAGAAACTACACTATTTAAATTTTGAAAAATATGTTTTATTTGTATTTTTAAATAATTTGAATAACAGATTTAATAATTTATTATTTAAAACTTGACCTATTTTGCCCTTTATCTTCCAATCTATAGAGCCTCAAAATTCAGACAGTAGATTATAAAAGGCTTCCCTTAAAGTTTATTACTAAAATAAAACTCTAATGTTAATTTTTGGTGGCCAAATTAGAAGACTAAATACATATGTATTATTATAAAAATCAAGGGAATTTTGAAGGTGGTACGGAACCCTTAGTATGCGAGTCCAACTCGCAGTTGACCAAATTATTTTTTAATATAGTTATACAATGTTGTTAAAAAATGTTCGGAAATTTTGTTATATAAGATAGAAAATGAGCAGCTGCAAATATAGAATATTTAACATGTGGGGCGAAGTATAATTATAGGAATACAACTGACTTCATAAACTATAGAAACAGTTAATAGGGTTGAGATGATTTATACTTTAATAGTTTAATATTTTTATAGTTGTATAGGTGGTTACGAAAATGACAGACAAATAAGTTATATTCGCTGATCAATACACAGAAGCATCTACAGGGGGTTTGTCCTATAGGGTGAATTAGAGTGGTCCAATTAATATAACAAATAAAAAAAGTTAAAAAATAAGTTGAAAATATAATAAGAAAAGAATACAAATTAGATAAAAAGAGAGATATAAAGAATTGTACTTTTCAAATCAGATAAAAAAGAAAATATTTCACAAAATAGTGATTGAGTGCATATGATTTTTAAACTGTTTTCATTTTAAGTCACTTGAAGTCAGTTCTTTTTCAAATATAAATTATTTGTGAAATGTATTACTAAAATAGTTTATAGAGAAAATATCTTAATTTATAAGAGCTTAAACTTTCATGTTAATAGTAGTATTACTCAAATTTTTATTTAAAATTATTGGTATTTAAAATCGTAGGCTCCTCTACCTGTGGAACCTTGGACTGGAATTAAAGATGCGACAAAAGATGGTGATTTATGTCTTCAAATAAACTTTTTAAGCCATACATTTGAGGGCTCTGAAGACTGCCTGTACTTAAACGTTTTTACTAAAAGTGTAAGTATCAGATCATTCACCACCTAAATAATTACATGTAAATTCAAAATTTAAATCAACAGATTTCAGACACTAGAAATCCAAGACCCGTCTTGGTTTACATACATGGTGGGGGCTTTACAACGGGATCAAACGATTCCGAGACCTATTCTCCAACATTCCTATTAATGGAAGACATAGTTCTAGTTACTATAAACTATCGTTTGGGTATTTTTGGTTTCCTGAGATTACGTGACACCTCCTTGGCAGTTCCCGGCAACGCTGGTTTGAAGGACCAAGTCTTGGCGTTAAAGTGGGTTCAGGAGAATATAAAGTATTTTGGAGGGTCTCCAGATAACGTTACGTTATTTGGAGAGAGTGCAGGAGCTGCTTGCGTTAACCTCCACATGTTGTCCCCTGTATCAAAAGGACTGTTTCACAAGGCCATTATGCAGAGTGGCAGCGCTCTCAACTCGTGGGTGTTGGTGGACATAGATGCGTTAGGCATGATGCGATATCTTAAACGTGATGGGAAAACTGAGCAAGAAATTATGAATGTGTTTATGGAAGTATCTGCTCTTCAACTGGTTGAAGCTCAACACAAGTTGTGGAAGGTAGGAGGGTTTTGTAATTTTGTAATTTGCGGTGTTCAAAAAGAGTCTAATGATCATGTTAATATTTTAGATTGTCAATCTTGTAGGTCGACGTCACGTCGGAATCAGGTGACTGCCCAAGTCATAGTAGTGATCAGAAAAATAAAAAAAATCTAAGTTACGTGTTAAATTAGTAGCATGAAAAAACGAAAAAAAAAAACGAAATAAAAATGAACTAATCTACACCCTATGACGGTCATATCTCTCCTGTTGATGCAAATCATTTTTTAACAAACTTCTAAAAAGGAGGAGGTTATCAATTCGTCGTGTATTTTTTCGCTTTTTTTGTATGTATGTTACCTGATTTCTTCTCCTGTGGTGCACCGTTTTGAATGAATATGGTCTTGTTTAATAGAGTATATATCCGGATTGGTGAAACTTCAAATTTTGGAAAATAATTCTATTGGTAAAGTGATAAAATTTGTGAATGAACACATGCGTGCATGAAAATCGACCAGTATCTCTAATATTTTAGTCGATTTTTGGATAACTCCTTATGGATATGTATAGTTTTTTAACTTTTAATCTATTACGGAAGATCCTTAGGTGATCTCATATACTTTTCTGCGACGTGCAGTTTTGCAGATAATCGCCGAAAATTCCAATATTCTTATCAAAAATTTCATCGAAATGACATAACAGACATTTCCTCATAAATATTTTAATTCCAACGTAATAGTGCGGTAATTTTAGGCACTGGAAGTTTTAATTGCGAATTTGAAAATTTTCTATGTACATCTCAAGCATATAGGTAGTAAAGCATAGTATTTTCGGCTCCTTAAATCAATGAGTACCAAGCTCCTTTTGTTTGTATACCAGGTAAATACCTATTTAAATGCAAATTTTTCCATTTTGCGAAGACGGTACTTTTGGTTGTCTCATTCTCCCGGCATAATAGAAAATTCGGTGACAACACATGTCAAACTTTAAACTGGTACTTGGTGGGCTATAGACAGGGTGTTTAGTTATAGCAAAGAAAATCACAAAGTAAAGTGGCAGAAGGAGTTGCATTTATATGAAAATTAAAATATAGGACGGACTAGAATGATAGTGGTCCGTAGGCAGCCGTATAAACAGGATGGTTGGAATATAGGGTGGACTGGACGTTTGGTGGTATAAAAATGTTGAAAAAAAGAAGAAATTAAAATTATATAGGGTGATTAAAAAACTGTTACATGATGTGGATATAAGCAAATCATATACAGGATGGTTGAAATATATGCTGGAGTTGAATTATATTTATAAAGTGTGATTAAAAAATTATTTCTTTTATAGCCTATAAGAAGTTGCATAAAGTGTGGAGAGGAATTAATGTTACACAGGGCAATAACATAAAATGTTAAAAATGAAATAATTTATAGGGTAGCCCACAAGGAATTATATACTATGGTTGAAATATAGGATGGATTTGACTCCGTAAATATAGGATGGATTCTACTCCGTCCTATAGTTTACAGAAGGCAGCTAACAAATTTATGCTTGTCCGTGGGCAGTCGTATATATAGGCTGGTTGGTACATAGGTTGGACTGGAATTATCTAGTTAAACAGGCTTGTCAAAAAAAGTTGAAAAAAGGTTACATGGCGTAGTCCATAAGGCATAAATATATTTTGGGCTTATTAAGTCAACGCGTACTAGTACATTTTGTTCGTAAAGATTTACCTGTCAATTTAAATGATAAAGTATCATTGTGTAATGTTGAGGCTTTCGATGTTACCTGGTTCTGTCTATTAAGGTTATACATACAAAATAAAAAATAAAGAATGAAAACTACCTGAGTTCAAAAAAACTAAAAAGTTGAAAATAAAAGATTTTAAAAAAATATATAACGGACTTCTACCTATAACTAAAAAGCTAAAAATAATTATATCAAAATACAACTCTAGCAAATAAATAACATATTCAATGTTGTAAGGTACCTACCCAGGAAGTAACAAATGTAAACATTAAAAGGTGTTCATTCTGTACAAATTAATTATCTATCAATCTAGTATATTTTTGAAGTCGGTGCCAAGCAACAATCAAGTTTGATGAATTAGTAGATAAGTACGCAATGAAGCATTTTAGATTTGCTTGGCACCAACTTCAAAAATATACTAGATTGGTAGGTAATTAATTTGTACAGAATGAGCACCTTTTAATGTTTACATTTTTTACTTCCTGGGTAGGTACCTTAAAACATTGAATGTGTTATTTATTTGCTAGAGTTGTATTTTGATATAATTATTTTTAGCTTTTTAGTTATAGGTTGAAGTCGGTTATATATATTTTTTAAATGTTTTATTTCTAAATTTCTTTTGTAACCATGAATTAGTGAATATAGCTTGTGAAAATGCATGTCCAAAATTCATCGCCAACTGCTCCTGCTGAGATGAAAATGCCATTTGTTGACCATGAAATTCGAAATCAATACTTCGCTTAATTTTTAACCGACTTCCAAAAAGGAGGAGGTTATCAATTCGCCGGCATCTTTTTTATTTATGCTCACTGATTATTCCAAAACTGATTGGACAATTTTGATGATTTAAACGGCATTGCATTAGGGATTTTATAGAAAGGTACCATCTAATTTTCTATAACGTAAGTTTTACGGTTTTTCAGAAAATCAGAAACAACAGTAATTAAGGGGCTATACTACAATGAATTTCAATGAATCTACACTGTTTTCTCTAAAACGGCTCAATAAATTTGAATTTTTTTTCTGGATGCCGTATAACGTAAAACAAAGGGTAAATTTCAAAGTTTCATCATAAATATCTAGCTTAAATGTCGAAATTTGCCATGCAAGTATACCGTACAGGGTTTTTGTAATGATTACATTTTACGGAGCTTACAGTCGAGTGAAATGACACAAAATATTCCATTAATGTATCGAAAAGTAAAATTGTTATGTGTGCGATCTTTTCTATACGCCATTCGGTAGTAGGTGTCTGCATCAAATTCAATCAGCAAGCAATGTGCGTAGTTAAAATGTAGGGCGAAGTAAAATAATAATTATAGTTAAAAAAACTAACAAATAAATGTGAGGTCAGGTGGTCGTTAGAGAGAGAGAGCGAGAGCGTGAGAGAGAGAGAGAGAGTGAGAGTGTGTGAGAGTGAGAGTGTGTGTGTGTGTGTGTGTGTGTGTGTGTGTGTGTGTGTGTGTGTGTGTGAGAGAGAGAGAGAGAGAGAGAGAGAGAGAGAGAGAGAGAGAGAGAGAGAGAGAGAGAGAGAGAGAGAGAGAGTGAGAGAGAGAGAGAGAGTGAGAGTGTGTGAGAGTGAGAGTGTGTGAGAGTGAGAGTGTGTGTGTGTGTGTGTGTGTGTGTGTGTGTGTGTGTGTGTGTGTGTGTGTGTGTGTGTGTGAGTGTGAGAGAGAGAGAGAGAGAGAGAGAGAGAGAGAGAGAGAGAGAGAGAGAGAGAGAGAGAGAGAGAGAGAGAGAGAGAGAGAGAGAGAGAGAGAGAGAGAGAGAGAGAGAGAGAGAGAGAGAGAGAGAGAGAGAGAGAGAGAGAGAGAGAGAGAGAGAGAGAGAGAGAGAGAGAGAGAGAGAGAGAGAGAGAGAGAGAGAGAGAGAGAGAGAGAGAGAGAGAGAGAGAGAGAGAGAGAGAGAGAGAGAGAGAGAGAGAGAGAGAGAGAGAGAGAGAGAGAGAGAGAGAGAGAGAGAGAGAGAGAGAGAGAGAGAGAGAGAGAGAGAGAGAGAGAGAGAGAGAGAGAGAGAGAGAGAGAGAGAGAGAGAGAGAGAGAGAGAGAGAGAGAGAGAGAGAGAGAGAGAGAGAGAGAGAGAGAGAGAGAGAGAGAGAGAGAGAGAGAGAGAGAGAGAGAGAGAGAGAGAGAGAGAGAGAGAGAGAGAGAGAGAGAGAGAGAGAGAGAGAGAGAGAGAGAGAGAGAGAGAGAGAGAGAGAGAGAGAGAGAGAGAGAGAGAGAGAGAGAGAGAGAGAGAGAGAGAGAGAGAGAGAGAGAGAGAGAGAGAGAGAGAGAGAGAGAGAAGAGAGAGAGAGAGAGAGAGAGAGACGCTACTAAAATAATCAATAGGATTGTACTTTAAATCTGATAAATAAAGAATACCTATATGTCAGAAAATACTGATTTATTGCATTGATACTATACGGCTTTTATTTTAAGCCAGTTGAAGTTGATTCTTTTTTTAAATAAAATTTATAAATGCCCGTAATGTGGAAAAACTATTACTCGAGGTTGGCAAGCCCCTTGAGAAAAAAGACAATAAATCTTCAATGGCTTTTGAATGACCAATTATTATATCATTTTCCCATAGGTCTTTATTCATTATTGCTACTTTCAGGAATTGGTCAATTATTCATTTGGACTTTTCGGTCCAGTTGTTGAATGCCCAAATGAATCCGCATTTCTTACCAGACCTCCAATCGATATAATAACTTCAGGGGAATACAGTAAGGTACCGATTATTATGGGACATAATTCTGACGAAGGACTGATTCTTAAGATGTTTAACACAAAAAGTGGTTGTCCTAATACTTCAAAAATTAATTATGATTATTGTGTGCCATCTCAAATGGCTGTTCCACCCGATACTAAACTAACAACGAAAATAACCGACATGCTAAAAAAAGAATATTCAGATGATCGACCAGGAGACAGGTATTTGGTAAGTATTTGTAAATAGAAGGGTAGATTTCACGTCATTTGATACATTTGATTGTGAGTTTTCCGGATTCGGAATGTGAAGTCAATCGCTGATTGGGAATTGTGTAACTACAAGCGTAAAACATAACATAACATGTTAGTTGAGGGGGAATAGAAATTATTAGGGTCCCGTATATAGCTATAGGTTGTTTCCAAAATAGGGTTCCAAACTCCTGCTGTGTAAGCCAAAATAAGCCAAAAAGTCCCCAATAGTATGTGCTCTAAAATGCATCCCTTGGAAGTTATAATAGTTATATAAAAATTCTCAATCAAAACTGTGCGCTCACATAGACATGTGTTAAATAATAAACACCCTTGAATGAAAGAGGATTTTATTTATTTATTTATTTATTTACGGTTGTACCACTTTTACAAGAAAATAATATTAATTCTAACAAAGAGTAAACGGTGATAACAAAATAATAACTATAAACCAAATGTAAGATAAAAACTCACATGTTCAAAAGTTTAATTGATGTTTTAAATTTTGCTGCAGACATTCCAAATAACTCTAAACTACTACCATGAAGATTGGCAAGTCTTAAAATCCTGGTAATAGGTTCGTTACAACCATAATTGGTACTATAAAATGGAATGTTGAAAATCCCAGTATTACATGTTCTTCTAGTATTAACATTAAAATTTATCAAGTCTAATAACTACGGAATTTGTATATTTCTATTCAAAATGTTATAAAGGAACCTCAAATCTGCTTTCATTCTTTTGTGATGTAATGTTGAGATGTTACGTATTGAAAGAATCTGATCGTATGTATACTACTGAAACCTATTTTGTACTTTTTCAAAGTTGTCTATATCAATACTATATGAAGGAGACCAAATAAGTCGACCATATTCTAAAATAGATTGGACTAAGCTAACATATAGTAACTTTAAAGTTTGTACTAAAAACTGATTGTTATTTCGAAGAACAAATCCTAACATTTTTAGGGCCTTAGTTGGAATATCGCTAATATGGTGCTTGAAAGTTAATTTTGAGTCAAAGTAAATTCCCAAATCTTTGATCTCGCCTTGTTCTTATAGCAGTATATTGTTTATATTATAAGAATAATTTACAAGTTGTCTAGTCATACAGAGGGTAATATTAAAACATTTTTTACACTTAGTGAAAGCATGTTTACATCATATCAACTGACAAAGCATTTGAGATCATTTTGCAACAGAGTGGCATCAGTTAAGTTTTTAATTACTCGAAACATTTTAAGATCGTCGGCAAACATAAGAATCTTGCTATTTTTAACAATTGAAGATAAGTCATTTACGAACATATTAAACAATAGAGTTCCAATATGCGACCCCTGAGGAACTCCTGATGTCACTGATATGCACTTAGATAGACAATTCCCAAATTTCACATACTGGGTCTTATCGATAAGAAAGTTACTTATCCATTCAAGCACTTTACCCCCAAATACATAATCTTGTAGTTTGGCAATAAGCAGATCATAGTTAACTCTATCAAAGGATTTGGAGAAGTCTGTGTAGATTTTGCTTATCCTTTTAACATTTGTCAGATTTTGGATAGTGGTTTGGAGACTGCTTTATCTCGTGCTTATGGAGAAGCTTCCCAATCCTATCCGTGACCTTGCTGATATATGGCAAATATGCTACTGATATACTAAGTAACAGTTCTATCTTAGGAAGGGTATTTTGGTGACTCTCGTTTACCGGAGTCGTTGTTTAGTAGGCTACGCTTCTCAAAGTTTTGGGTTCGGAAATTGATATAGCTCGATGCACCAGGGAGTTCACGACTGACAGTTTCTGAGATGGATGATGATGGGACCGGGGGCTTGAAGATATCTGTAGGTCTGGGTTGGTTTTCTGCATACAGAGTGGCAACACGTTCAGGAAGGGCAGGGATTCAGTGGACGAAATTAAGTCCAATTTGCGTCGTGAATTTGATGTTTGAATGTTGGGTATTTATGTGGTTAAAGAACAATGTGATCAGATGACAAAAGCGTGATCAACAGATCTCAACCAGATTTTGGATTTGTGGCTTGAAGCCTCCAGAGCCACTGCTTCAAACGGTTTCATAAAGATGTTTGCCACTCCGGTGATTTCAAAGAAGCCATGAGGATACCAGAAGTTTGATTGAAATATTTGTTTTGAAAAAGAAAATAAATGGTCGTAAGACATTTTTCGATCAACATGAGTAAATCCAATAGTTGTCCGTTTTCCGACAGAAGTTCTCTAATAATCGATAAGGAATTTGAGATAGGAACTTTGTGTTATGGAACAAATTCTGTATTAGAATTTAATTTTGACATTTTGCTGCGACCTTCCAATATTTCACTAATTAGTCCACCCAATGACATTGCATTGTTTATCAGTTATTTCAAGACAAACCTTTCAATTATTGTTTTGACAAATAAAAACAAAAATTTCAACAAGCTATCACTCCGTTTGTATTGGTTCTACAGAAATCATAGACCCAGCATTTTTTTATAAGCTACATTTATGATTCAAATGATTTTCTTAAAGTGCATATTTTTAAAGTTATTTACGAAAAATCGTATGAAAAAATGTTTTTTTTTGTTGTTGAAAAATCGATACTTTCACTTGCTATTAACTCGAAAAGAATTGACTTCCAGAAAAAAATTATGAAACAAAAGTTGCTTAAAATTAGTTAATTTATTCATTCCCGGACTTTTTTTCATATAAGCATATAGCATCCCCCCCGGGAAAAAAGCAACCCCGCCACAGATTCAACTTTGAAGTAGAGGGTCAGTAGAAATGATATCAAAATTTTTAGGAAAATCGGTGCTGCTTGGACAAATGACCCAGTGTTATCGTTTTTGCCTTCGATGACTGGCCTAAATAAATTTTAAAAGATTTTATTGTCTCAACACTGAGTACTTAATAATGTTGAACTTTTAGCTATTCGGCGATAGCACTTTCGTTTCTGGAATTGTTGCCGTTGCACAAAACATAATTAGAACCAGTCCAGAACCAGTTTACTTCCAAAGAGTCAGTCTGAGCTCTGAGAGAAACAACTTCAAAAGAATGATGAATATTACAGAACCAGGTGTTTGTCATGGTGGGGACCTGGTGTTTTTCTTTGACATGACACACTCAACACATCCTCCTGACCCAGTTAGGCCTGGTAGCGAGGAGGAAAAATTCGTTAAACGATATGTGAGATTGTGGGGAAACTTTTTGAAGTACGGCAATCCCACTCCAAACGAGGAAGAATTTGGATTGGTTTGGAAACCATTGACGAAAGATAAATTTTACTGTCTAGAAGTTGATAAAGAATTGAGTCTGAAAATTAATCCTGATAAGCATCGATTGGAGATATGGAAAGATATTTATAAGCTCCACGATGCTACTAAACATTTCATGTATTAAATATTTTATATATTGTTGTTTCAGCCAAATAAACATTACCGAATATGTTAGTATAATTTGTTTTTATTTTTTTCAAGAAATATTTTCATAAAGAAAGAAAATCCCTCTAGCTCCTTTATTTTTGATTTTGTAAAAGTGTAAATATCAAAATTGAAGGGAATTGTATCCCGAATATGATTGTCATGTCCTCGTATGTCTCGTTTTCGAGATATGATACAAACTTATCTTTGATTATGTTAAAAATTTAATACTATTTTTTTTTTTCAATAAATAATTCAAATACTGAAGTAGTAGTAATTAATTAGCGTTATTAAAGCAGTTGTTTTACTGATTTTTTAAATTATTATCATCATTTTCGTTAACAAAAGAATTGTACAGTGTGACCCCCCTTAAATCATTAGTTTACCGATACTGAGGCAGTTTTTTAAAAATTATAAGGCATATAAATGTCTATTTTATGTAGCAATTTTATTATTTACATTAGGAAGCTAAGCCTACTATACAGGGTGTTCCTAAATTGGAGGTACAAATGAAAAGGGGAGATTCCTTGAGTAGTTTTAGAAAAAAAAGTCCCATTAACAGGGGTCCGCAAACGTTTCGTTTTCAAGATACAGAGTGTTAAAGTTTCAATTTTTTTCAAGTTTTTTTCTCATAGTATCTGCACTTCACAAGATATTCAAATGAAATTTGGCATAGATATTACAATTAAGAGTTTACACCTTGTGACATGCCAAATTCGATTTCAAATCTACAGGGTGATATTTTTTCGGGAACACTGTCCCCTGTTGTCCTTCAGAACTTTTTTTGGTGAGCCACTGGTACTTTCAAAAATCGTAAAGAAAAGCTTTGTTGTTATAGCAAACTTTATGTTCTCTTGTAGTTTTGTCGTATCTACTACCGATTTCGAGAAAAAAAATTTGAATTATTAAACTAGCAATGATTCTTAAAGATTCGATAAACTGGTATAATCATCAAAAAAATGTATTATTGCAAGAAACGTACAACTCAAAAATTAATCATAATAAAAAAACTAAATAACAACAAAGGAACTAAACTACAGCAATTGTTGAAAATGTCCTCCCCCAACCCTTATACACGCTTCTGTTCTTCTTCTCATAGATGATCGAACTCTTTCAAACACTCCTGGAGTATTCCTAATTGTATCAAGCGCGCCTATTATACGATTTCTCAGTTCGTCTACGGTATTCACTGGCGTTATGTACACTAGAGATTTCAGATGGCCCCATAGAAAGAAATCTAAACTATTTAAATCTGGGGATCTGGCGGGCCATGGCTGATGTCCACCTCGTCCAATCCACCTGTTTACATAATTTTCGGTCAAATACTCCCTAGCCAAAAGTGAAAAATGAGCAGGAGCACCGTCGTGCATGAACTACATTTCACGTCGCCTCATAAGAGGTATATCATCCAATAACAAGGGCAAATCATTCTCTAAAAAATGTTTGTATGATTGACCAGAAAGTCGCCCTGGCAAGAAGAAAAGACCAATCAAATAATCGCCAATATTACCACCCCACACATTAAATTAAAATTCCTCTTGAAAATAAGCTTCTGCAATTTCATGTGGATTCTCCTCAGCACATATGTGTTCATTATGAAAATTTATGATTGAAGTCCTTGAGAAACAGGCTTCATCAGTGAATAGGATTTAGCAATCAAAATGAGGATTGTTCAATAGTCTGTTGAGGTACCACTGACAAAAAATAATTCTTGGATGACAATCTCGAGGCAAGAGCGCCTGCACCCTCTGAATGTGATAAGGATAGAGCAAAGGATCCCGCAAGACCCGCCAAACAACTTGATGACTTGTATTTAAAGTAACACTAATTTTTCTTGTACTGGTTCTTGGATGTTCTTCTATTTCGTTCAGCACTGCCTCTTCGAGTCGTGGTGTTCTTATACTTCGTGGTCTACCTGCATTAATATTTTTTGCAGAAAAAGATCCAGTTTCTGAAAGACGCCTGTGAATATTAGAGAACATCTGATGACCAGGCATCACTCTATTGGGATAGCGTTGCATGTAAAGACGCTTAGCTTCTCTTGAATTACCATTTGCAAGATTATACATGAAATGCATGTTAGCCATTTCGGAATTCGTAAAATTCGGCATGTTTTGATATTAAAATGCAACCATTTTTAATTTTCAAAACACAGGGGTTTAATTTGATGTGTCAAAACTAACAATAAATTTATTCATTCACCACAGCCTACTAGGTAGGTAACTAGATTTCTATGACAATTCGGAATTTTTTGAGGATTTCAAGAGAATAATTCAAAATTTTTTTCTCGAAACCGGTAGTAGATACGACAAAACTACAAGAGAACATAAAGTTTGGTATAACAACAAAGTTTTTCTATACAATTTTTGAACGTACCAGTGAGTGACTCACCAAAAAAAAGTTCTGAAGGACAACAGTGGACAGTGTTACCGAAAAAATATCACCCTGTAGATTTGCAATCGAAATTGGCATGTCACAAGGTGTAAACTCTTAATTGTAATATCTATGCCAAATTTCATTTGAATATCTTGTGAAGTGCAGATACTATGAGAAAAAAACTTGAAAAAAATTTAAAATTTAACACTCTGTATCTTGAAAACAAAACGTTTGCGGACCGATTTTTATGAGACTTTTTCTTCCTAAAACTATTTAAGGAATCTCCCCTTTTCGTTTGTACCTCCAATTTAGGAACACCCTGTATATAAATCTCTAACCAAAAATTTTTAAAAATATGGTAGGAGTTATTTTATTCATAATTTAACCAAGGTAACAAATATGTGTAAGTTATTTTATTTAAAAAAATAGTTGAGGAGGTCTTGAATTATTTGTCCTGTTCACTAGGGTTTACTCTCCTCAAATTTTTTCCCCTGCAATTTCGTAAAATAACCCGGATTATTGGCTGTCCCCACGGACATTCTTTCTCATAGTTATTCTGAGAGAAAGAATCAAAATTTATTGTTTTGATAAAAACGTTGTTTCTCAACATACATTTAATTTTATTGCATTTTATTTATTAATGTAAAAACACAGTGTTGCACCCTAACACCAAACCTTTATTTTAAACACTCAACGCCGTTTCAACAACTCTGTTATCATCATCAAGGAGTAGACCAAACTGTTTGGTTTGGTTTGGAGTTTGGTTTACTCCTTGATGATGACAATTTAGAGTTTTTGCAACGGCGTTGAGTGCTTAAAATAGAGGTATGGTGTTAGGGTGCAAAACTGTGTTTTTAAATTTGTGACACACCAAAGGTTCCATAGCTTTCCAATTTTATTTACTGTAATAGTAAAAACAATTATAAATAATTTACTTGCATAATTTTATATTTTGAAAAATCTTTAGTAATTTACTGAATTTTTTTTTCATATTTGAGTCATAAATTTATGAAACTACTAGATAAAATTTTGTCTGATGCGAAATAGGCGGTAAAATATTTTTGAATTTAACTTAAACATCGAATAACTTTAAAAGGAGTAAGCTTAACGAAAAATGTTGGGAGACCTTTTTGTAAAGCATTAAATTTTCTTTAAGAATCATCATCGATCTTATAGAAATATTGATATTGAAGGTCGTTTTAAGAAACCCGAATCCAAAGTAAAAAATTGATAAAGTAAACCAATGTTTGCAGCTTGATTACAGAGAAAGGGCTCGTCCTATGAAAATTTACTAAGAGAGCTTTTTTGTGGGGAATTTAATTTCCTACAAGAATATGTGACAGAATAAATTTTTCCCAAAATGAATAATTGCGATGATGCACCACTTAATATTGCAGGGAAAAAATTAAATGATAAGTTCACTTCTGGTCCAGATAAAATACCATCCTTTCTAATAAAAGATTGTTTGCGGGTCTTATTACGTCGGTTACAAATTATTTTCAACTTGATTCTAAAGACATCCATATTTCCGAATACCTGAAAGATAGCTAAAGTTTGTCCTATTTACAAGGCTCAAGATCAGAAAGATGTCACTAATTATAGACCTACATGTATACTGAACAATTTAGTGAAAGTTTTCGAGACCTTACTTTATCGTCGGATTTACCAGTGAGTTAAAAATATATTATCTACTCAACAGCATGGAGTTATGAATTGTAGATCAACAGTTAGCAACTTAGCTATATTTAGTCAATATCTTTGTGAGAAATTCGATAATAGAGGGCAGCTTGACGTAGTCTATACGGACTTCTCGAAAGTTTTGACAAAGTGAGTCATTCTAGACTTCTACGTAAGCTAACTTGTTGGGGTTTCTGTGATAAGTATCTGGGACTTATAAGATCTTACTTGGATCAACGTAAACAATATGTATTTTAAAATGGTTATTGTTTAGACGTTTATCTTGCAACAAGTGGAGTTCCTCATAAACGATTTATGCAATATTTTAGAATACAACAAATTACTGTTTGCGGACGCTTTAAAAAAATATATGTCGATCTCTTCCCCAGAGGACTGCACTAAATTACAAAAGCAGATTGATATGTTGCAAGACTGGTGTCTGAAGCATCAACTGTATTTGAATATATCCAAATGTAAGATCGTAACGTATTGTCGTAAAAATACACCGGTGAAACATCCTTACTCAATTAACCATATTTTACTAGAGCGCACGAATACAATCAAAGATCTAGGAGTCCATTTTGACAATCAACTTAAGTTTAATGATCATATTAATACCACCGTTAATTCTGCTTATCGTATTTATGGTTTTATATATAGGAACTGAAGAAATTTTGACAACCCCTCGGCACTATATGCCTTATACATTAGCCTAGTAAGGTCAAAATTGGAGTACGGAGGCATCATTTGGAACCCAATATACACACAATATGCAGATGCTATTGAGAAGGTGCAGAAAAACTTCTTACTATTCCTAAACTTTAAAGTAACGGGACACTATCCACCAAGAGGAAGCAACTATCTGAACCTGCTTCATAGATTTGGCTTTGTGTCGTTGACGAATCGTAGATGTCAAACATCAGTTACATTTCTACAAAAATTGTTGAAAGGTAGTGTGGATTGTCAGCAACTACTATCTCAAATTAATATTTTAGTTCCTAGATTGAACTCGAGATGAAGTGATACATTTTTATGTAAAACACCTAAAACTAATATATTGTTAAAATCACCTTTGCATTATTATGCAGAAATGCAAACAAGATATCCAATATTTGTGACATTTTTACATGCAAAGTTCTTTTACTAATTTTATATTTTGAGTCAAGCAGATATTACTTAGTATTTTATTATCACTAGTGGTCGCCCAGTGGTCGAAATTCGACCCTATGTCATGAAATTGTAAAATGTATTGTTTTATAAGAAACAGAGTTGTGGAGAAATCGGAGAAGTAGATGTAATGACCAAAATTGTTCACTCATATTGACAAATCTATTGAAATAAAAAGACAATAAAAATGTAATCAAATATCTGTATTCGAAATATTTTTGACAAATGAATGACCCCCCAAATTTTTGGCTGGAACCGCTCCTGGCAAAATATTCGATATAATAATTCAAAGATTGTTCTTTGCAACCTAAAAGTTTTCGTCATATACGGTTGCAATATAGTCCAGGAATATTAAAGAAAAGAGAGGACCAACAACCCTAGAAGAACTTAAATATTTAATACATTCTCTATTGTCCGCTGTCTGACAATTTTTTACACAACACCTTCGGGAAGGTTGTGATAATAGTGTATTAATCAAATAATTAAATTCACATTAAAAACAGAATATTTAATATGAAAGTTACTGCAATGCGTCCGAAGAATCAATACTGATCTACTACATTGACTATTTTACCACTAAACAATAACAACGCTTGCATGCCACTTCCAGAATACATGCTCTAAGAATATAATAGCATCTAACGATCGCTCCCTCCATATATAATTACTCAATGTTTTGAGTTTTGACCGTCTGCCGGCGGCGGCACTGTCAGTTGTTTGGCGTTGACAGTATGGACGTAAATAATGATTTTTTATTATATTTTATTTAATGAATGAACTAATATTATTAATTAATAATAGCATTCTGCATTGAAGGTCGTCAGTAGCTACTAAAGAAAACAAAAATGAAGAAAATCCGTTGAGAGACAGAGGAAAAAATGGTACCTTATCGTTTTATCTTTGCCTATTTATATATAGGTCATATTTTATTGTTATTAAACTACTGCTTGTTTATACTTTATTGTTATTATGTATGATTATTATTACGACATTATAATTGTATTATTATCTATTTTAGTATGTATGTTTTTACATTTTTATTTTAATTTAATATTTCTATATTGTTAATATTTTTAGATTCGTATATTAAATTAAGATTTCTTTATTTTCGTTCTTTAATTTACTATTTTATTGTGGAATTATTTCATCGTAAAATTGCTCTGTAAATGGGAAACTGTTGGCCAATAAATGTTTTTATTATATTATTATTAAGGGCTCAAAATTCCAGGAAAACGTTTTTTTGTCGTCATTAGCAATAATTTTACAGTACCTTTAAAAAAATGTTTTACTTTTTTTTTGGTCCAGTCTAATGTACATAATTAGAGAGATGGCAACACAATTATTAGGAAAAAATTGTTTTGTGCATTGAAACAATTATTAAATTAGGGTATGTATAGAAACAATATATTGTCTTGCGTTATAAAATATAGAGATAGTTTAACTGTCAAGAACGTTTGAAAATATGATGGTGATTAGATTCTGAGATATTTAAAGCATGGCAGAGCATAACAATCTTTGTTGTTTGGGTATATTACGTTGACGCAGATTCTAAAGGTAAAACTTAAAACGATTTTCATACAATTAACATCCAGTCAATTGATAATGAAAATTTTATCTCTTTTTTTATATCTTTATCTTCCAATTTAAACAGCTAAATGTCCCCATCGGTTCCTTCTGCCGTTCTAATGACAATAAAAAATTCAAAGAGTGCCATGGTTAATGTTAATCGACTTCCAGTGGAAAAAACATGATTAATATTTCACTGTTTAATAATTAACTTAGGGTTTTAATAAAGAAGATAGTCGTTAGGTGTATTAGAGTAATGAAGCAATGAATATTTTACGGTTTCGTTATATACCTGGTTTAACGATTCTCGACCAAAGGCTATTCTTGTGGAGGTCGAAATCGTTAGTGAGCTCAAATTAAAGCGTCGTAAATTCCACTAATCTGTTGGTAATATTGAACTATAAAAGAATGGATGCTATGTGTACTGTATGGAGTTATAAGTATGTATAGGGCTAGGCGGAGTTATACATTTCGTGATTTTTATCAGTTTTAAAAACATGTTTTGTTAAAAAATAATCGTTTCAATAGTTATGTTGCTACCCAGAACACTTACTCAGCTTTGTTGTTACAACGGCGCACAGTGTGCAATAAGTGGCAAAAATTGAAATATCTAAAGTTTAAGAAATTCTTTTATTTTTAGGTTCTTTATTTTTAGAGATAATTATAGTTCACAAAATTAGACATATTCTAAATTTTTTCCGTCTATATTTTAATAGAGTCATTCAAAGTAGCCAGATTTATTTGCAACAAAAATGTTTAATTTTGCGACAGAAATGTAAGTGAATATAATTTTTCATTCTTATTCAATTTATTTTCCTTGCGTTACAATTACTTTTTAACATTGTTTTGTTCTATTTATCATACAAAAAACGAAAGATTTATTTAATTTAATATAGTTGAAATGACACTTTAAATATAAAGTAAATTTAAACTTCACAAATTGGAATCTTTAGAGCATTTGCCTATACGTTCTAATATACAGTGATAAGCAAATGTGTGGAACCAAGCAAATATCTCTGGAATTATTAGAGATATCAAAATGAAATTTGGAAGGTGGCCTATTTGTTTCCAAATTTTTTTACCATTTTGAACTTTGTGTTTTACCAGAAGTAATGTCGATTTTAAAAATTGCAATGAAACACCCTGTATAGTATTTTAGTTTCTGATGAAACATTTTATTGTGAATACAAAAATATCGGGTTTGATATTGTTTACTTCAATACCTACCGAGATATTAACAGAAAGGTAACTAAAGAAAGGAAAAATTCGATGGTAGTTAAACTCAGTTCAGATTTCATTTACGCCCGATATAAACAAACCGCTCGGTAAGGATTTGTATTTCTATTGGCCAATCGGTGGCATTATACCGTCACAGCCAACAGCACAGCTTGTTCCATAGTCGAATATACGTGCGTTTGTTTAAATCAGACGCACATTAAATCTGAATTAAGTTTAGTAGTCCATGAAATTCATTGCAGAAGTGACAGTAGTTGTCAAAATAAGTTATTAGTTTTTTTTATTTGAACGTAAAAAGATTGTATTGTTTTAATTTGATCGTAAAATGGCCGAATTAAGTGAAAGAGAAAGAATAGAAATATTAATGATGATTGGGTATGGGGAGAGAAAAAGGACGCATCAAGAAGTTTGTGACCTTTTTGACATTGTTCATCCTAATACACAAATATCCCGTTCAGTATTGATGAAAACTTTGCGAAGGTACGACACAAGTGGGACAGTTAGCAATTTACCAAAAAGTGGACGGTTCAAAAGTGCAAGTAATGAAGGTGTAGCTCAAAATCTTGCTCTATCTTTGGAAGAAAATCCTCACTTAACCACTACCGACCTCGCCAATATGCATGGAATTAGCCGTCGTTCAGTAGGAAGGATATTAAGGCGAGAAAAATATCATCCATACAAAATTCGCCTCGTTCAAGAACTCTCCGAAGACGATTTCGACAGACGTTTGCAATTTTGTGAAACGATGATGGATATTTGTAACCATGATAATAATTTTATAAGAAATGTGGTGTTTTCAGACGAGGCTACATTTTGTTTAAATGGTACGGTTAATCGACATAACTGCCGCTACTGGTCGCAAAGTAATCCTAATTGGGTACAAGAGGCTCATACACAACATCCCCAAAAATTGAACGTTTGGGCCGGCATTTATAACAACAGAATCGTGGGACCCTTCTTCCTACAAGAAACTTTAAACGGAGATAGGTATTTACAGCTCTTGGAGACACAAGTTATTCCGGCATTGGAGGTAAATGGACAATTACCAAATAATATTTGGTTTCAGCAGGATGGAGCACCACCCCAGTAAGCTCGAATTGTTCGAGATCATTTAGATAGGACATTTCATCACAAATGGATTGGAAGAAGGGGTACTTATGAATGGCCTGCACGAAGTCCCGACCTTAATCCACTAGACTATTTTCTGTGGGGTTACTTAAAGTCTAAGGTTTATGTTGATAGACCAAATAATTTGCAAGAATTAGCTGCAAGAATAACTCAAGACATCCAGAGAATTACACCAGAAGTAATAGCTAATGTTACTAGAGAATTTAAAAACCGACTTGCTTATTGTCAAGAAGTAAACGGTGCTCAGTTTGAACAGCTAATACATTAAGTTTAGTTAGGTTAAGTTTCAATGTTTTGAAAATCACTTAGATTTAGATAATAATTATGATTATGTATTTCTTTAATGAATATTACATTTTTCCCTTTCTTAGTTACTTTTCTGTTAATATCTCGGTAGGTATTGAACTAAACAATATCAAACCCGATATTTTTGTATTCGCAATAAAATGTTTCATCAGCAACTAAAATACTAAACAGGGTGTTTCATTGCAAATTTTAAAATCGACATTACTGCCGGTAAAACAGGAATTTCAAAATTGTAAAAAAATTTGGAAACAAATAGGCAATCTACTGCAGTATCCACCTTCCAAATTTCATTTTAATATCTCTAATAATATTTATTTGGTTCCACACATTTGCCCATCACTGTATAATGTTTGTATTTCGGTACCATATAAACATATCTTCTTAGTGCCTGGGTTTTGCAATCAGGAAAAATGTTCACATACATTTATATTCAACCGACTTCTGCATTCAATATGTATCTGTTTCAGAAAATTAGTTAAGTCTGACAATTCCAGTTAATATACAAAATTATAACTGTTATACCATTAACGTTACATGCTAAAGGAAAACTGCGAAGACTTTTTTGGGCGCTGCAACAAATATGCCAAAACATTCTCCACACTTTGTTTTCTAGTATTATTCTGGTCTAGACTCTGCATGTTGCGCTAATGCTGCAAATGGAGATAAAATAATTTGGTCAACAATAATTTCATTCCTAACTGAGCTGAGTATTTAAAAGATAACAATATTGTTAAGGTGCCTTCACATAGAGTAATCCAGTAATGATATATTTCATATGGGAGGATTAAATTCTTTATCGTAAATAGTTGGTTGCAGGTATTTTTAGAGCCCGAGGTCAAACTCTCAATTAGCCTTATTAAACACAATACTGCTCTATTTGCTTTAAATTACCAGACTTAGAAAATCAATACGTTCCCCATAGTTCATAAGAACAGCGTCTTCAGTCCTATACAGGGTGAAAATGTGTAAGTGAGAAAGATTCATTTTGTGAAAGAAGGTGATAAGAATTTAGTTCAATTCTGGACCACTAATGCCTCTATGAAGTCTTCATAATAAGATCACAGTAACGGCCATTAAAATCTACAGGGTGGTACTTTTTCTGGGGTAACATATTCTTTCTGCCCCTACATATTTATCACTACCTTCTTGACAATTGACAAAAACTGTAAATGAGTCTCTTATGAATTTGCAATCTGTTTAATTTCTTGCGTTTTTTTCGTATCTGCCTCTGTTTTTGTGTAAGAAAATTATCAAGTTCTGTGTACCATAGAACCAAGCATTCTTCCTGTTATTTATTTTTTAGTTTTATAAAAAACAAGTTACATTGGCATATTTCAAATTTTGAATAAAAGTTAAGCTAATGCAAGTATCTAATATTGGGTGCGTGCGGTGGAACTAATAGTGTAGTTCTGTATTATCCCACATCGTAGTTGTTTTATTGCTACATCTACGGTTTCTGTCAATGTAGAGAGATAAAATGTATACCAGATTTTAAGTCAAACTATAGGCTTTGCAACAAAAAAAGATTCAGCAAAATCAGTTCAGTAGTTCTTACGTGATGCCAGAACAAACAAACGAACAAACAAACTAACTAACAGTTTTATAATAGTATAGATAAAGAGACATTTCAACTACTAAAATCATATTTATGTGTTTTGAAGTGAATTATAAAATGTGTCAGACTAATTGAAAAAAGAAACTCTGTAGGATGTGTACTATATTTGAGTGACTAAAACTCCAGTGACCTTTTCTATCTTAGATATGACCTTTTCAGTTCAAACAACAATGGAGAACTTGAGCACTTGTTTTCCTCGACCTAGAGTATCGCAAGTTCATTCTGGTGTAAAAATTATACGCTTCAGATTAAAGCGAAAAATACCCAAAAATAAAGAGGGTAGGAGTTACACTACTTAACAAGAATCTGGCCCAAAATAATTGTAAAATAATTTACAACTGTTATTTATATTTAAAGAAGAATCGACTTCGGCTGACTTGATCGTGTGTAATAATTAACTCCATACATTATTACAACGGTCCTAATAGCTTTAAAACTATCCTGTATAAGTATAAATCCTCTCCACACTATTGACTCTTTCTATTTTTCTATTGTTTAAATTATTCCTGTATACCAATGTTGACTTCGCCCCATAGGTCTAGTATTCCATTTTTGCAACTGCACATGGTCTACTCTATATAAAAAAATCACATTTTTGAACTACATTTTACGACTATATCGGTATATGCAACTGCTTCTAAATTTTTTTATGCTTACATAACAAATTTTCGATACACCCTGAATAACAATAATCATACTCCATCCTTACTTCCAGCACCTTGTATAACTACTTATGTTTCACACTATAAAATTTTTTTAACCGCAGTATATAACTGTAATTCTACTCCACCTTATATTTCAACCATGCTGTATATTTAAATGCTTCTAACATTTTTTGAAGCCTTCTGTATAACTGTAATTAGTTTTGCTCAACTCTTAGTTTAACCACCTTGTATACGCAACTACTTATGTGCCACCCATACAATATTTTTTTAACCACCCTGTATAACTAATTCAATTCCAACTTATATTTCAACCATCCTTTTATACAACTGCTTATGTACTACCTAATATTACATGCACTCACACACACACCTACAACCGTGTACCATACAGAAGAGATTTCCGGCAAAACAAATTTTCGTTTCGATAAACTAGCAGAAAATTTTCTGCCATTTCACAACATTATAAGCCCCGTAACTTAACTTCGTCTCTCAAAGAAACTGACTTCAAATGAATCAAAATAAACACCATTACAAACACCCTGTACTATATACTTTCATGGCGTATCTCGACATTCAACTAGATATTTATTATGAAAATTTGACTTTTACCATAATGTTTACAGTTTTTTTGCATATTGCTTGAGCAGTATTAGAGAAAACAGTGAAGATTCAATGAAATTCACTGAAATATAGTCCCTTATTTACTATTTTTCGGTTTTTTTTCGGAAACCGTAAATCTCATGTTATAGACAATTACATGGGACCTTTCTGTAATGTTTCTTAATATAATGTAGTTTAAATCATCAAAATTGCCCAAGCCGTTTTTGAATAGTGGCTCGTCATACATAATAAAAGTTACAGACGAATTGATAACCTCCTCCTTTTTGGAAGTCTGTTAAAAATACGAATCCTCAACATAATTGCTGTAAAATCATTATATCTGTGATTTTCCCATAGCACTTAGTATATTTTCCCAAGAAAACGAACAAAACTATTTAGCATACGGTGCACTACTTCACTTTGAGCAAGCATAAATTCCATGGTTGAAATTGTATTCCTTCACTTGGAAGTTGCACGCAAAACGTGGAATTTAATGAGACATTTATGGAAAATATGTCACCGAAGTTGGACGAAACCAGATATCGCTTTAACTGAGAGATATCGTCTTGTTTATTGGAGCACTTCGGAAGTTGTATACGGACGTGAGGTTTTGAGGAAATTGCATTTAAAACTTTACAATATTGTGAAATTATGGTCGAACTATTTGTATAGTCTTTGTTTCAATAGCCGAAGGAGATCGTTGGTGGATTTTTATTCCATAATTTTGTTGGAGAATATATATATATAGTACGTATATTCAACAATTCCTTCTTAACACAAGTTATTAAAGGAAGAAATGTGTTGCCAAATTATGCTTATGCTTATACTGGCAATCCTGTGTGTATATTGGCAGTGGAAAATTCATATATGTATAAATTTTTGATTAAAAAATAAATATTAAAAATAATACACAAACATTTGGCGAATGCGCCAGATATAATTCCATTCAGTTTCGTTACATATATTTTCACTGTTATTTTTGACATTTTTTGTTTTTTTATATTCTGATTTTTTTGAGATTTTAACATTTTTGACATTTTCAGAGTTTCGTTATCACTTATTTTTTAAATATTTTTTACGTTATTAATATTTTTGAGATTTTCAACGTTTGTCAGTTAGACAGTTTCAACATATTTAATATTTTAGGCATTTTTGAAATTCTAAATGTTATTTGTGGCATATTGGCATACTCTTGATTATTTTTATGTTTTCTAGGGAATAACACCACATTTGAAATAAATAGCTGTACATTGAACGAAGAAACCAAACGTTTCAAAGTCGATCCTGACTTCGTTGTCAATGGCTTTATATATATTTTTTGCAATTTACATTTTCAATACATACAAAGCTATTGACAAAGAAGTCAGAATCGACTTTGAGAAGTCTGTTTTTTTCGTTCAATATACAGATTTTTATTTCAATTGTGGTATAATTCCCAAGGAAACATAAAAATAATTTTTGATATTGTGGGCTTTTTTGACAATATTGCAGATGGTGTAGCTTTTTATTAGTGAAGGATTTGGAATCGGTTCAGTACTTCCAGAGATTAGCTCCTATAAACAAACACAAAGAAATCAATTTTACCTCTTATATACATAAGTTTTATTTTCGATATGACAATTAGAAGATTTATTTACATAGTTAAATTTCAAAAATATTATAATGTGAAAAATGTTACAAACGTCGAAAATGAAAAAAATGTTAAAAAAATGAAAAATGTCAAGCATTTCAAACATTCCAAAAATGTCAAAAATGTGAAGAAGTAAAAAAAATCACAAATGTCGAAAACGTCAAAAACGACAAAAATGCCAACAATAATATTGACATTTGTATCACGGTATTACGTTAAATATAGTCAATTTGTTGCCAAAAATTCAAGTTCCAGAAATTATTATATTTCTCATAATTTTTCTCTTGGTATTTTGTCAAACGCCATTTATAAATTTATAAATTCCTTGTTAATTTTTTAATATTTTCGTTAATCACAATGTCAAATTGTGATTTACGAAATTTGTCATTACGAATCCTTATAGTTTTTTAATTTTTTGTTCATTTGTGTTATACCAATGAAAATGGGGTCTGATTTAGACCTTGAAACATTTATTCCCAAAGAAGTCTAAACCAGAGATCCCACAAGTATCGTTCGGAAAATAATATTTCTGTTTATCTCAACTGACAGTAAGTTGTGTAAAATGGGTTAAAAATGTCAACAATTTCAAAAATTTGAAGACGCGAGATGTAAGACCGACATCTAGGATTTTCAAAACTGTCAAGAATGTTAGAAACGTCAAAAATGTCAAAAAATTCAAAAATGTCAAAAATGCCAAAAATGTTAAAAATGTCAACAATGTCAACAACGTCAAAAATGCCAAAATGTAAAAAACGTCAATAATGTCAAAAATGTAAAAAAATTAAAAATGTCAAAAATTTCCAAAATTTCCAAAATTTCAAAAATGTCAAAAATTTCAAAAATGTCAAAAATGTCAAAAATGTTAAAAATGTCAACAATGTCAACAACGTCAAAAATGCCAAAAATGTCAAAAACGTCAATAATGTCAAAAATGTAAAAAAATTTAAAAATGTCAAAAATGTCAAAAATTTCCAAAATTTCAAAAATGTCAAAAATGTCAAAAATGTTAAAAATGTCAACAATGTCAACAACGTCAAAAATGCCAAAAATGCCAAAATGTCAAAAACGTCAATAATGTCAAAAATGTAAAAAATTTTAAAAAAGTCTAAAATGTCAAAAATGTAAAAAATTTCAAAAATGTCAAAAATGTCAAAAATGTCAAAAATGTCAAAAATGTCAAAAATGTCAAAAATGTCAAAAATGTCAAAAATGTCAAAAATGTCAAAAATGTCAAAAATGTCAAAAATGTCAAAAATGTCAAAAATGTTAAAAATGTCAACAATGTCAACAACGTAAAAAATGCCAAAAATACCAAAAATGTCAAAAACGTCAATAATGTCAAAAATGTAAAAAATTTTAAAAATGTCAAAAATTTCCAAAATTTCCAAAATGTCAAAAAAGTCAAAAATGTCTCAAGTGTTTTCGACATTTGAGAAAAAATGTCAAAAGTGTCACCAATAATGTTGACATTTGTATCACAGCATTGCTTTAAATATCCAGTCCATGTCTTGCCAAAAATTCAAGTAACAGAAATTATTTATATTTCACATAAAAAATTATGTGTAATAACGTCAAACGGTTTTTCTAAATTTATAAATTCCATCTAAAATCTCATTCCTTGTTCAACTTTTTTTTTGTGTTATCTCTATGAAAGTCAACAGATTTATTTCATTCTCCATTCATGAATTCTCTTTATTGAGCGGAGGAGCGTGATTCCTCTATAGATGTCAGAAATGTCAAAATTTTCACAAATTTAATAAAAGTAAAAACTCAAAACATGTAAAACAATATAAATGGCAAAAATATCAAAGATTTTGACATCTTTGAAAATAAATGTTAAAAATTTTAAAAATGTCAGAGATGTCAAAAATGTCAAAAATGACAAAAATGTCGAAAAATTCGGAGATGTCAAAAATAAGAAAATTGCCAAAAATGTCAAAAATGTTATAAATGTCAAAAAATAAAAAAAAAATGCCAAAAACAATGAGATTAATATCACAGCATTGCTTAAAATATAGTCATTATGTTGAAAATAATCTAGTTCCAGACATTATTTATTTTTCCCATAATAAATCTCTTGGTACTTTGTCAAATGCCTTTTCTAAATTTGTAAATCCCAAATAGTCTCATTCCTTGTTCAACTTTTTTTTGAGTTATTTGTAAGAGTGTCAACAATTTTATTTTATTCTCTTTTATTTTCTAAGGAACGTGATTCCTCTAAAGTTTATTATAATTTCTTCTATTACTCTTCTGGTATATTCAAATTTGACATTTTATATTCTATTCGACTTTTGAAGATTCAGACATTCTTATGGGAAAACGGGTTTTACATTTGTGTTGATAATTCGTATATCAGGGGAGATATCGCGAAAAATATTCCTGCCTATCTCAACTTACAGTAAGTTGTGTACAGAGGGTCCTGCTTAGGAAAATACGCAATGTCAGTACGACGATCTCCTGAATGGAGATACAACAAATGATCCCGCCTCTTCAGTGCGGCGCGTCGTTTGCGTCCGACGAATTTTTAGTATCCGTCGTGCGCTTCAAACCGAAGTTCGAGCCTGCGACGCTGATATCTGGGAAGAACAAAAAACATCGTCGCGAAGTTCGGAGTTTGAAGTTACAAAGTTTTTTGTAGTTCTACAAAAAATTGTATCTGGGTAAAGTTCAGTGATGAGAAACAGTTTGGAGATGGTTTAAGTGAAGTAGTTAGAGATATTACAGTTTCGAGGTAAATTATCTTTTTTTACATAATTTTAAAAATATGTTCGTTATAGTTTGCATGGGTAATTTTTTGGTTTATATAACAGGAAAATATCATAAAAATGTGATCACAATGAAATTTTTACACAGGCATTTTTTGGGACTCACAGTTATGTGAAGAAAAAATTTTACAATAATTTTAAAAATATATGATAATATGATTGTATAAAATAAATAATTTTGTCAAGTGTGTGTTGGACTCGCATACTAAGGGTTACGTACCACCTTTGAGATTTGTTATTAAAAATTAAGAATATTTAAAACGCATCATGTAACATCAAATGAAAGGTTTCATTCTAAGGAAAACAAATTTATTTTTTTCACATTAAAAAAAATAATTTAAAAGATATATATACCAAAATTTACCCATCCCCCCCTCTTTATCTCCGAAACTATAAAACGTAAACTCTGAAAAAAATTAGAGGTATAGAGTCTGACCTGAAGTTTACTGGAAAAATAAGGGAAAACCTCTACTTTTAATTCAGGGGGGCAAATTACAGAATTAAATGGAAAATATAAAATTAAAATTGTTTATAACGCATCATGTTACATATCAAAAGAAAGGGCTCATTATGACGGAAACAAATATATTTTTTTCATATTTTTAAAATAAATAAATTAAAAGATATTAACAAAAATATAAAAAAATTTACCCATTCCTCCCCCCTTATCTCCGAAACCATAAGCTGCAAAATTTTGAAAAAAAATAGAGGTATAGCGCCTCACCTAAACTTTACTGGAAAAATAAGGAGAAACCCCTAATATTCATTTTGGGGGGCAAATTATAGAACAAAATAGAAAATAAAAAATTAAACTTGTTTCTAACGGATCATGTAATATATCAAATTACATGATTAATACAAATATATTTTTTAAATTTTTTTTTAAATAAATATTTTAAAATATTAAAACAATTACCCATTCCCCCTTTATTCCCCAAACTATAAGACATAATTTTTTTATTTACAGGAAAAATACGAAGTAATCTTTAATATTAATATTAATATTGGGGACCAAATTATAGAATTAAACGGAAAATAAAATAAAATTTTTTTTAACGGATCATGCAATATATCAAATGAAGGGGCTCATTATGAGGAGTACACATACATATTTTTCATATTTTTTAAATTAATTGTTTACAAGATATTAACATAAAGATAAAAAAATTCTCAATTCTCATTTCTCGCTTTATTTCCGAAACCATACTTCCTAAAATTTTGAAAAAAATTAGGGGTACTGGGGCTCACTTGAAATTTATGAGAAAAAATATTAGAAAACACCCATAGTAATTTTAGGGACAAATTATACAATTAAATCGAAAATAAAAAATCAATTCTCAAACGCATCATGTAATGTATCAAATAAAAGGCTCATTATGTGAATTACAAATATATCATATTTTTAAATAATTTGTTTAAAAGATATTAGCAAAAATATTAAACGTCGACTTAATTCCCATTTAAAAACTACACTATTTAAATTTTGAAAAATATGTTTTATTTATATTTTTTAATAATCTGAGTAACAGATTTAATAATTTATAATTTAGAACTTGACCTATTTTGCCCTTTATCTTCCAATCTACAGAGCCTCAAAATTCAGATAGTAGATTATAAAAGGCTTCCCTGAAAGTTTATTAGTAAATTAAAACTATAATGTTAATTTTTGAGGGCCAAATTAGAAAACTAAATACATATGTATTCTTATAAAAATCAAGCGAATCCTGAAGCAGTTAAAATAAAAATTCTATGTGTGGAAAATGAAACTGCATATTTTTTATAAATTTAAAACGCTTCCTTTAAAAGACATTAGGGTTAATATAAGAAAATGCACTCATTCCCTGCTTGTCTGAAACTGGAATATTAGAAAGTTGAAGGTGGTACGGCCCTTTAGTGTGCGTGTCCAACTCGCACTTGACCAAATTATTTAAACTATATTTTTTATAATAATGTTCAGAAAAGTAACTGCCAGTACAATCAAAATTCGATGATTCTTCTGATTTGCAAATACACTATTCTTTATCAGTTGTATATACGGAAAGATGCGGTACACCTTTGTAAGATTAGATTTAAATTGATAAATTGTGTTTGATAACATTATCAAATGCTTATGAATATTGAAAATATTGCTTTATATGCAAACCTGAACGTGTTTTTAACACGGATTGGAAGTAATGACCTTGCATTTTTAATCGCTATACAGACGAATGTCGGATCATATATTTTTTTGAATAATACCAAACTTTAGTAAATAATATACAGTTCCAAATAATTGAAGTACTTATTTAAGGGCTAATTAGCTAGAGAAACTGTTAATTTTTGTTTTTGGTAGGGTATTTCTTTATTTTTCTTCTATTCTATTCAGACTATTTATTAATCAACATATTAAAATTCGGAATTTACTACAATTTGCAGCTAAAAATTTAAAGGTCTGGTAAAATAAAACGATTTTTTCAGAAAAAAAAAAGTTGGATAATGCTTTAAAAGTACATCATAGTTTAAAACGCAAAACCAATTTGATGTTTTTTCATTTACTGGTTTTTTAATGCAAACGTTGTTTGAGTTTCGGGAAATTATATGGAGACAGTTTTAATTTGAAGGTATATAGTAATGTTGGAGGATATTTTGTTTGGACTGTTTAATGGATAAATAATGAGAAATTAATATTAATATTTTCAAAGCGCATCCTATTACATTTACTCTTTCATTTTATTAGTCTAGGAAAGTACTGTAATGTTTTAGTAGGATTATTTCAAAAATTTAGAAGTAGTATAATTTAAGAAACTGAAGATGGAGAGATATGCTTCAAATGATAGAAAAGAGTAATATAAGTATGTATAGTTTAAGAGATAGTGAGTGTAAAAAGCTTATGCCTTTTGGTTAAGATTTGTGTCATGTCGAAATAAGTTGAAATTTTGATCATTTCATTGAAATAAGTTTTTACTTACCTATTCATTTTTCAAAGCCTCAGGCTTCTTTGGCATTCCAGAGTTTGGTAGGTGTTTCAAGTTTACTAATAGTTGTAGATATTTTACTAGATTGAGTTTTTTAGAAGTTTTATGTATATTGATTGGAAAGTGTTTTTTTTGCTATTATTTCCAACTGCAAATTTTGCAAATTCATGCACCAGGTCGTTTACTTGGAAACATAGGTAAAGAAAAAAATCTATCACAATAACAGTGATCTCCGGGGAGTGAATGGACTCAAATGATGCTGGTGAGAGATTCCCGATTATTGGAGTTCAATGTCTTGAAGTTTAACTAAATTTTTGGCGCCAAATGGAGGTGAGATCTAGATAATGGATAGATAAGTTACTTTCAGTTTCCAGAGTAAACTTGATGTTACGATGTACACTATTAAGGAATGATAGGAAAGTGTTAAGTTGTCTCTTTGTACCAGAATAAATTATGCGTTTTTTGCTATGCTCAGGGGACATTATCTAGATATCACACTCACCAATAAACATAATAAAATCACGTTCAATGTATTCAGAAAGCCAACATTTACAGACACTACTATCCCAAATTCATCTTTTAGTCCACACTCACACAAACTAGCAGCATACAAATCGATGATACATAAAGCTCTTACATTACCCCTTTCCAAAACCGACCTAAACAACGAACTGAATACCATAAAGACCACAGCCATTAATAACGGCTATAACCATAAGTTAATTAATAAACTTATTTCCCGGAAAGAAAGTCAAATTGCGCAAAATTTAATCTATCCAAACATCAAAAATAACAATGTTCAATTTAAATACCTTAGCGTTACTTATTTTGGAACCACAAGTGAGAGAATAGCGAAACTTTTGTCAAAGCATAATATATTAAAGTTAGTTTTAGATCCCAATCAAAATTGTCAAATCATCTTTTTAACGCCAAAGACAAAATAAGTGATAAGTTCTTGAAATCCAGAGTATATAAACTAAAATGTTCAGAGTGCAATAGCTTTTATTTTGTTGTGACCTGTAGAAATTTCAATATTCGATATCTTGAACACTTACGTTCTTTTAGATTAAATAAAACTGACTCAACATTTGCAAATCATTTTCTTACTACAGGGCATACATTTCCTCAATTACAAGAAACAGAGTTCATTCACTATAACAATTTTAAGCCGTTTATTGAAAGACTTGATAATATAGAAATTTACAAAAGCCATAATAATTCCGTTTCTTGCAATTTACTACTTAACGAGCAGGTAGATTTTAAAAATAGCATCCTATTTGAAATTTTTTAAGTAACTAATAATCATAAATGATATATTTAAATTTTCTTAATCAGTTTACCACTTTGTTTCTATGCAATGTTCTTATACACAAAAATGTCATATTTATGTAATTCTTCCAAGAATTTAACACATACCTACTGTTGTAGACAAGACCCTTCGGTCTGTTTCAAAATGTTTTGTCGTCATTCATGAACTTGTTTATTTATTAAATAAATAAATTAGTGATATAAAACAAACTACTTCATTTTTCTACAATCATAATGATAGTAATGGCTTCCACTATCAACCATCTGAAAACACTTAATATTTCCGAAACAGTTTAAGATAGGTGTAGGACATTGTACATGAATTATGTCTAGAATTTTCTGGAGAATCCAAAAAACAAATAATATACAGGGGCTTGCATTTAAAATAAGAAAGTTGGTATTGGACACTGTCACATGACACACCTTATATAATTTTTTTTGTTGAAAAAATGCACATTTACAAATACAAATAGACGCGTCCAAGTGTTTTTCCCAAAATAGGGCGTGTTTTATTTGTTATGGAATTTATTCCATTTGGCTGTTCCAGACTGTATTGCCTTGGGTACAGAAAAATTACACCTCCAAAAGACTATTTGTAACTAAACTGTTGGTTTTTAATGTTCATAATTTGGCATAATTTTTGAAGGTATTTATTAGTAATATTTTAATAAAAAAGCGGTAAACATACAAATAACTAATACAATATCGACCTAAATATTTAAAGTATCATCCTGGATTGTTTACAGAAAACACAATATCAATTGAGGGCAACCATTAACTAAATTGGAGTGTCAATATCCTCATAATTGAAAAATGGGGGAGCGGATAAATCCAACGGGCGTTTTGAAAATTTTCATGTTGTATCCAAATATGATTCTGGCCTGAGATTTGACATTTTGTTTAAATGACAAAATAAATGAATGCGTGTTCGTTAAATCTAAAGATAACTATTTACTTTATTCTGATCTGAAATTGGCCGTGAAAATATCGCCTTCACGAAAACATTATTGCTAAAATAAGAGTGGAGTATAATGGTATATGTTTCTTTATTCACTTTGTTCACATTTTCTAATACTTAGACCTTATTGGGCTTTTTAAATACATGTTTTTCATAAATTGTAAAATCTGATATACTTTAAATTCCCGACAAAACGTAGTTGGTGTTGACTGTATATCATTGTAACCTACAGCAATGTCTGCTAAAATTATGACATAGAAAATTTTAGATTCTTTTTGAGTATATACAGGGTGAGTTTTTTTTGATGATCAGTATGGGGAAAATAGCGGAGATAGAGCAATGGTTAAATTGCTAAAGATTTGCAGTTTTACTGGCCCAATTTAATGACACTTTCGGAATTTGTAAAAAGTCATGGCTTACTAGATTATTAAAAAAAAACGAAATTCTGTCGATTTAGTCAAATCCCTCTAGCTCCTTTGTTTTGATTTTCTAAAAAAGTGTATATATCAAAATTGAAGGGAATTGTATGTCGAATATGGTTTTGTCATGTCCTCGTTTGCGTGACAGCTCTCGTTTTCGAAATATGACACAAACTTATCTTTTTTTGAATGAAAACCATAGTTGGCTATGACCTCAAAATATCGGACATTTTTAGAGCTTTTCAACGATATAATACTCGATATAGTTATTCATAAAAATAACGGAGTTATGGATGCTTTTCTCTCTTATTTTCACTGTTAACGTAGTTAGCCATGAAATAGATTAATTTATTAATAATTATTACAAAAAACATTTAACGATTTTTTTATTAGGTATATCAGATATAACGAAAATACTAAATAAGTAGATACTTACTAAAAACTTGAGAAATTAATGTACAAAAATTGCATCTTCTTAAGATTGACATTACCGCTTTCCTCACAGACCGTCTATCAATTTCTTCAATTGCTTGTAATACCGCCTCCCTTAGGTCACCAACTGTCTCATACTTTCTTTTGTATACTTTGTTTTTTAGCGCACCTCATAAATAGAAGTCTAGAACTGCCAAATAGGGAGACCGGGGTGGCCATTCGCGTGGGCCATTTCTTCCTATCCAAGAGTTTGGATAGATATTATGTAAGTGTTGTCTTACTAATAACGAGTTATGAGCAGGTGCTCCATCATGTTGGAACCACTCAATTTCTAAACGAGTTTTCAAATTCAAATTATGCAACATGTCTTGAAAAGTTTATTGCAAGAAATGTAAGTAGCGCTCCCTAGTAAATGATTCGTCATAGATAAAAGGCCCCAGAATAGTAGACCCTATGAGAACACACCAAACATTAAAACCAAATTTTATCTGGGGTTGTCTTTGTTCTACATGGAAAGGGTTTTCTTTAGCCCAGATATGCTCATTGTGTCTATTGAACATACCGCAGTTAGTAAATCTAGTTTTATGTGACCATAACACCTTTAATGGAAACTGTGGATTGTCAAGGCACATGTCTCTAAACTATGTACAACACAAAATACGTCGATGTTCGTCCCCAGCATATAAAGTTAGAGAAACTGAAAGTTTGTACGGGTGGAACTTGTGCGCTTTCAGTACCTTAACTACAGTTCGTTGAGATGTGCCAGCTTCTGCCGCAATCTCACGAGTTGATGTAGATGGATTTTGATTTACCATTGCCAAAACATTTATTTGTGCTGCTTCGTTAATTTGATTACGTTCCGTTGGTGGTTTAGTAAAAGATCCATATCTGCGTAAACTGTCGTATAGCCTCTTAAATGTACATAGAGCAGGTTGACGAGGATTAAAATATCTATGAAAGTATTCCACAGCTGCACCAACTGAATTTTTATGGCATATGATATAACATTCCACCATATTCAGTTCAGTTGTCAATATCGACTGTCAGTTCATCACTACTAATAGAATTACTCTCAAATGAGGAAACGTCAAAGTGAAAATAATCTTTTTCATGACTAACTACGTTAAAAGTGAAAATATGAGAGAAAAGCATCCATAATTCCGTTATTTTTATGAATAACTATATCGAGTATTATATCGTTTAAAAGCCCTAAAAATGTCCGATTTTTTGAGATTATAGCCAACTATGGTAAGATAAGTTTGTGTCATATCTCGAAAACGAGAGCTGTCACGCAAACGAGGACATGACAATCATATTCGGGATACAATTCCCTTCAATTTTGATATTTATACTTTTTTTATAAAATCAAAAACAACGGACCTAGAGGGATTTGACTAAATCGACAGAATTTCGTATTTTTACAATATCTAGTAAGCCATGACTTTTTAGAAAAATCCGAAAGTGTCATTAAATTGGGCCAGTAAAACTGCAAATCTTTCCCAATTTAACCATTGCTCTATCTCCGATAGTTTCCGAGATCCCCATACTGATCATAAAAAAAACTCACCCTGTTTATATGCCAGGGGCGGATCCAGGATTGTCATTTGGGGGGGGACTTGAACTCGTTGGGGGCGGGGGTCTGGACGTCACTGGAGGTTGATTTTAGAACAATAAACACTAAAAAAGCAGCCTTCAGGCCCTTAGCCCACTCCCTGGATCCGCGAGTGATATGCTCTCTGACAAAGAAATCGCAATACCCAGAAGGAGATGTTTAAATTTAATATTGTTTTGGTAAAACGTAGGTGCTATAGTAACGTCCAAATAACTAAAATTTGAATAAAAAATACCAAGTAGTTTATTTTTTTATTAAAGTTTGTTAAATGTGTTTGTCCAAGGTAGTTATCTACTAACTTTTACCGTAATTAAAAGAAGGATCCTCCATTGTAATCATAGTCTGATCTAGAAGGAGAAGGATGACCCACCCAGTTGAAAGCACCGTGTTCTTCATTAATTTTTAGTAACGTAATTGAAAATCTCAGATCGACAAAACGACGTATTAAATGAACTGGACAATTTCAATTAAGCAACCTCGATAGCTATCTTATCCCATAACCGCCGCATTTAGCGCTTCAATATCGAATTCTCTTCCCCCCCCACATTATTCCACTGACATGGTCGAGGAAGACGCAATAATAATGCTGAGGGTTAGTAGCATGTTTTCATTAACTGGTACATAACGAATTTCTAAGCTTTGGTGACCGCTCTCGCCAATCTCGTGCATGCTTGGTTAATCCATTCAGTTAATTATTCATCAGCATCTCGCATAGTTTACTGAGCGTAAATAACAAATGGACGATTAACTTCAACGTAATTTATATTTTGGGAATTTAAGCGTATCCCCCGAACGTGGAGTGTCAGCGTCCGGCATTAGAGTAATGGCCGGTCACGTTTCCATTATGAGATTGTGTTTTTTGATCAAATATTTCCGACGGATATGATTTAATAATTTTACACAGTTCGCTGATCATTTAAAGTAATTGACTAAAAATTAAATTGAACTACATTAGAGTAAACGAAATTTATGGCAGCTGTTCGCATGGTGAGTGTTGGGGGTGGATTCACTATATTTAGTAGAACGTGTAACCAGTAGCTTTACTAAACTGATCTTCTCTGTCCTCATAGCCATTTGTTCCTAATATCTTCGTATTTTAATCCCCGACACTAAAAGAGGGGTGTTATAAGCTAAGTTGTGAATCTGTGTATCGGGAAGACTGTCTGTGACATCATAGCTCCTAAACGAATAGACCGATTTTGAAGTGTTTTTTGTGTTTGAAAGCTGACATAATAGAGATAGTTCTTAGCTATAAATTTTAAGGATTAGTTAGAGCGTTTGAAGACTATAAGCATATATCCTACTTGACAAAATGACATTACTACAAAAATTTTTTGGATTGTGCCTAAACTACTGGACCGATTTTGATGAAATTGTTTGTGTGTGTTTGAGTGGTTCTCTGGGTATTTAGGTTTATAGTTGAACTAGATAGGTGGCGCAGCAATCGAGTTATGAAAAAATGAATTCCTAAAGAGCTGCACTGATTTAGATATCTTTTTTGACTAGGTCTCTGGATCGTGTAGATCTACAACTGGCTCAGTAGGTGGCGCTACTATCGGATTTTAGAACTATAGAAATAGAGATAACACCTAAATACTGGACCTGCACAAGTGGAGCAGGTACACAAATATGAGTACTAGTCTCCGAAATAAAATTTCAAACCTAAGAAATCTGGAATATGAGTATTTGATATTCTTTCAGGAGTAAAAAACATACTTATCCCACCTTAAAAACGTCATTTGTTATGTTTGAATTACGTTGTTCTTGATTTTTAGTTACCCATTTTTCGTTTTCGTTTGATAGCAACTGCTGTCGTTTCACCAAAATCATATTTGCCTTTCTCAAAGAGTATTAAGCAAATTGAAGAAATTCCTGTTCTAAATCTCAATTTATAGCTGACTCCTGAGCCCACGCTAATGTTTGATCCCTCAGGTACCTCGTCGTGTTTATTAAATTGGGACAACCGATGATCAATTAAAGGGATTATGAATTTGGGCCGTAATTTGGTTAATCGGATTATTGAGGTTTTTTGATGGTTTTGTTGTATCATTGCTTCGATATGGGATTACTGTTTTCCAAATCGGTGATAATTATAAAGCTTAGGGTGCCTCGGGTTTCAACCTCAGTCGATCCTCTTATTATTCTGATTTTGTAGTTTTCAATGTTGGCAAGTTCTTTGCAGCTATTGTGGTTTAGTTTTATGTCCAGTTTCATCTGTGTTTTCATTGTGTTTAATTTATTTTCATTCTGACAGGCGTATATTCGTCTATTCGTTTGGTCGACTGATTTGAGGCAGTCTCCACATGATATGCTCTACACTCGTTGGTTCCTTGATGGAATTTAGATTTTTAGATTCCCTAGAACTTTTCTAATTGTAATTTGTGGTCCGAATGTTGTGTCTACATAGAATTCCCCCTATTCTATCAGTTGTACCTCTAATGTATGGTAACCTGACATGGGCCTCATAGTCTTTGTCACTGTTTATTTCTTTTTTCTTGCCTTGTTGTTCGCTAATTTCTTTTTTGATGACGTGATTGCTGTAACTTTCTTTTCTAGGGTACTTTTCATGAAAGGTAGTACCTTTTTTATTCCTGTGTGCTGGTCTGTTTCAAGTATCGATCTTGATATAAGGGTATTCTTCACTACTTTGGCCTTTGCTGGGTTATGGTGTAGTACCGTGTAAATATCTGTCAATATGTGTCGCTTTTTTATAAACAGAGCGCTGTAACCTTAGATTCTGTCTTCTTATGAGGACATCTAGGAAATTAAGTTGTTTGTCATGTTCTATTTCTAGGGTAAATTGTATCTTCTTATGGCCAGAGTTCATATATGTTAGAAAGTAGTTTAATTCTGTCCCTGTAAGGCATATAATGAAAATGTCATCAACATAGCGAACTCAAAGTTTTGGTTTTAATGCTGTATTTCCTAAGACTTTTTCTTCCAAATATATATCATATTCGAAAGTAGTGGTGGAAGTGAAGATTTCAAAGGAGCATCTTGTATTTGTCTGAAAAAGGAGAAGTACGTAAGGTTTTGGTTCATGGCTATATTACCCAGTGCTTCATCCAGTGGAATGCTACGGTAGAGAGATATGATATATTGATTAGATAAGCAATGCCGACACTAGCTCAAAATCACATGTATTTTCTTATGGAGCTTGAAAACGCCGAAATTGAACCAAATTCCCCCACCACTCCTTCTTGGGTAGTGTGACGTCATAAGTCACGCCCCATTGAAGTGCTGTCATTGGTTAATTACCACGTGCTTAATCGCGCCAGGCTCTGATTGGTCAATGGCCACGTGTAAACGCGCCAAATTCCAACGATTGCGCTGACGGAGCGTAATTTTTTACAACATAATTTACGTAGCGCCATCTGTTGGCGAGTATCATAGTTATATTAGAAAAAACCGTTGCCGTCATGGGAAATCGAACCCGAGAAATTTGCTTCATAGGTGAAACACTTAGTATAAGTGCCAACAAGGCTACTTAATATATAATGTTTCTAGCAGTTGAAAATATTTATGTAAGCAGTTTGATGTTGGATTTGCTGTTTCTACTGTTGGTTTCAGATACACAGAGGACGTCGTGTCAAAAGTATTTTTATTGAGCAGACATTTTCACATTCCAGGATTTGCTGACAAAGAAAAGTGTTGTGCATTATATATGGAGTGATAAAATCCCCAAGAAATGCACGAAAAACGCTTGAATAGTCAAAACTTAACCTCAAGCAGGTCAGATTAATTTAGCCACAAAGGAAATGTGAGATATAAAGATAACGCTAATCATATAATTTCTATATGTTTGTAGAAAACACGGCAAACATAACTCGCTCTTAAATTCATAGTGAATAATAGAATCAGCTCATGCAAGGAAATGCAAATAGGTTAATTTCCATATTCCGAGAACCAAACTTCAACTGTCGTATGTTGAAACTTGGCCGTATGTCGGTGAATGTTGCGTGAACGAACTTGCTGACGGCGCGCCAAGTTGACAATAATATAGGCAACACGAATACTTCATCAAAGTAGGGTGATAAGTTTTCAGGAGACGTTCTTTTTCTATTGCACGTTTTATTTTGTGACTGCACCGAAAGTGTTGGAAGTTAGTTGAATTAAAATTTAAAAAAATTCATGTGCAATTTAATTTAGGTTTTAACTTTGTTGCAAGGAAACAGAAAGTGTAAAAGTTGTTCGCCTTATAGACGTCGCTTTAATTTTATTTTTGATGTTCTTGGAACTAGTCTTGAATGTCAGATTTTTTAATACTGTGATATTTTTAGGGTTCCGTATATACAATATACGGATACCCTTACAATATCACTCAGGATTTCTGCCTCTGTCACATCACAGCCATTTTCTCCTAAACTACTCGACGGAAGAGGTTCAAATTTGGCATCAATGTATAGTTTGGTGACCCGATTAGGAGTACATATCATAAAAGTAGAAATTTTCATTTTAGGGGTACTTCTGTGGAGAAAAACTAACTGATCTCCGAAACTACTGAGGCTAAAATTTTGAAAATATAAGAAATATAGAACGTTGCCCCAACTTTACTAGGAAAAATAAGGAGAAACCATTACTATTAATTTTGGGAGGCAAATTTTAATTTTTTTTTAACGCATCATATAACACATCAAATGAAAGGTCCCATTCTGAGTAACACAAATATATTTTTTTCATATTTAAAAAAAATAATTTGGTCAAGTGCGAGTTGGACTCGCATACTTAGGGTTCCGTTCCACCTTCAAGATTCTAATATTTCAGTTTCAGACAAGTAGGGAATGAGTGCATTTTCTTATATTTACCCTAATATCTTTTAAAGGAAGCGTTTTAAATTTATAAAAAATATACACTTTCATTTTCCCAACATATTTTATCTGCTTTAGGATTCGCTTGATTTTTATCACAATACATATGTATTTAATTTTCTAATTTGGCCCCCAAAAAGTAACATTAGAGTTTTATTTTACTAATAAACTTTCAGAGAAGCCTTTTATAATCTACTGTCTGCGTTTTGAGGCTCTGTAGATTGAACGAAAAAGGGCAAAATAGGTCAAAGTTTAAATTATAAATTATTAAATCTGTTATTCAAATTATTTAAAAATATAAATAAAATATATTTTTCAAAATTTAAATAGTGTAGTTTCTAGTTTCTTATAGAAATGATTTAAAAAAATGATATATTTGTAATTCACATAATGAGCCTTTTATCTGATATATTACATGATACGTTTGAAAATTGAATCTTTATTTTCCATTTAATTGTATAATTTGTCAGTAAAATTACTGTGGGGGTTTTCTAATAATTTATTTTCCGTTTAATTCTATTATTTGGGGGACAAATAATAGAATTAGGGATTTTGTTCATATTTTTCCTATAAACAAAAACATGAGGTCTTAGAGTTTGGGGAATAACGGGGAGGATGGATAATTTTTTTAAAATATTTTTTAATATATTTTAAAATATTCATTTTAAAAAAATTTAAAAATATATTTGTATTCGTGATAATGAGCCCTGTGATTTGATATATTACATGACCCTTAGAAACAATTATAATTTTTTATTTTCCATTTAATTTTATGATTTGCCCTCCAAAATGAATATTAGGGGTTTCTCCTTATTTTTCCAGTAAAGTTCAGGTGAGGGGCTATACTTCCAGTTTTTCAAAAATTTTCAGCTTATGGTTTCGGAGATAGGGGGGGAATGGGTAAAATTTTTTATATTTTTGTTAATATCTTTTAATTAATTTATTTTATAAATATGGAAAAAATATATTTGTTTTCTTCATCATGAGCCCTTTTATTTGATATATAACATGCTGGGTTAGAAACAATTTTAATTTTATATTTTCCATTTAATTCTATAATTTGCCCCCCAAAAAAATATTAGGGGTTTTTCCTTATTTCTCCAGTAAAGTTCAGGTGAGGGGCTATCCTCCGTTGTTTTTTCAAAATTTTCCAGCTTATGGTATCGGAGATAAGGGGGGGGATGGGTAAATTTTGGTATATTTTCGTTAATATCTTTTTAAATATATTTTTTTAAATATGAAAAAAAATATGTTTGTGGTCCTCAGAATGAGGACCTTTCATTTGATATATTACATGATGCGTTTGAAATTTTTTTTATTTGTAAATTTTTATTTAATTCCATAAATTGCCCCCCAAAATTAATATTAATGGTTTTTCCTTATTTTTCCTGTAAAATTCGGGCAACACAGGCAGAAATCCGGAGTGATATTATAAGGGTATCCGTATATTGTATAAACGAAACCCTAAAAATTAGTTAAAAAGATATTAACGAATATATACCAAAATTTACCCATCCTCCCCTATCTCCGAAACTATCAAATGTAAAGTTTTCAAAAAAATTAGAGGTTCTGACCTGAAGTTTACTGGATAAATAAGGAGAAACCTATACTTTTAATTTTGGGGGGCAAATTACAGAACTAAATGGAAAATATAAAATTAAAATTGTTTCTAACCCATCATGTTATACATCAAATGAAAGGGCTCTTTATGACGAAAACAAATATATTCTTTTCTTATTTTTAAAATAAACAAATTAAAAGATATTAACAAAAATATACAAAAAATACTCATTACCCCCCTTATCTCCAACACCATAAGCAGTAAAATTTTGAAAAAAATGGAGGTATAGCCCCTTACCTGAACTTTACTGGAAAAATAAGGAGAAACCTCTAATATTCATTTTGGAGGAAAAATTATAGAATTAAATAGAAAATAAAAAATTATAATTGTTTCTAACGGATCATGTAATATATCAAATCACACGGCTCATTATGACGAATACAAATATTATTATTTTAATTTTTTTTAATAAATATTTTAATATATATTTTAAAAATATTTAAAAAATACCCATTCCCCCCTTTATTTCCCAAAATGTAAGACCTAAATTTGTTTGTTTACAGGAAAAATACAAAGAAATCCCTAATATTAATATTGGGGTCAAATTAAATTATAGAATTAAACGGAAAATAAAAAAAATAACGCATCATGCAATACATCAAATGAAAGGGCTCATTATGCGGAATACAAATATATATTTTTCATATTTCTAAAATTAATTGTTTACAAGATACTGACATCAATATATAAAACATTCTCATTTCTCGCTTTATTTCCGAAATCATACTACCTAAAATTTTGAAAATAATATTAGGGGTACTGGGGCTCACTTGAAATTTATAAGAAAAATTATTAGAAAACCCCCATAGTAATTTTAGGGGCAAATTATACAATTAAATGGAAAATAAAAATTCAATTTTCAAACGCATCATGAAATATATCAGATAAAAGGCTCATTATGTGAATTACAAATATACCATATTTTTAAATCATTTGTTTAAAAGATATTAGCAAAAATATTAAACATCGACTTAATTCCAACTTTAGAAACTACACTATTTAAATTTTGAAAAATATATTGTATTTGTATTTTTAAATAATTAGAATAACAGATTTAATAATTTATAATTTAAAACTTGACATATTTTGCCCTTTATCTTCCAATCTACAGAGCCTCAAAATTCAGACAGTAGATTATAAAAGGCTTCTCTGAATGTTTATTAGTAAAATAAAACTCTAATGTTAATTTTTGGGGGCCAAATTAGAAAACTAAATACATATATGTATTCTTATAAAAATCAAGCGAATCCTGAAGCAGATAAAATATAAAGTCTGTCTATGTGTGGAAAAAGTTTTTTTTTATAAATTTAAAATGCTTTCTTTAAAAGATATTAGGGTAAATATAAGAAAATGCACTCATTCTCTGCTTGTCTGAAACTGGAATATTAGAATCTTGAAGGTGCTACGGAACCCTTAGTATGCGAGTCCAACTCGAGCTTGACCAAATTATTTTAAAAGCTATTTACATATTTAAAATATCCATTTATGGTTTTAATGTATTTTGATTTTGAATTCGTTGAAGGGTACCTATAGGTTTATTTTATTTTAAGATATATAAATTATAACACTAAACTTTCGGAGATTTTCTGCTATTTCCTTTACACTCCCTTTGTGAAATTTAACGAACTTTCTGCTAGCAATTACGTTAATAAATATTTCTCTCGGCTTCGTTTATATTCGAGATCTCTGTAAGTCTTCATCATTATTCATTGTGTACAACAATCTGACATCGTCAACATCAATTCACGAATTCATATCTTAAAGAGAAACAGTTTAAATGAAAACGTTTTTACTTGATAAATATCGAAATAAATTTGAGGTGTTTATTTAGTTGATTTTCAAATGGAAACCATCTACGTTGTTCGATCTCTATAAATTTAATTTTTGAAGAGGTTGTTTTTGATAAGTCTTTTATTTACTTGAACGGCTTCGATATAAAAGAGTTCTTCATTTAAACGATGTCTGTAATTTATTTTGCCCTTGAATGTTCTTTTCTTGAGTTATAGAAAAAAAAAAGAAATGATATTTCAAGAAGATAAAAAGTGTTTCAAAATATTGTAAGTTGGGATATAAAATGGTTGCTAAATAGATGTGGTATTTGTAATGTTCGTTGAAATAAATGTAACATTTATAGGGCTCTTGTGGCCATATTTGTGCGGGGTATTTAGAACTGTTCAGAATGGGTTTAATTAAAAGTATGGATATACGAGGGCTGCCTTTTATATTTCGGATTTGGACAACTCTAGTGTTGCAATCTGATAACTGACAGCTCTATCGTAAAGTTTGACATTTTTGAGGTTATACGTACTCAGAAAGTTTTGACATACGAGCGCTATGTGTTGTTTAAAGTAACTTAAAGGATTCATCTCGGCCAAAAAATGGAATTAAATCGTCAACATTTTCGTGCGATTATTTTTTACAACTTTCGACGTGGATTAAGTCAGCAAGAGTGCATGGATGAACTTAATTTAATTTTAGGCGATGAAACTCTATCAAGGACCACTGTTTATCGATGGTATGGTGAATTCAATCGAGGTCGTAGTTCACTCCAAGACGAATTTCGTGAAGGTCGTCCAAAAACAGTTGTTGTTCCGGAAACCATTAATGCTGTGCGCCAACTGATATTGCAAGATCGTCATGTGACCTATCGTGAGATTGAGTCAACCTTACACATACATTAGTGGGACCAGCATACATTCAATATTGCATAAACATTTGAATGTCAAAAAAATTTGTTCGCGTTGGATCCCACACAATTTGTCAATCGTTCAAAAAAAGGTTGGTGTCGATTGGTTGAAAGAAAAGCTCTAAAAATGCGATCTCGGTACTTCAAAACACGTTTATGACATAGTGACAGGTGGATTTATGCGTATGAGCCCGAAAGTAAACAGCAGTCGACTGTATGGGCAAATGATCGCCTGTTTTTTCGGAAAAACTGGACATGTTGCAACCGTACAACTAGAATAACGCAGAACAATCAATTCTGAGTGGTACACAATCATTTGTTTGCCAGTTGTCTTCCAAGAAATGAGAAAAACCAACCGCCGAAGACAGATCACTCTTCACCACGACAATGCGAGCTCTCACACATCGGCTCAAACAACTGCATTTTTGACCACTCAAAACATCGATTTGATGAGTCATCCGCCGTATAGTCCTGACTTGTCACCAAATGACTTCTTTTTATTCCCGTACTAAAAAACAAACTGAGAGGTCAACGTTTTTCGACACCTGAAGAAGCGGTTGCTGCATTCAGTATGCATGTTTTGGAGATACCTCAATCAGAGTGGAAAAAGTGCTTCGACAATTTGTTGAAACGCATGCAAAAGTGTATAGATCTTCATGGGGAATATTTTGAAAAACAATATAGCGATTTTCGATGATTAATATTTGTTTTTGTTCTCTAATCCCGAAATATAAAAGGCAGCCCTCGTATAGGATTTGTCAAAGCAAAAAAACTTCTTCTGCAACACGTTTTTTAGATGTTTTTCTGAAGTCAATAAAGGTCAGCCTATTTTCTTTCACCTTTGTTGACTATTTTATTTTATTTGGAGCTATTTCTCTATTTCTCTCTCTCTCTCTCTCATGTAATAATAAAGAGTATTAAAAAAATTACAATACAATGCCTCTAAAGCAAATAGTCAAAGTGTCTTCCATTGAGTTCCATACAATAGTACAACCTTGACTGAAAGGCGTCTCCGACATGGTTCAGCCTAGTCGGTGCTATCTGATGACATTCAGCTATAATTCGTTGGCGTAGTTCGTCCAAATTCTCATAAAAATTTTGGATTTTACATGTCCCCACAAAAAAATCCAAAGGTTTAGATCAGGTGATTGGGCAGGCCATTCTATAGGACCTCTTTTTCCAATCCAGTGACCAGGGTTTTCCAAATCGAGGTATTGACGAACTGGTGCGGCGTATTTAATAGGAGCTCCATCTTTTGGAAATGCAATTGCTCTTCATGTAGTAGAGGATCATTTTCTAATTTTTCTATTATCAATGCATTATTTTCATTTTCCAATATACTGAGATAAATTTCACCATTTAAGTTATCAGGAATAAACAGGGGTCCAATTAGATGATTTCCCAAAATCCATGCCCAAACGTTCAGTTTTACCGGATGTTGACTATGAGCTTCTCGAAATAAATGAGGATTTGTATCGCTCCAAAATCTACAGTTATGTCGGTTAACCTAATAGTGCACTCATCCGAAAATCAAACATTGTACAAGAAATTCGTGTTTTCGATCATACGCTGGGTTATAATTTCGCAAAACTGTTGATTTCGATCCCAATCATCCTCATTCAATTCATGAAGTAATTTAATTTTGTACGGATGGAATTTGTACTTATGCAAAATTCTAAAAACGTTAGTTTTGCTAATACCGGAAGCTGCAGAGATTTGCTGGACAGACTGCCTGTTTGGTATAAGTTGGACATGGCTCGATGTAGCCACAGCTACCCCATCATCATTTACAATTCCAATGGGACCTCTTTTTTTTATTCATTACTGAGCCCGTCTCAACAAATTTTAAAATTAACTCCAATACGTATTTATGACGAACATTACGTTCGGGATGATTTTGGTTAAAAACCCTTGAAGCGGATCGAGCACAATTTTGATTTTGGTAATAAAAGACTTACCAGCTCAACACGTTCTTGCAATGTGTATACCATAATTATCTTTTAAGTTTTCAACAAATCAGTAAAGTAATAATTTGACAGATAAATGTACAATGCTTAAAATGATCGAATAAAGGTCAGAACAGATAAACAAACTTGCTGTAAATATCAGCAAAAAATAATGTAAAATAAATGGATGTTTACATTTAATGTTTTTCTTGTATTGTGTGTTATTTCAGGGGGCGGTAGTGAAACAAGATGGTTTCAGAGCGTACTATAAAAGAACTCCTTTTTAATACTTTTCCATGCAGTAAAAACTTTTAATTTAATAATCCGGTTTTACTACTAGGTTCGTTAGGTTTCCTGTTACATGAACAGGAATTGCAATAAAAAAATTATTATGACGGTATAGTCCGTAAAAAGGGCTTTCAAATGATATACGACAACACCTATTTGCCCTATCTCAAATCTCAAGGTCATTGAATTGGCCTGTTCATGTTGAATGCGCGCATGCGCTAATTCACCTCAAAATTTTCCTCTCGAAACAAAAATAGATCTGTTTTTTCTTATTGCAATAGTTTTGAAAATAACCAAGATATTCAAAGTGGCTCGTTTGAGATGGAATACCCTGTATATTATTCTTAAATAAATTGACTTTGAATAACTCTTTTTGTTTTAAAATGAGTACTTTAAACAATTTGCCGACTCTTAATCATTTCAGCTTTAAGTTGAAGAAGAAAATTAACAAAATCCTGTTTTTTGCTAGAGCGATTTATTCGGCATCCAACTAAATGCTTAATAAAAAATTAATACTTTCCACAGACATCCTTCATCCTGTTTTCCACGTTTAGATGATTCTACTGCTTCAGGCCTATTTTAACAATTCATATACCCTAGAGGGCCATTTTTATAATTCGTATGATGGCACCGGAGACCACATCACCATTCTCAACAGTCAAATGTGCTGCCATAACATACCAATAAATTTCCCGTTTGTATTCAGCAGTCGTCCATCGGAAACTACGCTAATTCAAAATGTTTGATATAAAAGGACTTCTGAAAACGATAACCTATGTTGGTATGAGCAATAAAAACAAAATTTCGGATTTACGGCCGACATAACAGACCATGGCATATTAGAAAATATGCCCTGATAGTGTGGTACCAGAAGAGTTTGTCATAAAATTATAATATACGGTCCATTTGTTTTATTACGGGCGTTACTCATTCAGATAGTCTCTTGGTATTCACCGTTGTCTTACAATAAATCAATTTTACTACGAACAAGCTTTTAGAAGTGCAATATTTACAATTCAGTTAGGTAAGCAGTTAATCTTGAGTTTATTTTGGCGTCATTTTGTATATGGATTGGTTAATATATCTAATCTTGTAATATAATATGAGTAAAGTTTGTTTATACAGATACAGGGCTTTCATTTCAAAACTAGCCACCCCAAATAACTTAAAATATCTTAAAAAAACAAAGAAAAAGGTTTTTTATTTATAGGGGGATACATTTTACACGTATCGGTTACCCTGCAGTTTCAACCTCCAAGTGAAAGTTGAAATACAAAGGGGGATCATGACTTACCTCTTTTTAACCGACTTCCAAAAAGGAGGAGGTTATCAATTCGTCGCGTATTTTTTTTTACTTTTTTTTTATATGTATGTTACCTGATGTCTTCTCCTGTGGTGAACCGTTTTGAATGAGTATGGTCTTGTTTAATAGAGTATATATCCGGATTGGTGAAACTTCAAATAATGGAAAAGAATTCTATTGGCAAAGTGATGAAATTTGTGAATGAACACATGTGTGCATGGAAATCGACCACTATCCCTAATATTTTAGTCGATTTTTCGATAACTCCTTATGGATGTCTATGTTTTTCAACGTTTAATCTATTAAGGAAGATCCCTAGGTGATCTCATATACCTTTCTGCGACGTGCAACTTGCAGTTTTGGAGAAAATCGCCGAAAATTCCAAAATTCTTACCAAAAATTTCAACGAAATGACATAATGGATATTCCCTCATAAATATTTTAATTCCAGCGTAACAGTGCAGTAATTTTAGGGACTGGAAGTTTTAATTGCGAATTTGAAATTTTTTTATTTACATCTAAAGCATGTAGGTGGTAAAGCATAGTATTTTCGGCTCCTTAAATCAATGAGTAAGAAGTTCGTTTTGTTTGTATACCAGGCAAATACCTATTTAAATGCAAATTTTTCCATTTTGGGAAGACGGTGCTTTTGGTTGTCACATTCTTCCGGCCTAATGAAAAATTCAGTGACAACACATGTCAAACTTTAAACTGCTATTTTTAAACACAGGGTGTTTAGTTATAGCAAACAAAATCACAAAATAAAGTGATAGAAGGAGTTGCATTTATATGATGATTGAAATATAGTACGGAATAGAATGATAGTGGTCCATAGGCAGCCGTATATACAGGATGGTTGGAATATAGGGTGGCCTGGACGTTTGGTGGTATAAAAATATTGGAAAAAATGTGAAATTAAAATTATATAGGGTGATTAAAAATTGTTATATGATGTGGACATAAGCAAATCATATTCAGGATGGTTGAAATATATGCTGGAGTGGGGAGAGGAGTGCAATAATATAAAATGTTAAAAATGAAATAATGTATGGGGTAGCCCACAAGGAGCTACATACTGTGGTTGAAATATAGGGCGGATTTGACTCCGTAAACCTGGGATGGATTCTACTCCGTCCTATAGTTTACAGAAGGCAGCTAACAAATTTATGCTAGTCCGTGGGCAGTCGTATGTATATGATGGTTGGTACATAGGACCGAGTGGAATATCTATAGTTATACAGAGTTGTCAATAAATATATTTTGGACTTATTAAGTCAACGCGTACCAGTACATTTTGTTCGTAAACATTTACCTGTCAATTTAAATGAAAATGTATCATTGTTTAGTTGAGGCCTTCGATGTTACCTGGTTCTGTCTATTAAGGTTATACATACAACATAAAAAATAAAGAATGAAAACTGCCTGAGTTCAAAAAAACTAAAAAGTTGAAAATCAAACACTTAAAAAATATATAATCGACTTGCACCTGTAACTATAAAGCTAAAAATAATTGTAACAAAATACAACTCTAGCAAATAAATAACACATTCAATGTTGTTAGGTACCTACCGAGGAAGTAAAAATGTAAACTTTAAAAGGTGCTCATTCTGTACAAATTAATTACCTACCAATCTAGTATATTTTTGAAGTCGGTGCCAAGCAACAATCAACTTTGATGAAGTAGTAGAAAAGTACGCAATAAAGAATTTTAGATTTGCAACATATTTTTAAATTTTGGGTTGCTAGTTTCTGAGCTGAAATGGAGAATAAGACGATGTTTTATATTTTTGTAAATATCTTTTTAACAAATGATTTAAAAAATGTGAGAAAAATATATTTGTATTTTATTTCATATATTACCTGTTGCTTTAGATAAAAACTATATTATTTTTCCATTAATTCTACAATTTTCCTACCGAAATCAATATTGGAATTTTCTACTTATTTTTTTTATAAAATGTGGCCCTGTACCTCTAATTATTTTTATTTTTTTAAGGTACTATGGTTTCGGAAATAAAGGGGGAAATGGGTATTTTTTATATTTCCGTTAATATCTTCTAAACAATTAACTCTAAAAATATGAAAAAAAACCCTCATGATTGACCCTTTCATTTGATGCATTGCATGATGCGTTTAATTTTTTTTTATTATTTTCCCTATAATTGTATAATTTGTCCTCCCCCCTCAAAATTAATATTAGGGGTTTCTGCGTATTTTTCTTGTAAAATTCAAGTCAGCTCATATATGCTTATTTTTGGTTTTATAGTTTCGGAAATAAAGGGAGGGGTAGGTATTTTTCAAAATATTTTTGTTAATATCTATTAAATACTTTGTTTTAAAAATTAGAAGAAATTAAATTTTGATTTGATATATAACATGATGAGGCGTTAAAAGTAATTTTAATTTTATATTTTGTATTTAATTCTGTAATTTGCCCCCAAAATTAATATTAGGTGTTTCTCCTTATTTTTCCATTGAAGTTCAAGTGAGGTCCTATATCTGTATGGTTTTGGAAATAAGGGGGGGATAGTTGAATTTTTTTATATTTATGTTAATATTCTTCATAATGAACCCTTTGATTTTATATATTACATGATGCATTAGAAATAACTTTAATTTGTAATTTACCAGTTAAATTGTGTAATTTGCTCCCCAAAGTTAAAAATAGGAGTTTCTCCTTACTTTTCGAGTATATCCCTAATTTGTTCCAATTTTACGTCTCATAGTTTCAGAGATTAGAGGGCGATGGGAATTTTTTATATATTTTTGGTAATATCTTCTAAACAGTTTATTTTAAAAATATGAAAAAAATATTTAAATTGGTTCAGATGAGGCCCTATATCTGTATTTTTTTCAAAATTTTACGTCCTATAGTGTTTTATAGTTAAAGTGTTTTTGCGATTTTTTCTTCTATCACTCAGTCTCATGTTCTGTCTGAAGCCATTTACCTAGACACTCTGTATACTTTTTCGAGCGCAGGCTTGATCCGATTGGATCATTAATAACAGGGAAAAACAAAAAATACTGAGAAATATAGCATTTAAAAAAAATCGTATCTTCATCACTTTAGAAGCTGTAGATCTGGGCTTGTAGGAACTGATAGTAATTTACATCTTTTTTATGTATGCCAAAACTAGAAGCTACCGGTTTATTAGTTTTTGAACAATTGGGATATAAAGTTTTCTGTACACTGTTTTTGCATTGTGTCCCTATGCGTCATAGGTAATCAAATTTCAATTTTTAAAAAAGTTGTTGAACGTAGAGGTGTCATTCTACAAAGCCTCTATTCTCATTTTTCACTAAATGTCTGTGAAATATCTGAAAAATGTTAGCAAACATGACAAAAAATGGGCGAGCGTATGAATGTATCCAAGGAGTGGGGGAAACATAGTCGTTGAGGGGAAGCGTATAGTAATATATAGTAGAGGCACATACATAGATCGTTTTAATATTTAAAATCCTCACAAGTATGAATTTTTCTAATGATCGCTCTCTTTCAATGTGCCGTAAACCCAAAATCCACAAATTAAAGCAAAAACGAGAAACCATTTACATATAAATATATTAATAAACAAACAGTTGTCATTTGATATAATAAAATCGAACAAATCACTCTGTATAGAAGTTTTTTTAACGATTAAATTTTTTCACCATCTGTCAGAGTGACAGTTACTATCGATAATAATTATTGTTAGCAGTTCCCCTCAACAACCATGTTTCCCCCACTACTCGAACACATTCATACGCTTACCAAATTTTGGTCATTTTTGCTAACATTTTTCGTATATCTCACAGACATTTATGGAAAAATGACAATAGAGGCGTTGTAGAATAATACCTCTACTTTCAACATCTCTATTCTGAATTGATAAGGTAGATATCAATTACTATCAGTTCCCACAAGCCTAGTTCTACAACTTCGATAGTGACGGAGTTATGATATGATAAAGAAAACCGCTAAATTTTCCAGTATTTTTTGTTTTTCCCTGTTACTAAAGATCTTATCGGATCGATCCGAGGCTCATTTAATTGGTATTTCCATGCTCTACAATTCACCTGTTGACACCATTGATATTAGTTTATTATTTTTCATTTTATAAACATGCAACGAAAAAAAAACGCAATTTTCTTGTTTCAATTGTTTATAATTAAGTAAAAAACCATAGTTGCGAGTGGAAAAGGTAGCAAAATATCACTACAAATCATTCTTAATGTAATGGCACAGGCAGTATCCTGATAGTATTTTTTGCACGAAAAAATCTCTATTGATTGGTCTAATTAACCAAACAAGGTATGACACCATATTTCCAGATTTAAGGGCGTGTTGACTGATATCAACACTCGTTGTGATTAATTAATATATGCCCTTACATAAACTTATTTTTTACTTCGTCCTGTGTTAATTATTAATGATGTTATGAATCCATTGTTTGATCTCGAACAATTAAATTGTCCCGTACGTGAATATTGATCCTCGAATTAATTTAGTCATGAATTGTGAGTTTAGAGACCAACTCAAAGTTCTAATACGTGTTGAGTTATCGACAATTAACGTTGTATACAGGAGCGCTTTGTCAAGAGGGATTACTCTCAATGAAAACTTGGACAGAACTTCGAAAACTTGTTGAATGGAAGTTAAATGTTAATGCAATTTCTGTTTAAGTCCGTTCGAGAAATCTGAATATACGGTCCAGCTTGTGTATCGAAGATAAAGAAACTCAGATGCTATTCATCCAAGAAAATGAGTTTAAAATTGTTTAAAAGCATTAGTTTTGATGAGTAAAATTGTATTAATAGATCGGGATAAAAGTGCAGATGCTGAGTAAATAGGGTAACGTTTTCCGTTTTCAACTATTTGTGTTTTAATTTGCTGTTAAATCACCAATTAAGCTGGTATTCTTCACATGGCATGGTATACAGGCTCCAAATTGCAGAATATAATCGAAACCCACCAATTTATTGATTGACAGAAGACTTAAGTTACAGTCTATATATATCAAGACCAAACTTAGTGACCCCATTAATCAGCCCTCCCAAATCCATTTGCTTAAGTCCTAAAATAGGGTCCACTAATGGTCTAGCCAGTCAGCTCATTCCAAGCTGTGTGTGGTGTTTTTTAGGGTTCCGTATATACAATATACGGATACCCTTATAATATCACTCCGGATTTCTGCCTGTGTCATATCTCCTAAACTACGGAAGAGGTTGAAATTTGGTATCAATGTATAGTTTGGTAATCCGATCAGGACTACTTATCGCAAATGAAGAAATTTTGATTTTAGGGGTACTAAAAAAAACAACCGTTCCCCCCCTGATCTCCGAAACTACTGAGCCTAAAATTTTGAAAAAAATAGGAAATATAGATCGTTGCCCGAACTTTACAGGAAAAATAAGGAGAAACCATTAATTTTAATTTTGGGGGGCAAATTATAGAAATAAACGAAAATTTAAAATTAATTTTTTTTTCAAACGCATCATGTAATATATCAAATGAAAGGTCCCATTCTGAGGAACACAAAAATATTATTATGACGAATACTAGTATATATATATATATATATATATATATATATATATATATATATATATTAAAATATATTAAAAATATGTTTAAAAAATACCCATTCCCCAAACTATAAGACCTATTTATTTTGTTTACAGAAAAAATATAAAGAAATCCCTAATATTGGGGGCCAAATTAAAGAATTAAACGGAAAAAAACATTTTTTAACGCCTCATGCAATACATCAAATGAAAGGGTTTATTATCAGGAATACAAATATATATTTTTCATATATTTAAAATTATTTGTTTACGAGATATTAACATAAAGATATAAAAAATTCTTATTTCTCACTTTATTTATTTATTTCCGAAACCATACTATCTAAAATTTTGAAAATAATTAGGGGTACTGGGGCTCACTTGAAATTAATAAGAAAATTATTAGAAAATCCCTGTAGTGATTTTAGGAATAAATTGGGCAATTAAGCCGAAAATAAAAATTAAATTTTCAGACGCATCATATCAGACAAAATGCTCATTATGTGAATTAAGAATATATCATATTTTTAAATCATTTGTTTAAAATATATTAACAAAAATATTAAACACCGACTTAATTCCCACTTTAGAAACAGATTTAATAATTTATAACTTAAAATTTGACCTATTTTGTCCTATATATTCTAATCTGCAGAGCCTCAAAATTCAAACAGTAGATTATAAAAGGCATCCCTGAAAGTTTATTAGTAAAATAAAACTCTATTATTAATTTTTGAGGGCCAAATTAGAAAATTAAATGCATATGTATTCTTATAAAAATCAAACAAATCCTGAAGCAGATGAAATAAAAAGTCTATATATGGAAAATGAAAGTTTATATTTTTTGTAAATTTAAAACGCTTCCTTTAAAATATATTAGGGTAAGTATAAGAAAATGCACTCATTCCCTGCTTGTCTGAAACTAGAATATTAGAATCTTGAAGGTGGTACGGAACCCTTAGTATGCGAGTCCAACTCGCACTTGACCAAATTATTTTTATTGTCCTGCATTTATTTTGTATCATTTTGTGTAATTCCGATGCTATCTTTCAAGCTTTTATAATCCATTAATTGTAAGACATATAGTTACTGACTTACAAGGAAATCACAATAGCCTGAAGGAGGTGTTTAAATTTAATAGTGTTTTGATAAAACTTAGATGCTATAGTAAGGAGTATATGATTAAAATTGGAAAAAAAAACAAGGAGTATACATTTGGCCACCCAAGCAGAAGGGAGATTCATCAGATCAGACGACCTGATGCCATTTCACACTCCAATGTTGCCGTTCTCATCACTGCTGTAGTTAATGTTGTGGATGGTCAGTGGTCAGAGGTAGCACAAGATGTTTATTTAAATCTTCATTTGTGAACCTTCGAAATATTATCGAACATTTTAATGTCAAATTGTAAATGCTAGAATATAATTGCGAACTTTGTAGTTTTTGAATTCCTTTAAATCACCTGTGTTAATTTTTTATTGACATTAAAAACTGAGCCTGATTTAGACCTTGCAACGGAGTCTTTTTTAGTATCTCCATTAATTTTGTGTCTTGTATTTTGTATTTTGTATATTGTATTTTGTATTTTGTATTTTGTATTTTGTATTTTGTATTTTGTATTTTGTATTTTGTATTTTGTATTTTGTATTTTGCATTTTGTATTTTGTATCTTGTATGTTGTATTTTATATCTTGTATTTTGTATTTTGTATTTTGTATTTTGTATTTTGTATTTTGTATTTTGTATTTTGTATTTTGTATTTTGTATTTTGTATTTTGTATTTTGTATTTTGTATTTTGTATTTTGCATTTTGTATTTTGTATTTTGTATTTTGTATCTTGTATCTTGTATCTTGTATCTTGTATCTTGAATTTTGTATTTTGTATTTTGTATTTTGTATTTTGTATCTTGTATCTTGTATTTTGTATTTTGTATTTTGTATTTTGTATTTTGTATTTTGTATTTTGTATTTTGTATTTTGTATTTGAATATTGTATTTTAAATTTTGTATTTTGTATTTTGTATTTTGTATTTTGTATTTTGTATTTTGTATTTTGTATTTTGTATTTTGTATTTTGTATTTTGTATTTTGTATTTTGTATTTTGTATTTTGTATTTTGTATTTTGTATTTTGTATTTTGTATTTTGTATTTTGTATTTTGTATTTTGTATTTTGTATTTTGTATTTTGTATTTTGTATTTTGTATTTTGTATTTTGTATTTTGTATTTTGTATTTTGTATTTTGTATTTTGTATTTTGTATTTTGTATTTTGTATTTTGTATTTTGTATTTTGTATTTTGTATTTTGTATTTTGTATTTTGTATTTTGTATTTTGTATTTTGTATTTTGTATTTTGTATTTTGTATTTTGTATTTTGTATTTTGTATTTTGTATTTTGTATTTTGTATTTTGTATTTTGTATTTTGTATTTTGTATTTTGTATTTTGTATTTTGTATTTTGTATTTTGTATTTTGTATTTTGTATTTTGTATTTTGTATTTTGTATTTTGTATTTTGTATTTTGTATTTTGTATTTTGTATTTTGTATTTTGTATTTTGTATTTTGTATTTTGTATTTTGTATTTTGTATTTTGTATTTTGTATTTTGTATTTTGTATTTTGTATTTTGTATTTTGTATTTTGTATTTTGTATTTTGTATTTTGTATTTTGTATTTTGTATTTTGTATTTTGTATTTTGTATTTTGTATTTTGTATTTTGTATTTTGTATTTTGTATTTTGTATTTTGTATTTTGTATTTTGTATTTTGTATTTTGTATTTTGTATTTTGTATTTTGTATTTTGTATTTTGTATTTTGTATTTTGTATTTTGTATTTTGTATTTTGTATTTTGTATTTTGTATTTTGTATTTTGTATTTTGTATTTTGTATTTTGTATTTTGTATTTTGTATTTTGTATTTTGTATTTTGTATTTTGTATTTTGTATTTTGTATTTTGTATTTTGTATTTTGTATTTTGTATTTTGTATTTTGTATTTTGTATTTTGTATTTTGTATTTTGTATTTTGTATTTTGTATTTTGTATTTTGTATTTTGTATTTTGTATTTTGTATTTTGTATTTTGTATTTTGTATTTTGTATTTTGTATTTTGTATTTTGTATTTTGTATTTTGTATTTTGTATTTTGTATTTTGTATTTTGTATTTTGTATTTTGTATTTTGTATTTTGTATTTTGTATTTTGTATTTTGTATTTTGTATTTTGTATTTTGTATTTTGTATTTTGTATTTTGTATTTTGTATTTTGTATTTTGTATTTTGTATTTTGCGTTTTGTATTTTGCATTTTGTATTTTGCATTTTGTATTTTGCATTTTGTAGTTTTTTATTTTGTATTTTGTATTTTATTTTGTATTTTGTATTTTGTACAAGGTGTTGAAACCTTCAGATATTTTCAGGTTTTTCTCTTCTGATTATCAAAGTTTGCGAGATATTTAGTTCAGTTTGGAGCAATAATGCCTGTATGAAGTCCTCATAATAAAATTACAGAAACGGCCACGAGAAACTACAGGGTGCTACTTTTTCTAAGGTCATGTATATTTCTGCCCCTACAACTTTTTTTCAGTTGGACACTGGGAATTGACAAAAATTGTAAAAATTTCTGGTTGTTGTCTAATAATATCTAGTATTGAAATTGTGAGACGGTTAGGAATATCACGACGGTAACTTGACCCCAGAAAATGTACCACCCTGTAGATTTTCATGACGGTTTCTGTGACCTTATTATGAAAACTTCGTAGAGGCATTATTGCTCCAAAATTGAAGTAAATTTCTCGAAAACTTTAGACGTTAGAAAAAAAACTGAATAAATCTGTAGGTTCCAATACCTTGTTCATCGGCAGCAAAGCATTCGTAGGAACTTTTGTTACAAAATGATTCGAGATGTGCTTCATCTTAAAATCTCTCTCACTCATTCATTTTTCATCCTCTAGATTCCTCCAACATGAATTATAATAAAAGCAATATGTACTTGGTTAAATTAACTGTTTTCTATGCAAGTGCGATAGCAGAAGCCGTAAAAAGATTTTGTCAAGAAGTAATAGTTTAAAACAAATCCTGTGTTTGACAGTTCTTATGTGCTCGTATATTCTCGAAGTAATGAAAAATTTAAATCTTTATGAATTGTTTAAATTGATATTACAAAAAACATTAACTGTTACAAAAACAATTCTGGGTAAATGTAAATTCAGAGCAAAACAGTTTACAGCAGACACAGCCATTCCAATTAATTTAACAGTCGAAAAGTGTAATTTTCCGAGCAATTGCTGCCGGGGACATTCCAAAAGGCACCTCCGTGGTATCCGAAAATGAAAAATTTACCGTTTCATTTATTTTTTTTGATACCCTGAAAAATTGAATCCATTGAAAAGGAAATGGAACAGCTTTCATCATTTGTATCTGCCCGGTTGTAAACGCTTTCAAAACTAGTAATATACCGACGGAACGAGTGAACTGAATCATCTATATATCGCAAGTCCTTCGAAAAATCATCGCAGGCTGTACTGAAAAACCCCCAAACGAGCTTTAATTCCGATTGCTTTACAGAGCATAAAGTCCATCGTACATAATGTGAAAGCTGCAGAGTGAAAAGCTGCATGTTGTCGATAAAATCTTTAATAAATATTTGTTTAAGGCAGAACGTGAACGTGGAAATGTGCTTTAGTGGTTTTCAGTTGTTTTTATTCTGGTTTTTGGTATTCATATAAGCGTTGAAATGCAACAGGCAACTGGGATTTCAAAAATTTCTCTTTGTTTTTATTTCTGTTTTTGTTAAGTGCTGTTTTTGCTGTTACCAGTTACAGTTACAACTACATATTTATTAAAGAGTAGTTCGTGTAAGATTAGCTACATGTAATATCGTTTAAATGCTTTAGTTAAAAAAAGTGGAGTTGTAATATAAAATTATAGGTTAAAATAGTCATTTAAATCGGGGAAGTATTAAAAATAAAATTATACATCGTCATACAACTTTGAAATATTTTTGGAGTGAAACTTTCTTTCCATCGCCTCAAAGTTTTCCTTTCGTCTTCAACATGTCGGATTAATCGACCCTCGGGTGCACTGGATACATTCCGGCAGTGATCGTCCTTGTATATTGGATTTTGACATTTTACAAATTTGTTTGATCTTGTGTTGGTTAAATAAAGTACGACTGAGTATGTTAGTTGTGAAAAAATCATTTATTTTTGAATAAAACTCTTATTAGGAATAAGGCAAACAAAATCTTGCAAAAATTTATAAATGGGACTGTACAGGGTGAGTTTTTTTTATGATCATTATGGGGATCTCGGAAACTAGCGGAGATAGGGCAATGGTTAAATTGGGAAAAATTTGCAGTTTTACTGGCCCAATTTAATCACACGGATTTTTGTAAAAAATGATGGCTTACTAGATATTTTGAAAAAAAAAATCTGTCGATTTAGTCAAATCCCTCTAGCTTCTTTGTTTTCGATTTTATAAAAAAAGTGCAAAAATCAAAATTGAAGGGAATTGTATCCCCAATATGATTGTCATGTCCTCGTTTGCGTGACAGCTCTCGTTTTCGAAATATGACACAAACTTATCTTTTTTTAAATGGAAACCATAGCTGGCTATGACCTCAAAAAATCAGACATTTTTAGAGCTTTTCAACGATTGTTTTTAGTTTGACGTTTCCTCATTTGAGAGTAACTCCATTAGTAGTGCTGAAGTGCCAGTCGATATTGACAAGTTTTTGTGATAAAATGGAATACTCTAACGAAGAAAAACTGAATATGGTGGAATGTTATATCATATGCCATACAAATTCAGTTCGTGCAGCTGAGGAATACTTTCATAGATATTTTAATCGTCGTCAACCTGCTCTATGTACATTTAAAAGGCTTTACAATAGTTTACTCATATATGGATCTTTTACTAAACTATCAAAGGAACGTAATCAAATTAACGAAGCAGCACAAATAAATATGTTGGCAATGGTAAAAGCTGGCGCATCTCAATGAACTGTAGTTAAGGTACTGAAAGCGCATAAGTTCCACCAGTAGAAACTTTCAGTTACTCATACTTTGCATGCTGGTGACGAACATCGACGTATTTCGTTTTGTACATGGTTTAGAGACATGTGCCTTGACAATCCACAGTTTCCATTAAAGGTGTTATGGTCAGATGAAACTAGATTTACTAACTGCGGTATGTTCAATAGACACAATGAGCATATCTAGGCTAAAGAACACCCTTTCCATGTAGAACAAAGACGACCCCAGGTAAAATTTGTTTTTAATGTTTGGTGTGGTATCATAGGGTCTATTATTCTGGGGCCTTTTATCTATGACGAATCACTTACTGGGGAGCGCTACTTGCATTTCTTGCAATACACTTTTCAAGACATGTTGCATAATTTGAATTTGAGAACTTGTTTAGAAATTAAATGGTTCCAACATGATGGAGCACCTGCTTATAACTCGTTATTAGTAAGACAACACTAAGATAATATCTATCCAAACACTTGGATAGGAAGAAATAGCCCACGCGAATGCCACCCCGGTCTCCGGATTTGGCAGTTATAGACTTCTATTTATGGGGTGCGCTAAAAAACAAAGTATACAAAAGAAATTATGAGACAGTTGGTGACCTAAGGGAGGCGGAATTACAAGCAATTTTGTCTAAATAACAATGGTGGACTTTTCGAACATAAATTGTAACCAATATTATGTACTTTAATTTCTTAAGTTTTGAGTAAGTACCTACTTATTTAGATTTTTCGTTATATTTGATATACCTAAAATCGTTCAATGTTTTTTAGAATAGTTGATAATAAATTAATCTATTTCATGGCTAACTACGTTAAAAGTGAAAATAAGAGAGAAAAGCATCCATAACTCCGTTATTTTTATGAACAACTATATCGAGTATTATCTCGTTGAAAATCTCTAAAAATGTCCGATTTTTTGAGGTCATAGCCAACTATGGTTTCCATTCAAAAAAAGATAAGTTTGTGTCATATCTCGAAAACAAGAGCTGTTACACAAACGAGGACATGACAATCATATTCGGGATACAATTCCCTTCAATTTTGATATTTACACTTTTTTATAAAATCAAAAACAAAAGAGCTAGAAGGATTTGATTAAATCGACAGAATTTCGTTCCACAAAATATCTAGTAATCCATGACTTACAAAAATCCGAATGTGTCATTAAATTGGGCCAGTAAAACTGCAAATCTTTTCCAATTTAACCATTGCTCTATCGCATACTGATCATCAAAAAAAAACTCACCCTGATTATCTACCGATTTTTCTGCAACAAACTACAAAAACAAAATTAGTACAGTACTTCAACATAAATCATCCTTTTGACATCATCCTACCTATAATTTCGTTATTGTATTTTTCTATAATTGTCTTCTAAGGAAAGTATGTAGTTGCACCGTTAGTCGTTTTTCAACTCATTATTAGTTCAAAACTTGGAATAATAAATGAAGCGCTGAAAATTTCACGTCCCGACTACCGAGGCACAGAGCATAACTAACTAAGAACCATTCGGCTGAATTTCTCATTAATCTTTTCACATTTTGTAATGTGCTTTGTGCTTACAAAAGCGGAGTGAAAAATTCATTAATCTCCCTTAACAAGGTATATGAATTTTTATATGAAGTTGTACACCCCTACACCCTTTGAACGACGGTATTCGCTTGTGTCTGTTCAGGGGCTTCGGCCTTTGAACAGGCAACCTACAGTTGGTCTCCGATCAAGGCGAATTTTAGTTGTGACAAAGTGCAGTATTTTTCTATTTTTCTAATCTTTGATTCTTTGTACGTAATGAAATTTGTGACATTCCTTACTGCTGGAGAATTCTTTATTCTATCTACGTAACGAAAGTAATCTCTTTTGAGAAAATAATTTGATTGAGATACTGTATAAACAAGAAGACAGCATTTCCTGGGCATTATTGGGAAGTAGGGAAATGGCTTTGGTTGGCCATAGGAGGCTTACCTGAAACATCTCATATGACTTTTTTCTTCTTCTTCAACAAGCGATCCCATAACAGATCATTACGGTCTTGACCAGTAAGTTCTTATTGACCAGACTCAAGTTTCGATTAACTAAGAAAGTTTATTAAACTAGGTAAATGTTTGATTCTTTGTGCATTAATCACTTATTTTTAATTTTCTTTGAGTACAACCATTTATTGCATTGTTAAAACATGTACTTGTGTACCAAATTTCCGTTGAAATATAGAAAATAAAATGTTCCTTGTAATGAAATTAACACGTAATTCTGCTCCAATACTTGTAAACGTTTATGATTATTTAGATATTAGACGACACGCTATTTAAAGAATAAGGCGACCTTGGACTTTTAACTATTCTAAACACTTAAATCACTTCCAGAGTGTCTTTCACTTTATAAGCGTCTTTAGGGGCATCGAAAATTATAACAACGTCAAAGGTCAAATTCTAATAGGTAGATTTTTCACTAAACTAAATTTCCTATACTATGACGAACACAATCGACCGATCACATGGCCATTTTGGCCGGAAGTCCTCATATGACTTTAAGAGCATAAACAAAAAATTATCGTTTTGTGGTATCAGGTATTGTAAAAAAAATACTTTATTTGAAACTATGAAGTTTAAAGTAAAGGAGGGCTAAATTATACGGGAATAAAACTGAAAAAGTGTCCAGGGGACGCTTTCAAATAAGAAGTTCAAGAAATGGCCAGAATGGCGCAAATGTGACGACAGGCCATGTTATGAAGTTAGCAATTGTCAACGGATTGAAATGCACAAATCCTACATTTAGAAGTGAAGTCACAAAGTATCCATTTATAATATAATTTGTTAGTGAAGTGGTTGAAAAAGTGAGAATGATTTAATTATTCGTAAATATAACCTAGAAAATCTGTTATGTATGGTTAGGAGAAAATAGTACCTAAACGTTCTGTCTTTGCCTATTTATATATAAATAGACAAAGACAAAACGGTTAGGTACCATTTTCTCCTCTGTCCCCCAACCGATTTATTTGTTTTTTGTTTTGTTTAGTGGCTATTGACGACCTTCAGTGCAGAATGCTAAAATATATTTATAATATTGATTCATTCATTAAATAAAGTAAAATAAAAAATTCCTAATTTACGTCCACAGTGCCCCCAGATTGCGTGGAGAGAAAATCGTAAGACTGATTGACTCGAATAAGAAAAACAAACTAAATTTTGTTTGGTTCTGAAAGTTATTCTACATTATCATGCTATTGAGAACTCACCTACAAAAAAGTTATATTATAGGATAATGACAATTTATTGGGTACTCGCAACTTTCTTTAAACAGAGTTTGTCAACTAAAATCAGAAATTTGTATGGCGTGGCAACTGAACAATGTTTTTCCGATAATAATTTATTATTTTAACATTATACTATTAATTTATATTGTATCTATTTTAAAGGCTAATAGTTTCATACAATTTAACTAAGATTACAAAGCCTATGATATAAATACAAATAGTGAAATTGAAGATAAATAGTTAGATCTGACATCATGGCAATGGTTCTAATTTCTCGACCAGTTCAGGACCAACCACAATGTAGCAGATTGAATTTCAATTCGACAGTTCTTAACAATGTAAACCGCTAGGTTAAGGTATCTTCTCAATGCAATCAAAAAATTATCAATGAATAACTTTCAAAATTTCAATTTCAATGAACTTACAAAAATTGTCAACAAATAAAGGTATTATTTAACATAAATTAACAATTACCATTGTATTTCTTAAAACTCTTACGTAAGAAAACGAACTATTGAGAGATTATAAAGCTAATTGATACATTTGATTTCAGATCCACTCAAGTTGAATATGCTTTTTTATTTTATGCCATGTGCAAATGAAAATTGAATCAGTATTAGTAATATATTGCTGTTTTATTCGATATATGGTAATCTTTTAAGTTAATTTTAACATGTCGTCTAAGATATTAGCAGTCAGTCAAAAATGGTTAAATATTCTTTTAACGAGATGTGATATGCTGAAAATATAGTTTTACTTATTTATCTAACAATATAATACATATAATGTGTTGTTTATTTACATATATCTTATTATATGTAATTCTCGCAAACTGAACTAAGACTGTCGAAATATCATTTCAGGGTTTTGGCGTCTACAAATCGATTGCTCGGGAAAAATCGTATTACCGAGAAAAAACGAAATTGTGACAATAATTATGACAGCTGAGTTTTGAAATTACAAGATTTCAATACAGAATGATTTGGTAACATACTTGAAGTTGAAACTGCTCTTGAAAAAAAATTCCAATACAAATTGATGTGTAGAATTTTATAAGAATTTTGTCGCTATTTAATATTTTTAAAGTAAAAATTGCTGCTTAGGCGATTTTTGGATGGGTAAAAAGTTATGTGTTCTCATGTTCTAAATTGACTGAGATATAAGGCGTTGTATATTATAATTACACAGGGCGATTGCAGATATGTTAGAAGTAATTTTTTTCGTGGGTGACACATATCCAGTTGCATATATAGGGTGTTTAAAATATGAAGTAGAGGGCAATTATAACTAATAAAATAATTATATAGGGAAGCCTATTAGCGGTTGAATTTACATGGTTCTTGGAATAGAAGATGCAGTAGAATTACAGTTATACAGGGTGGTGCAAAAAATATTATACAGAGATGCATATACAGGGTGGCGGATATGGAAATGCAACATTTCGTAACCCATAAGCAGTAGTATATATAGGGTAGATGAAATATAGGAATTATATATATATATATATATATATATATATATATATATATATACAGGATGATTATAAAAAATGTTAGAAAAGGAAATGATTTATAGAGTAGCCCACGAAAGTTCCATATATATGATGATTGAAATATAGATCGGATTAGAATTATAGTTACAGAAGATGGTTTTCATACACAAAAAGAATAAATACGGTGACTTTTACCGGGGGTTCAAAAAGGTTAAAAAATATTATGTGTGGTCCATGAGCAGTTGCATATACAGGGTGGTGGAAATATATAATGAGATGGAATTATTATAATGAGTAGTTATATATAAATTATATATAAATGTTAGAGAAATGAGTGCAATTATAGTTATACAGTGTGGTTAGAAAAAATAATTATGTAGGGTAGCCCATTAGCGGTTGAATTATTGTCATATTAAATTAAGAATTACGAATTTGAATAATGAATTATATCTAAAAAATCTTGAATTTCGTTACTTATTTGTAGAAGCGAAATGTAAGACCGACATCTAGGATTTTCGTAGAAACTATCACACAGAGGTTCCGAATCTGGATCCGTTCCGTGTAATTGCTGTTCTCTCTAAAGTCTTAGGATAGAATGTCACGATAAAATTTTCAGATTACTTCACCTGCTAGAGATATTGACACAATTGGTCGAATTTCGACCACTGGGCGACAGCTAGTTATTATAAATACTGCATAGGAACGAAATTATTTTTGTGATAGATTGATGATATAACCTGAATTGTAGTAAGGAATATTACGCAAAGGTAACATAGAATTTCCCATTATGGCAGACTAATTGTTTTCCAGAAAATCGGAGAAAATAGTTATTAAAGAACATTTGTTTGGGTGAATGTTTTTTCACGTAAACCTTTTTATCAATTAATATGGTAATTGTTTTTAAAATTTTCCAAATAACAAACTGTTTGATGGGATCCAAAATCGATGTTCAATAATATTAAAATGTCTAAAGTACGTGAACGCCGAATGTATCGCCAGCTAAGTGAATTTCAAATATTGGTTTACAGAAGGTGGGTTTTTCATTTCAAGAAATCGCTAACCGCACGAACAGAAATCCAACCACTGTTATGAGATGTTGTCAAGCGTGGTTTGACAATATCCAAAATCAGATGAGAGTGGCAACGGACTTTATTTTGGAATAAAAACGTACATCTAAATTAAATGAAGTTGTTGAGAAATATTTTTTTATATATGCATTTTTTTCATAGGGGATAGTTTTAAAACCCTGTTTTTATTAAAAGAGTTGGTTTTTGATAATTTTCAAGGGTTGAGAATTTGTCCAATATTCATTAAATGTAATTGAAAATATTAAAATTTTATTAATTATTTATTGTCAATAAGAGGTAGTTTTTATCCATTGACTTACCTAGCGCGTATATAACATTTGAAAGGGGGAGGGTAAGATAAGACTAATTCCAAATTTTTATGAAAATCGATTCAGTTATAAAGAACCCCGCAGAATCCTTATGGGAAATGGCTTTCGGCCAAATTTTTTCAAATTAAAGTGTGTGATAGCCTTTGAAGAGTAAATCAAAAGTGCTCACGGGCACAAAGCTCCAGAGCCAATAGTTTAGGATCTACAGCCCTCTAAAATTGATGTGGTCAAGAATCCTTATTGGCTCTGGAGCTTTGTGCCCATGAGCGTTTTTAATCTCTTCAAGAGCTATTACATACTTGAATTTGAAAATATTTGGCCGAAAGCCATTTCCCATAAGGTTTCTGCGGGGTCCTTTAGAGGTATTGACCTGTTTTCCTCCCCAGTAACTAGATTATATGTTGAATGATATGAAAGGTGTTTTAAAACAATATGGACAGATACGTGTATAAGTTAATCAGAACCCGATATAAAGCATGAATATCCTTTTAATTATGAAATGTTCCTTACAAGGAGCAAATTTTATATCAATTTGAAAGCTGTTTACCTAACTAAGATTCCACGGATTTACATTCATCTTTATCTTTGATTTTAAAATTTATAAGCTCAAAGACAAACAATCTGAGTGGCCACTTTGTTTTTGATCTCTGTTTACAGAATATCCTCAGCAAACCGTTCGTTATTTGATTAAGACTTAGATAACGGACTTCTCTTATGTTTTTCTCAGTCGCGTACCGGTTCTGTTTCATCCCCTCTAAGTTCGTAACCCGAAGACTTTTCTTTGAATAAATCCGCAGGGATAAGAACATCTCAAATGGTCGAATAATCCCGAATTAAAGTAATGCGCTCATTTGGCGTTTCATCCACGGCTTATGAGATAAGCGCAAGTCGTTTTCTTAATTTTATTTGACGTTTAAATACATGGAGGATAATTTGCTTTTTCGTTATGTCTCAGTCTATAGGGTGAATGATATTACATTGATAGATACAATGTAACTTTTTACCTATCATATTAATTCGAAAACAAAAGTTCTCTTCTTGAAAAGGTTAAATGACTTCGAGTACCTAAAGATGGCTGGGTGGAGGCATACTTCAGCGGTAGGGTCAGTTAACAGCGAAACCTGACATTAAAGTCAAAACTTAGTCTCGAAAGAAAAAGAAGAAGGCCCTTTTGACAAAGAACCCACAAAATGTATTCTGGCAAGAATGTCAAAATTTTAAACTCGAACCCGAATTAGATTAGCAGTGAAACTCAGAAAAGCATGGTTTAGTTTAGAAGAGCGTTCTTAAACATATAGGTACGTAGAAAGTTGTTAGAATATTTGTAATATAGATATAAATTGTATGGCAGGCAATTAATAGAGACTTAGGGCAAGCACAACGTATTACTTAAACGTAAAACGATATGTTTGGCTCCTCCCACATTACTATCTTTCTTCGTATACGTCTTACGTATCCCGTATCGTTTTATGAAATGAAACACCATAGAACAAGAAAATCAGTTTCTCTATACTCAGTAAACCTTTGTTCTTTTGAGATAGACACAAAACAATCATAACGTGAAGTGTCCTAACTACAAAAGTTTAGGTAAACGTATCGTCTTAAGGTTACGGATACGGATACGTAATACGTAAAGTGATTGTAATCAAAACAACGATAGTGGGTCGTTGCAAAGATTAATATCTATTGAAAAATTGAAATAACTTCAAACGTTGTAAGACTCAAAGACACAATCTGTTAATAGAAACACAGAAATAAATAAATTCTGTTATTGTGGAACTTAATTTATACTCATAGAAAAATACCTACGAATACGGATGAGAAAGTTAATACTAGGGGTCTCAAACTTTTTCATAGATAAGTGAAGATAAAGGACGCCCTTCCCTTCTGTATACAGCTATTTTGAATCGATGTCAAATTTAGTTGGAATTTTCTTAGCACTGTTCTAGATTATAAACTTTCATCCTAATTTTGTCTGATTCTTTTTTTAGTCTGCATACTTTAGCTGCTATATGGGGTTATAGAAATGTTTTGTGTTCTACTTGGGTTAAAAATAGTTTTTATGAGCTCTCTTGAACCCACTATTAAGCATGGGCCTCTTCCAGCTCTCTCTATTCTGTGCTTCTTCGGGCGCTTAAATTTCTTGTTCTTTTCTATGGCATTGATTGCCATTTTTGTGTAGTGACCTTCCAAGTTTTTTTTCTGCCATTGCTCGCGTTTCTCTTCTGGCTGTACCATGTTGTGCTTCTTGGTTAATTTGTCTTCTTTTTAAACGACTTCCAAAAAGGACGAGGTTATCAATTCGTCTACAACCATATTTATGTATGATGAACGATTATTCAAAAACCACTTGGGCAATTTTGATGATTAAACTACATTAAATTAAGGAACATTACACAAATGTCCCATATAATTAATTGTCTGTAACGTGAGATTTACGATTTTCTAGAACATCAGAAAAAAATTAAATAAGGGACTAGATATCAATGATTTTCAATGAATCTTCACTGTTTTCTCTAAAACTGCTCACGCAATTTGAATATTAAAAATTGCATTATACAAAGATATGTTCCAGCTTGATTCAGTACATTTTTATATAACATAAAACAAACCATTTTTCTGAAAATCGGAAAAATTTATGCACAAAAATTGTAAACATCATGGTAAATGTCCAATTTTCATAATAAATATCTAATTTAAATGTCAAGATATGCCATGAAATTATGTCGTACACGGTGTTTGTAGTGAGTTTCATTTTGATGCTTTTGAAGTCAGTTTATTTTGGAAACGAAGTAAAGTTACAGTTGCGTGAAATTGCAGAAAATATTCCATTAGCTTATTAAAATGAAAATTTGTTATACTGGCGATCTCTTCTGCGCGGAATACGTTGTGTGCATGCGTGCATGTAATATGAGGTGGTACATAAGCAGTTGTATACAGAGGATGGTTGAAGTCGGAATTGAATTAGTTATACAGGGTGGTTCTAAAAATATTTTATTGGGTAGCAAATATGTAGTTGCGTATACAAGGTGGTTGAAACAAGAGTGGAGCAAAACTATATGTATCAAAAATTTGTTATATAAGCATAAGCAGTTAGGATATTCGAATTATAGGATGTAGGACGGGGTATAACCATAGACATGTGTTAAAAAAATTTTAGAAGCAGTTGCATATACCGAGTGATTAAAATAAATGGTAGAGTAAATTTATAGTTAAAATGTGGTTAAAAAAGGTGAATTTTGTTATATTGGGTAGACCATCAGCAGTTGCATAAATGGAATACTAGACATATGGGGCGAAGTAAAATCATTTTATACAGGAGTAATTTAAACAATAGAAAAATAGAAAGTGTCAATAGTATGGAGAAGATTTATACTTGTACAGGGTGGTTTTTATTGTGCAGAAAATGATAGACCAATAAATGATATACGAGTGACCAGTACACAGAAGCATATAAGAGACAAGTAGAGACAAGGAGAACCAAGCAGAGCTAAACAGAGCCAAGGCGAGACAAGGAGAGACAAGGAGAGACAATGAGAGAGAAGGAGAGACAACCAGAGACAACTAGAGACAACGAGAGACAAGGAGAATCAAGGAGAGCCAAGGAGAGCCAAGGAGAGACCAGGAGAGCCAAGGAGAGCCAAATAGAGCCAAGCAGAGTCAAGCAGACCCAAGCAGAGCGAAGCAGAGCCAAGCAGAGGCAAACAGACCCAAGCAGAGCCAAAGAGAGATACGGAGACACATGGGGAAACATGCGAACGTAGCTGAACAATATTTGCCTATGACTCTTTAATTACCATAGTACGTCACACGATTTGGAACGCGTGTTTTGATGCGCGTCAAGAAGTCTAGGAATTTCAACTTTATGCCGTTAGTAAGTAAGCTTTTGAGTGAATTTAAAGCATTTCTTCGTAACATATGTGTAGAGTGTGTTTGTGTGTGTGTGTGTGTGTGTGTGTGTGTGTGAGAGAGAGAGAGAGAGAGAGAGATAGAGAGAGAGAGAGAGAGAGAGAGAGAGAGAATTGTACTTAAATTTTGCGTTTTCCTCTTTTTAAATAAATTGTTTATTCTTCATATTAAAATTGTGCTCTCAAATTTTGACGTTAACTTTTTAGTTAACTTAAATATATTTTTTGTACTTACATCATTACAAAAAATTCGGTTTTTTGCCCAGTCTAATAGATATTACTCAAATAGCAGCCATTTTAGAAATGTAGGTAGTAACAGTACGTTTTGTTAACTCACATATTGCCCGTTTTACCTATAACTAAGGGAAGTTCATTTAGTTTTTCAAAATTTGTTCTCACTAATATGTCACCTTCAATTTGACAGAATGTTCATTATAATTACCTCAAAAGTAACTGATACGAAACATTAATTGACAATTATATCAGATATATTTCCAACCACACTAATTATCCACCATATTACTTCTCGCATCTATCTGCATCGACTACATTCAAATGTCGGTATAGAATCCAATTTATATTCATTTGAAAACCTATCGCTTCGCAATGTATGACGAAGTGCTTCATCAATTTAATAATTCAGGTTGAAATCATGTTTTATGATGAAATCGTCACCTCGTAAATTGTTCTGCTCGATATTTTATTGCTATTTTTTCGTAATCAGATTGTTATAAAACATTTTTGCAGGATTTGTTGGCATTTATGAGTGCTGTTTTGTTGTTCTCATAAAAAAAATTCATAAACACAGTAATAATAAAAACAGGAATCTACAACTTACGAAACATTGAAGTTGACAGAAACACAAATTTGAATTAAAATCCTTTCTTTGATGAAAAAAGTTTGTTATTATGGGATTCTCTCTAGATGTGAGACTTTCAAGTTAATATAAGAATTTGTAATTAATAAAAACCAATAAAGAAAATATAGAGTAAAACAATAGTGGACTAATTAAAGAACAAGTACATCTATCCCATATAAGTTATATTAATTAATCTGTAAATATGCATTAGATTTGGATTTTCGTTCCTGTATTGTTTTGGCTATATTTTAAAAGTACTTCACGTTTGGTGCAAGAATCTCTCGCTATTTTATTCATTCCTTATGGCGGCACTTCACTTGGTGTTAGCGTATTTTTTTGTATCGCTATATTCGTCCAAATATTTGATGTATTCGCAAATATTCCAAACGTGCCATCCACACATATCGCAAAACACTCAAACATGCCAAATATGTTTAAATACCAGCAACTTTCAGCATTGATTTGCTTTAACATAAATTGTAAATATGACACATGCCTTACCGTAAAGATAAATAAACAAAATTATTGAAAAATGTTTCTTATTTATTTTTTACCTACCTCAGTATTCGTAGATGGGTTGCATTTATAGATGGCTCCCAGAAAACTATTCATATATTTGTAAGCAAACCATTTGGGTTTGTTTACGCTAGACGTGCCTGCTCCTGATGTTTCTTAATTTTTGTGTTATAATCCCTGAACGCAGACATCAAAGATTCTCTCTTTTTCTTTAAATCAGCAATTGTGCATGGTTAGGTTAGGTTATTGTTTTGGATATCTATCCAGGCATCATTTATTTTATTTTTATTTTTGTAGCTGGTATGTTTGAGGTCCCAAATGTAAGGATGCATTTGGTACAACTCGAGAAACTTCATGATGTTATTATTCGACCACTCAATTTTGCCACAAACACTAGTTTGCCATTAAAAACAACACTAGTTGATCACGACCGAAGCGCCGCGTGCAACTGTATGAACCAAGTGTGGACGGCTAAAGCAAATATTTGGCTTATTTGACTCCTTTGAAGTGCATTGAAAACCGACAACTGGACGGTCAGGCGTATTTGCTTTTAGCGGTATTCGACTTATTTGTTCAAATAAAGCAAAAATATCGAATAATCTCTCCACACATCGCCGTTTTAGGACAAATATAGCAAATATACGAATACGCTATACCAAGTGAAGTGCCGCCATTAAATATGTATTACCTGAAACTATATGTACAAATAACAAGACTTTTTCTGTTATTCAATTCTTACTTACTTTTGAAACTCCATTAAAGTATTATGTACTGTCCAGACTAAACACTTTTCTGTGTTACTAATATATCAAGTTTTCAGAAAAACTTTGTGATCAAATTTTTTTTTTAAACAAAAACGTTTCTAACAAAAAGATCAACGAATATCAACAATCTATCTAGTGAGGTTATGTTCGGTTCGTTTACATTCATTTATTTGTAGGTAAACGTCAGTCTAACTTAGGGGCACTATGCGCTCTAAGTTTCGTATATATTACCCGGAGGTAGCGTATTGGGAACGGCACTACATTTAGAGGCGTTACCGAATTTGGTTAAGTAGATTACATCATATGTCTCTCGCTTAATCGCACTCGTTAAATATTCAAGGGGACAAGATATTAGGGCGTAACACTCTCAAGCAAAGCGATCGGGATATAGTGCGGCTCGACACGCGCTACCTTTTAGTTACAGAGGAGCATATATATATATATATATATATATATATATATATATATATATATATATATATATATATATGGGACGATCCACGTCAACCGGATCAGAGCTGCGCCTAAAATTTGACCTCGGATTCGTAATCAGCTACCTGAAGCACCCCCTTATACCAAATTTGATACAAGTCGGATGATTACCAAATATTCAGTCACCATATTGGATATGTGACCGCCATATTGGATTCTTGATATTAAAATTTTGAGATCTTTGGTTTGGGCTTTTTCAGGGCATCTATCAGTTACAATTTGAACTAAAGAAACGGCACTATCATTATTTAATTTTAAGTTTTACAAGCTTTTTCTTTTGGCACTTGAAATTGCTCTGACTTCGACCACTTATTGAAGTCGCCATATAGGATTTTTTCCAAGGCGCACTCGGTCGTTTCAAATTTTCGGTTGACGCGGATCGCCCCCATATATATATATATATATATATATATATATATATATATATATATATATATATATATATATATATATATGGCTATTATCTAAATTAGATAATAGTTTTTGAAAATGCCAGATAAGATTTTGGCGGAACGTCACGCAGGCATTTTGCGGAATTCAACAGACGAACGAATGTACACCGGAAGAAAACTTCGACCACATAGCTAAATCCGTGAAACAATAAGAACAAACACATTGTAATGTTTTAATTTTCACACACGGGTTCACACAGTCCAACTCACTCTAATTTATTTCCACTACTTTAACACAAATTTATATTCACAGAAACTACTATTTACATTTTATCTTAACTGTACAATACGAAAGGCGAAAACTGAATGTCTCCTATCGCCAGCTGTTCCTTTTATATATTAATCTCGGAATTGTCTAGTACGTCCACGAACCATCGGGAAACTCCATCATGTTCTGGAAGCTGTAAAGGAATTCCCAGTAACGGCAGCGGTCCGCCTGTTGAGTGACAAACAGTTCGGATTCCCAGAATTTATCGGAATAATGTCCCTTCCATGAATTGGTTGATGGCCGATTGCACCAGCTGTCGTATGAATTTTCGTAACATTGCCCCCTCCATAAGACCATTTGGTCCCAGAATGTCCCGGAATCCTTCCTGGTGTGACGATATTTGTAGGACACTCCATTTCGACAACGGGAAGTTTGGTGGAAGTAACAGTCAACGATCTTCGAATCTGATGAAATTGGCGGTCCCAAACATAGCCTGCGGGTTGGCTGGACTGAATTGGAGGGTGGTGAGAAGTATGATGGAAACAGAATCAATCTTTTGATTCAGTGGCATCAACATCCTGGTATGCTGTCTCAATATTCGCAGCCCAGATTCGAAGACCCTTGACTGTTACTTCCACCAAACTTCCCGTTGTCGAAATGGAGAGTCCTGCAAATATCGTCACACCAGGAAGGATTCCGGGACGAAATGGTTTTAAGGAGGAGGCAATGTTACGAGAATTCATCCGACAACTGGTGCAATCGGCCATCAACCAATTCGTGGAAGGGACATTATTCCGATAAATTCTGGGAATCCGAAATGTTTGTCTCAACAGCCGGACCGCTGCCGTTACTGGGAATCCCTTGAAGCTTCCAGAACATGAAAGAGTTTCCTGATGGTTTGTGGACTTACCAGACAATTCGAAGAGAAATACATAAATATGAACAGCTGGCGATAGGAGGCATTCAGTTTTCGACTATGTTCTTTTCTAGCATTTCTGAACTTTCCTGTACCATGCTTTTCAAATTTTCTTCTAAGGATTGCGCATTTTCGTGTAATTTTTGTAGCTTTTCTTCTAAAGACTTCGAATTTTCTAGCAGTTTGTCTTCTAGCGCTTTAGAATTTTCTTGTAATCTTTCTACTAATTTTTCTTCTAGGAATTCAGAATTTTCTAGCAATTTATCTTTTAAGGACTTAGCATTTTCTAACAATTTATCTTCTAAGGTTTTAGAATTATCTTGCAATTTTTCCTCTAGCTTTTTAGAGTTTTCTTATAATGTTTCTTTTAAATTTTCTTCCATTTTTTTCAATAGCATACTCATGTCCCCATTACCAGAAACTTCAAACAAATAAGTATCGGGATTGTTACCTTCATTTAGTAGAGCATCTCGTAGCCGTTGTACTAATTCATTTTTCTTCCCACTAATTTCTAAATTTCTTTCTTCAAGTTCTTTTTTTTAAGTCCGTCACTTTCAATTGGTTCAAATTCACGTTTTTAAACATTGTGGTGTTATTGCCCAAAAAAACATAAAAGCAACCAAGAATATGCCACAAACAACGTTTAGAAGACATTTAGAAACCAGCTATGGGACTGTAGTGACTAAAGTGTTTAGAGATTTAGAAGGTTTATTTAAGAAGCTTGCCCGAACCAAGAATAGCCTGACATTCTTGTGCAGATGTCGGGAGATGGGGATTATTCCTAAAGGTTTAAGATTTCGTCAACCCTACATCGGTGGGAGAATTCAGAGAATATTGGAGCGAGCAAGTTTCGCAGCTATTAGGGATAGGATAAATTTTCATCGATATAATAAATTTAAGTTAGAACGTGATATTGGGTATGTACACAGCTTCCTTTCTTGTCGAATATCAGAGAATGAGTTTAATAGAATTAAAAACAGCACTCTTAATAGCTACAGTAAAGAATTCCTTTCACAAAAACAAAGACATTTACATAAATTTAACCAACTTCTTTTAAATATAAACATAACAAAAAATAACAAACATGAAAAAAACTTTACTGTAACAAAAACTCTCATAAATCTTTCACATAAACAGCTAAATGCTACTGAAACTTCAGTATTACAAAAAGGACTTAACTTTGCAGTTACTCCAAAAACAATTCCGAAATTTAATATAATAAGTGCTATAGAACAAACCGCAAATAAACTAAATTCTAGTGATGCTCAAGAATATAGAATAAGAGCAAAAATTGAACTCGAAAAACCTGTAAATGTTAAAAATAATCTTACTAATAATGAATTATGTGCGATTACAAATTTAAAAAATGACCATTCTAAAAAAATTTTACCTGCTGACAAAGGCAATGCAACAGTAATTTTAAATAAAACTGATTACGATGACAAAATTCAAAATATAATTAACCAAGAACAATATACTAAACTAACAAAAGATCCAACAAGCTCAATAGAAAACAAAATATACCGTTTACTGTACAACCACAAACATGAATTCACAGAACAAGAACGTAAAGCACTCACTCCACACTATACTAAACCACCACATTTCTATGGGTTACCAAAAATTCATAAACCTAATATTCCTTTAAGACCAATTGTCAGTTCTATAAATTCTCCGTGTAGTGAACTTTCAAAATTTCCACAGTCCACAAACCATCGGGAAACTCTTTCATGTTCTGGAGGCTTCAAGGGAATTCCCAGTAACGGCAGCGGTCCGCCTGTTGAGAGACAAACATTTCGGATTCCCAGAATTTATCGGAATAATGTCCCTTCCACGAATTGGTTGAAGGCCGACTGCACCAACTGTCGGATGAATTCTCCTGACTATAGCATTTGCTTTATTAAACCAATATTAAATTTAAACATTTCCTTCTGGGGATGACGATTTCTTTGTCAGTGAGTATATTAAAAAATGTTTTATTATCATGCTGAACCCAGTCAGAGTTTAGTATTGTAGTTGGCTTTACATATGCTGGACAATAAACTACAGTAACTATTACTTTTAGTAAAAACATCAACTTCAGCATTTCCTGTAAATAATATTGACGACACAAATACGTATCAAATATAATGGAATTGAGATTCGTGAGAAATACCAAGTTTCATGGATTTGCTGATAGCAACACTTTGAGGCTTAAGGCAGTGTAAAAAGTGCCCACACCAAGATTTATAATGGCTCAATTTAAATTCGTCTCTATATCGAATCCAACGTGAACACTCTTTGATGTAGCATACATGAAAGTTAAAGTTACCGCTAGAACTTTTCGCGAAGTTTGAGAATAAGGAACGTGTTAAATAGTTATAAGCTAGGTAATAACTGGAGAATTCAAACCTAATATTGCTAGATGTTAATGGATTGAGTTTTCGAACTTTCGATCTTGGAATTAGTTAAGAAGATGTCTGAATTATTAATTACATTTGCTAGTTCATCTTGGTAGAATATTTAAAGAGGTAAGAAGTCAAGCATCAAAAAGTTTTTAGAGTCGTTTTTATGGAATCAGAAGGTGAATGTGGTTCTGAGTTTGCTTATAGGTAGTTATGTATATCTCAAGTGGTTTAATTATTTGGGAAAACGTTTTGGATACAAAGTAGTAGGGTTTCAAATGTGCCATCAAATAACCCACATTACGATTTCCGGTCGGGATAGGAAATGGCTGTTCCCGATAAGAAGTGTATTATTTTTTAATGTATCCAATTTGTATGATTGTAGAAAAACGAATTACTTTGTTATATATCACTAATTTATTTATTTATTTAATAAATATACACAAAAATCTTAACTCGTTTCGACAATACTATGTCATTTTCAAACGGAAACAAATTCATGAATGACGACAAAACATTTTGAAACAGACCGAAGGGTCTTTGTCTACAACAGTAGGTATGTGTTAAATTCTCGGAAGGATTACATAAATATGGCATTTTTTTGTATAAGGATATTGCATAGAAACAAAGCGGTAAACTGATTAAGAAAATTTAAATTATCATTTTTGATTATTAGTTACTTAAAAAATTTGAAATAGGATGCTATTTTTAAAATCTACCTGCTCGTTAAATAGTAAATTGCAAGAAACGAAATTATTATGGCTTTTGTAAATTTCTATGTTCTCAAGTGTTTCAATAAATGGCTTAAAATTGTTATAGACAATGATCTCTGTTTCTTGTAATTTAGAAAATGTATGCCCTGTAGTAAGAAAATGATTTGCAAATGTTGAGTCAGTTTTATTTAATCTAAAGGAACGTAAATGTTCAAGATATCGAATATTGAAATTTCTACAGGTCATACTAAGGTAAAAGCTATTGCACTTTGAACATTTTAGTTTATATACTCCAGATTTCAAGAACGTATCACTTATTTTGTCTTTGGCGTTAAAAATATGATTTGACAATTTTGATTGGGATCTAAAACTAACTTTAATATTATGCTTTGACAAAAGTTTCGCTATTTTCTCACTTGTGGTTCCAAAATAAGTAAGGCTAACGTATTTAAATTGAACATTGTTATCTTTGATTTTTGGATAGATAAATATTTGCGCAATTTGACTTTTTTTCCGGGAAATAAGTTTATTAATTAACATATGGTTATAGCCGTTATTAATGGCTATGGTCTTTATGATATTCAGTTCATTCTTTAATTCGGTTTTGGAAAGGGGTAATGTAAGAGCTCTATTTATCATCGATTTGTATGCTGCTAGTTTGTGTGAGTGTGGACTAAAATATGAATTTGGGATAGTAGTGGCTGTAAATGTTGGCTTTCTGGATACATTGAACGTGATTTTATTATGTTTATTGGTGAGGATGAGATCTAGATAATGGATAGATGAGTTACTTTCAGTTTCCAGAATAAACTTGATGTTACGGTGTACACTATTAAGGAATGATAGGAAAGTGTTAAGTTGTCTCTTTTTGCTTGTAAAGTAGGCTAAAATATCGTCGACATTCCTGTGCCAGAATAAAATATGTTTTGTGCTAAGCTCAGAGGACATTACGGTTTCTTCTAAATGTGACATGAAAATATCAGCCAGTAATAGGCGAGGGGGTGAACCCATTGCCAAACCTGATTTTTGCTCATACAATTTATTGTTGAATGTACAATAATTTTGGGTCAGACACAATTCAAAGGCTTTTTTCATGTCCATTTGTACTATGGGGTTGAGTCTGAAGTTATTAAGGATGTCGGATATTAAGGATAGACATTCTTTGGGTGGGATACTCGGAAACATGTCCGATACGTCACATGAGACTAGAATACCATTTCCATAGATATTTTGTTTTTGAATTGATTTTGTAAGCTCTATAGAATTACTAATAGTAAACTGTGGTTTAAAATTAGTTAGGCGTCTGAACTGTGAGTTTAATTTCATTGCTAACTAATTTTAAACCACAGTTTGCTATAAGTAATTCTATAGAGCTTACAAAATCAATTCAAAAACAAAATATCTCTGGAAATGCTATTGTAGTATCATTTGACTTATCGAACATGTCTCCGAGTATCCCACCCAACGAAAGTCTATCCTTAATATCCGACAACCTTAATAACTTTAGACTCAACCCCATAGTACAAATGAACATAAAAAAGCCTTTTAATTGTGCCTGAGCCAAAGTTATTGTACATTCAACAATAAATTGTATGAGCAAAAATCAGGTTTGGCAATGGGTTCACCCCCTCGCCCATTACTGGCTGATATTTTCATGTCTCATCTAGAAGAAACCGTAATGTCCTCCGAGCTTAGCAAAAAACATATTTTATTCTTGTACAGGTATGTCGACGACATTAGCTTACATTACAGGCAAAAAGAGACAACTTAACACTTTCCTATCATTCCTTAATAGTGTACATCGTAACATCAAGTTTATTCTGGAAACTGAAAGTAACTCATCTATCCATTATCTAGATCTCACCCTCATCAATAAACATAATAAAATCACGTTCAATGTATTCAGAAAGCCAACATTTACAGACTCTACTATCCCAAATTCATCTTTTGGTCCACACTCACACAAACTAGCAGCATACAAATCGATGATAAATAGAGCTCTTACATTACCCCTTTCCAAAACCGACTTAAAGAACGAACTGACTATTATCAAGAGCATAACCATTAATAACGGCTATAAACATAAGTTAATTAATAAACTTATTTCCCGGAAAGAAAGTCAAATTGCGCAAAATTTAATCTATCCAAAAATCAAAGACGACAATGTTCAATTTAAATACGTTAGTCTTACTTATTTTGGAACCACAAGTGAGAAAATAGCGAAACTTTTGTCAAAGTAAGTTTTAGATCCCAATCTAAATTGTCAAATCATATTTTTAACGCCAAAGACAAAATAAGTGATACGTTCTTGAAATCTGGAGTATATAAACTAAAATGTTCAGAGTGCAATAGCTTTTACCTTAGTATGACCTGTAGAAATTTCAATATTCGATATCTTGAACATTTACGTTCCTTTAGATTAAATAAAACTGACTCAACATTTGCAAATCATTTTCTTACTACAGAGCATACATTTTCTAAATTACAAGAAACAGAGATCATTGTCTATAACAATTTTAAGCCATTTATTGAAACACTTGAGAACATAGAAATTTACAAAAGCCATAATAATTCCGTTTCTTGCAATTTAATACTTAACGAGCAGGTAGATTTTAAAAATAGCATCCTATTTCAAATTTTTTAAGTAACTAATAATCAAAAATGATATATTTAAATTTTCTTAATCAGTTTACCACTTTGTTTCTATGCAATATCCTTATACACAAAAATGCCATATTTATGTAATCCTTCCGAGAATTTAACACATACCTACTGTTGTAGACAAGACCCTTCGGTCTGTTTGAAAATGTTTTGTCGTCATTCATGAACTCCTAGGACAGAATGTCACGATAAAATTTGTCAAGTTACTTCACCTGTCAGAGATATTGAATACTCTCTTCGAGGTGTCATTCCTTTGTACGCAAGACAATATATATTATATATAATATATTGTCTTGCGTACAAAGGAATGACACCTCGATATATATATTATATATATAATTATATATAATATATATTGTCTTGCGTACAAAGGAATGACACCTCGAAGAGAGAATACTGTAGTTGTTTTTGCATTTTTTTTTGAATTTACCAATAAAACCAAGTGTTTGAAGGGATCTAAAATCAATGTTTAGCAATGTCTAGAGTACGTGTATGCCGAAAGTATTGCCAGCTAAGTTAATTTGAAAGAGGTCGAATTTTTGTTTTACGGGGAGACGGGTTTTTCATTTCGAGAAATCGCTAACCGCACGAACAGATATCCAATTACTGTTATGAGATATTGTCAAGTTTCAATAATACCCAAAATTGGAGAAGAGTAAGCACCGGACGTCGATGGGGTACAAATAAAGTTCAATGTCGACGTCTAAGACTTATGGCTTTAGAGACCGATTTTCGACCACTCGAAATATGACTGATGAGTGGTTAGGAGAACAGCGCCATCTTGTAAGTGTCCGTACAGTTTACCGCCGTATATCTTGTGCTACCTCTGACCGCTGAGCATAGACCAGACGGCAACGACTACAGTGGTGCAGAGAATGACAACATTGGAACCTCGAATGGCATTATGTCGTCTTTTCTGATGCATCTCGATTCTGCTTGGGTGGATATGATGGTCGAAGAACTGTTAGACGACTTCGAGGAGAGACCTTAATTTGATGCTAGGCAAATAGTAGGCATACGGTATCGGGTGCTATTGCACATGGAAGCATAAACAGTTTGATAATTGTATTATAGGGCGGAATATAATTATGATTAAACAAAAAAATTTAGAAACAGCTGCTTGTAAAGTATAGTTGAAATATAAGGCTTACCAGAATTATAGTTATACCTGATTGTCCAAAGATGTTATATTAGGGGCTCATAAGTATTTGTGTATACAAATTTTCTTGTATGGGCTAAACCAGGGCTTCTTAAACTTTTGTCTTTCATGACCCCATTTTTGACATTTTTGATACTTTTGACATTTTTGGGACTTGACATTTATGACTTTTTGACATTTTTGTCATTTTTGTAATTTTTTTAATTTTTGACCTTTTTGATATTTTTGACATTTTTGTCATTTTTGACATTTTAAAAAATTTTGACTTTTTGACATTTTTTAAATTTTTGAGATTTTTGACATATTTAACAATTTTTACATTTTTAACATTCTTGACATTTGTGACATGTTTGACATTTTGATATGTTTGACATTTTGGATATTTCTGACATTTTTTTGATTTTTTTTATATATGTGAAGGTTTACCAGAGTTATAGTTATACCTGATTGTCCAAAAGATGTTATATTAGGGGCGCATAAGTATTTGTGTATACAAATTTTCATGTATAGGCTAAACCAGGGCTTCTTAAACTTTTGTCTTTCACGACCCCATTTATGATTATGAGTTTCTTGACGACCCCATACAAATATAAAAGTAAAATAAATTAATATTTTTTGATCATTTATTTATTAGGTAACAATATACAGATACATATGAAAATATATAGTTTTAGAATTCGTTTTGAAACATACAAAAATCTTAAATTAAAAATTGCATTAAAAATATAAAATTGTATTTATTATAGTTTTAAAAATAAAGGGGATTCTGAATATATTCAAGTAGTTGCGTGGTAAGTATTAAATTAAAATATAAGTAAAAAATTTAATGGGATGGATGTGCCTGTTTTTTATTGCATAACAAATCAAATCTTGGTGGAATGTTTGAAACTGCTGGACATAAGACCTCTTCAACATTTTTTAGCGCTGAACGATATTGGGATTTAATATTTGTAAAGCTGAGAAAGTAACTTCATATAAATATGTGGTGTTGAATGGCAGAAGTACATTTAACGCCATATCAGCGATTGTGGGAAATTCAGTTCTTGTTCCGATACAGAATTCAGTCAAGGGCTTTTTTTGAAATTGTAGTTTTAAATTTGAGTCACTCGAAAGCTCAAAACATTCAACAAATGAACGTGTCTAGACGCTGCAAGTTCACTGCATTCCGCCAACTCTAGTGAGGTTATAAAATAGTAGGAATATACAGGGTGTAAATAGTTTGCGTGCATATATTTTAGGTGGAGGTAGTATACACCAAATTAAACAGAAAACTCTTATACCACTATGGTCAGTAGGCCTTAATAACCAAGAAAATCCCTAAAACATATTAAGTAAATTATTGTCAATCCGGCAACGTCGCTTGCATTCGAAGCAGATTCACTCTTAGCGCGAATAATAAAGGAATGACTATGCCAACAAAAAAGATGTGTTTTTGTATTGACTGATGATATTGACCTTAGAATTAAATAAAAATGTATGAAATATTTTGTTGAAAATATTTACGTTTTTAATACAAGGTATTGCAATTAGAATTTGTATTTGGCGGTTTCTTTTATGCAATTATACAAAGTTGGGTAAATACATATGATATTCAACTCAACCAGTTAAATTATTCGAAGAGTCATTATTACTGATTTAATTAATATTATTTATATTAGACAAGTAAATATGTAATCCTACTTACCGAATTTATTATAATGATAGAACTGAGTTGAAACAACGGATTATTCACAGCCTTTCCCTGTATAACATTCTTGCTATTCTGCAATTACGTCTGCTTTCCCGATAAATTAAGAGCATGTCATGTCTTTCCCTAATTGTATAATCGGCCATTATTTATCACAAATAAATACTGTGGCACTATTCTTAATTTTCGAACTTACACACTAATCACAACCGATTTTATTTATTTAAAAAATATATTAAAAGGAAAGCAAACCACGAAGTCTACATCAAATAGATATAATTCAAATCACTTTACCGTTTATCTATTCTTATTTACAAGAATCGAAATCGCAAAAAACAATTGTAACTCTCAGTCGTCGTTAAAGTAAAATGCCACGTTGCCATATCTATTCGGAGAAACTTACACTAAATTATAAAAGCATATTTCGAGTTTAAATAATCAATTTTCATTTTTAATGTGGCTTTTAGAGATGTAAAAGCTATTGAGTATTTACATATTTAGATTTACTGACATTTTGAAATCGAAATTATTGTATTATTCACTGTAGCAAGGGCTACATAAACTCTAACTTTATGTGTCCTTTTTGGCAAAACTATAGTTTATTTTAGAAAATGTTATAAAGCTTTTTGATTTGTTTTTGCCTGAAGTATTGTTCTTCAAAATCTTTGCACTCAAACCGTTTACACCCTGTATAAATATTTGACATTAAAATCTCTCGCGACCGCAAAATTTTGCTACGCGACCCCATTTGGGATCGCGACCCATGGTTTAAGAAGCCCTGGGCTAAACCATAAGCAGTCACATATATGGAATACTTTAAATATGGTATATAATAAAATTATTGTTATATAGAGTAACTGAAAAATATTAGAAACAGTTGCATATAAAAGTTTGCTGACATATAGGGTGCAGAAGTATTATACTTAAATCAGGTGGTTTAAAAAAATATTAAGGTGGTTGCAAGATCTTGTGGAGTGAAATTATAGTTATACAGAGCGGTAAAGAAAAGAGTAGACAAATAAGTTATAATGGGTGATCAATACACCTCAAAATATATAGGCGTAGACAAATAAGTTATACACCTCAAAATATATAGGCTGGTTATAACATAGATTATACTTATACAAGGTGGTCCGAAAGTTGAAAACAAAAATTGAAAAAAAAACTTGGAAACAAATAAAACAGAAATTCGGAAAATTGTCAAAACATATTGAAAAAAAATCACATAAGAGAGGGTGAGAGAGAGAGAGAATGGCAGAGAGAAAAAGAGAGAGAGAGTTGAATAAAATCATGTTGCGTTTCACGATGTGACAAAAATAATGTATCTCTATAATAAATCATGTTTGGAGTTGAAAAAAAATGTAATGAACTTTATTCCCGATGACACAAATTATTTTTCATTTATGTGTACAATACGAGGGCTGCCTTTTATATTTCGGGATTGGACAACCCTAGTGTTGCAATCTTACAACTGACAGCTCTATCGTAATGTTAGACATTTTTGAGGTTAAACGTTTTGACATACGAGCGCTATGTGGTGTTTACAGTAACTTAAAGGATTCATCTCGGCCAAAAAATGGAATTAAATCGTGAACATTTTCGTGTGATTATTTGCGACGTGGATTAAGTCAGCAAGAGTGCATGGATGAACTTAATTTAATTCTTGGCGATGAAATTCCATCAAAGACCACTGTTTATCGATGGTATGGTGAATTCAATCGAGGTCGTAGTTCACTCCAAGACGAATTTCGTGAAGGTCGTCCAAAAATAGTTGTTCCGGAAACCATTGACTGATATTGCAAGATCGTCATGTGGCCTATCGTGAGATTGAGTCAACCTTACACATTAGTGGGACCAGCATACATTCAATATTGCATAAACATTTGAATGTCAAAAAAATTTGTTCGCGTTAGATCCCAACAATTTGTCAATCGTTCAAAAAAAGGCTCGTGTCGATTGGTCGAAAGAAAAGCTCAAAAAATATGATCGCGGTGCTTCAAAACACGTTTATGACATAGTGACAGGTCATGAATCGTGGATTTATGCGTATGAGCCCGAAAGTAAACAGCAGTCGACTGTATGGGTGTTTCAAGATGAGCCGAATCCAACAAAAGATGTTCGCGCCCGAAGCACTTCCAAGCAATGGTCGCCTGTTTTTTCGGAAAAACTGGACATGTCGCAACCGTACCACTAGAACAACGCAGAACAGTCAATTCTGAGTGGTACACAACCATTTGTTTGCCAGTTGTCTTCCAAGAAATGAGGAGAAAACCAACCGCCAAAGACGGATCACTCTTCACAACGACAATGCGAGCTCTCACACATCGGCTCAAGCATCTGCATTTTTGACCACTCAAAACATCGATTTGATGAGTCATCCGCCGTATATTCTTTTTATTCTCGTACGTAAAAAACAAACTGAGAGGTCAACGTTTTTCGACACCTGAAAAAGCGGTTGCTGCGTTCAGAATGCATGTTTTGGAGATACCTTAATCAGAGTGGAAAAAGTGCTTCGACAATTGGTTCAAACGCATGCAAAAGTGTATAGATCTTTATGGGGAATATTTTGAAAAACAAAACGATTTTCGATGATTAATATTTGGTTTTTGTTCTCTAATCTCGAAATATAAAAGGCAGCCCTCGTATACCCCCAAATTTAATGATTTTCCTGGAGGTAAACTTTGACAGCAGCCCCATAAACTCGAAAATTTTGGTCTCAATATTTTTGTTGCTCAAAGGTAATAATGTGTAATTTTTAAAACATATACATTTTAAAATATTCACAAACACATATCTGTTCTTCTTTATGATTTCCAGTTTTCAATTACAGTTCTAATTTATTATTTGTTTTTACTTAGTTTTTTTTGTAAACCTTGAGTGAAGCTCTATATACCCTATAATTTAAAATATTTGGCTCTGTAGTTTCGTAGATAAGGGGAGTAAAGGTTGATTACCGACTATTAGTATAAATTCAGCAGCTGCATACACAGCTTCTTATATATTGATATATCCTTTAATACTATGACTTATATAATGGTTGTAAAAGTCATATGGATTGCCTTTAATGATCATTTATAATAATGCAACCAATGTGAATTTAATGAAACGAAACGATACTTTTATGAGTTTATAAAACTTTATAGAGTCTGAACGAACATTTAATTTCCATCGATCGATTCCTATTGAAATTTCCGACTCGCTGAATTATTAATTAAGCAGTGAATTGAAGAGTGAAGTTCACAATGAATGTGGTTAAAGGTTCTGAATTAATGAGGTTCTTCCTTTTTTTATCAAATGCTAATCGAAAGGGCGGTTTTAGTAGTTTGAAAGGCTTTAAACTGTTTTGACTATTTCAGTTATAGATTTTTCGATAATTAATGATAAAGAGGCGAAATTGCCAATTAACGTAGCTATTAAAACCAAAAATGACTAATTTCAATTATTTAAGGTTTTTGGGTATCTTATGAAAAGAAACTAGACGTTACAAGCCGCGAGTTCTCTGGGTTAAACTATTTTTATGTGAAGCAAATATAGAATCATACAAATATTATTATTAATAGTGTTTCTTTAGTAAATATTTTTTTAAATTTAAATAAAAAGGTTTGAAGAAATTTGAATCTAGTTAATAAAATTGTTATATACAATTTTTTTTATATCAGGAACAGACGATACAACTCTTGTTCTGATCATTCGCAATCATTATTCATCATCCTATAGTTAAATTGATAAAAAATATTACTTTATCTTTGAGTAGTCTTTTACTTGGTAGACATTTATGATAGATTCATAAATATTTATTTTAGATTTTTAATATTTAAACATATATATTAAAAAATCTAGAAAACAGTGGTTCTATTTATGAAAAAAATTCTTTTGTTTCTGTTTTCTAAAAAGAACCGATTTCAAACAAACTGGTTGTTGTTACTAACCGATGGAAGCAAAACCGTCTTAAGAAAATGTGCCTTCCGACTCTCTTTTATTATTTTATTAAGTATTTTTTAACATTTTTGTCTTTTGTTATTTTCAATATCAAGATATTTTTAACATTTTTGACGTTGACATTTTTTATATTTTCGACATGTTTGACATTTTGTACATGTTTGACATTTTGACATGTTTGATGTATGTCATTTTTGACATTTTTGACATTTTTGACTTTTTGGCATTTTTGTTATTTTTCAAATTTTTGACGTTTGTGACATGTTTAACATATTGGCATTTTTGATATTTTTGATATTTGACATTTTTGACTTTTTAACATTTCTGACGTTTTGACATTTTTGGCATTTTTGAGGTTTGTGACATGTTCAACATTTTGACATTTTTGATATTTTTGACAATTTAATATTTTTAACATTTTTGAGATTTTTGAAATTTTTGAGTTTTTTGACATTTTTGACATTTTGTCATTTTTGACATTTTTGACATTTTTGACGTTTGTGACATGTTTAACGTTTTGGCATTTTTGATATTTTGACATTTGACATTTTTGACATATTTGACATTTTTAACATTTCTGACGTTTAGACATTTTTGGCATTTTTGACATTTTTGAGGTTTGTGACATGTTTAACGTTTTGGCATTTTTGATATATTTGACATTTGACATTTTTGACATATTTGACATTTTTAACATTTCTGACGTTTAGACATTTTTGGCATTTTTGACATTTTTGAGGTTTGTGACATGTTTAAAATTTTGACATTTTTGATATTTTTGACCTTAGACATTTTTGACATTTTTTGAAATTTTTGACATTTTTGACATATTTGACATTTTGACATTTTGTACATTTCTGACGTTTTTTTGACATTTTTATATCCGTGATATTTTTGACGTTTTAGAAATTTTGTTATTTTTGCTGTTTGACAGATTGACATTTTAGTCAATTCAGCAGAAAAAAAACATCAAGTCAAAATTGTCAGAAAATTTCAAACTTGTTCAATTAATATCAATATATTTTAAAGTGAATATTAATTTATTCGGACGGAATCTGAAGCTATTATTGTTTTATTTCAAATAGTCTCGACTGAAAAGTTCATTCTGAGGTAAAAATGCATTACGTTTATGTTTTTTTGGGGAATAACACCACAATAGAAATATTCCCCAAAAAAATATAAAAGTAATCAAGAATATGCCACAAACAACGTTTAGAAGACAATTAAAAATGCATTCTCTCCAAAAAAATCTAACAAAAGATGCATGTTCTATTTGAAAAATCAACTTCTGGTCTGTTTAAGCCACTTTTAGTTTAGTTTATGGCCACTCGATAGAGCATGGAAAAGTTGGTTGGTGGCATCTTATTGGGGTGTACGGGTGGTCTTGAACACCCGATATAAGACACTACATCTTTCTCTAAAAAGCAGTTATTCCTTCGACGACTTTAATAAATTCAAGTAAATAATTAAGAATAATTATTTGCGAAACGAAATATTTTTTGATCATTATAAGAAAAATTCGTTAAAAATTTCTTTTCCAATCGCTGCTCTAACAGAGAAATATTTATTTTCTAAATGTTGGAACTCACTAGTTCGTAATGATTTTTAACTCTCACTAATTGGTGATTAAATCTTTTGCTATTCCAGATAAATTCTACAAAATGATGTAGAATTGTCAGCTTGTATTTCTTAAGAAAGTAAATCTCTCTAAGATCTAAGAAACATTTCCAAGAATTCTTTGAAAAGCTGGTAGCGGAAATAAACTTGATACTGATGATCATGGATGCATTAAGTCTGGGAAGTTGTGATTTCCTTGAAATTAGCATTGTGTCCTATTAAGCCATCAGGAATCAAAGTCTCAATTATGTAAGTAATATAACTGGAAACAGATTCGTGGAACTCGATTACTAAGAAATGCATCAGTAACTACTTCCTTTAAAAGTAATTGAGCTTGCATCAAATGGAGCAAATTGAAAATATTTATCGGAGGCAAACAAAATTGCCCCCAACAAATAATGACATTTGTTAATGATGTCACTATTTAAAATACAAAAACTGTTTCAAAACAATGTCTGATTCACAATTATATATTGTTAGTGAGTAGAAATTTTAGTTGTGTTTTCTATTAATTTAATTTCCGTTCAGCTTTATAAAAAATACAAATTAAAGCGATAACGTATCATTAAATAAGTTTTCAATTATCATGATATAATTGTAAATCACAATAGTTAAAATCAATATTATTTTTTAACTCACAAAACATAACAGAATTCAGTACTATTGCATAATTCAAAGCAAAAATTTCATAACAATTTATAAATATAAAAAATAAATCATTTAGAAAATCTATAAATTCGAAAATAAAATTCCAGCACAAATTGGAGCTCAACTAAGGTTATCTAAAAAGGTTCAATATGACAATTGTCAGTTCAATAATTACAAAATTCACAAATAATATACACAAGAAGTGGTAAAGCCTATATGAGAAATGAAGATTAGAAATTATTACAGAAATAAAAATAAAAAAATAGCAAAAAAAACATTTTTCACAAATTATCGCACAACAAGGGGTTGTCTAATAAAGGTGTAACATGACAATTTATAAGCATTTATCAAAGTTGCATATTTAAAAATAAACTTCCTTCACATATTGGCGCCCAACGTGGTTCTATCTATGGAAGGTTCAGCAAGACAAAATCAAAATTCAATAGTTTCAGAGCAAATACGAGGCCTAACGAAAATTTCTCCGAGCAGTTGATTATAAATATGCTAAATTGTTACACCGATTCTGGTTTCTATGCAACGACATTCTTCGAGCAATGGCGCGAAAAAAAACAAGATGGAGACCAAACTGGAATCACAGTACACTTTAAGGTGTTTTTGTTTGATGTGTATATACAGTGAGGAAGCGTGGGATGGAACAAATTCAGTTAAAATTCAGGTGTTGTTTTTTTGGAAAAACGCTCGGACACGTCGGTTTTTTTTTGGACTGCGGTTTTTGTGATGACAAACTCATTTATACAGGGTGGGCCAGAAATCAATTGCGACCATTTACTTCATTTTTTCAAATGGAAACATTTGTTTTTTAGCCACGTAAGAGATAATTACAAAACCAAACATCTTCCAGAAGATACACAATAAAATGTTTTGCTCGATTTACAAGAAAATCCTCACAAATTCACTAGACAAATAGCCACAGGACAGTTAATAAGTAAATCTTCTGTTCTAAAATGTCTTGCTTAGAAATAAATGGCCACCCATACAAAGTTCATTCATAGTTAAGGAACTTCCTGAAAATGATTTGGACCGGCGAGTAGAAATTTGCGAAATAATGATGAACAGATGCAATGCCAACCCGCACTTTTCAAGTAAGATAGTTTTTTTCGACGAGACAACATTTTGTTTAAATGGTTCAGTAAACAGGCAAAATTTTCGATATTGGGCATCAGAAACCCCACATTGGATTATGGAAAGTCATACACACTTTTCCAAGAAAGTTAACGTATGGGCCGGAATTGTGGGTACCTCAATTGTGGGTCCTTTTTTATTGAGGGAACACTTAACTCGGAAAAGTATTTAGACCTGTTTAACAGAACTTTACCCGAATGGTGAAAACCCCAATATACTGGCAGATTCGGTACGATTTCAACAGGATGGAGCGCCCCCGCACTATTCGCGAACAGTGCGAGATTATTTTGACAATATTGACCCAAATAGATGGATCGGAAGGAGAGGTAATATCGAATGGCCACCTATGTCTCCAAATCTAAGCCCGTTAAATTTTTATCTTTGGGATTACGTAAAATCGAAAGTCTACTTCAATAAGCCGGAAAATATGGAGGAGTTAAAGCATAGAATTAAGGCCGAAATACAACGAATCCTGCCACAAACTTAAATGAAGTGTTACGAGAATTTGAAAACCGTCTTAGGTATTGTTAGGAAATTAATGGTCAAGAATTTGAACATTCGATATGTTGATATTTTTTATCAATTCTGAAATAAATGTAATTTTTTTAATAACTGTTAATTTTAAGTATAGTACATTGTACATGAAAAATACTTAGAATTCAATGCAGAATTCAAAAATAAAATAAAAAACAAATGTTTCCACTTGAAAAAATGAAGTTGATGGTCGCAAATTTATATAGTTTAGAGTATATACATATAGAAAAGTTTCTTAGGCGTTTTATTTTTCTCGTTGTTTTATTTGTATTTTCAATAATATTAGTTCTTCTGAGGCCTAATTTATTAAGAATTTTATTAGGTTGGGATGGGTTTGTATAAATGTATTTATCCTCAAAAAAAAACCACGTGTCTGAGCGTTTTTCCAAAAAAACAACACCTGAATTTAAATGAATTTGTTTCAACCCACGCGTCCTCACTGTATATAAATAAAGGAAAGTAATATTTTTCTACTATTTTATTAAATTAAAATTTTGAATGTTTAAGCGACAACGCATCCAGCTTAAAAAGTAACTCGGTCCTGCCCTCTAGTGACAAAAATTGGTATAACAAATCTCCGTTACCATTGTCTCATTATTAGCTAAGTGATTTTAAACATGCAGTTTATTAAAACGATCAATTTTCATAGAGTATGTTATTAACACGGTCTTTTCGAGATTAAGTGTTAGCATTCTCCCAAACAATTGAACAATGTGATCCTAATTCTATTCGATAGTTCAATTTACGTTACGACACAACAGCGTTTGAACGATCTAGTAAACAACGTCGACCTCTATAATTAAAACGAAAACTTCGTTAGATTGTTTTTGTAGTCGTTTGTTTTGGTGGAAATCATTTGCTTTAGAAAAGCAATTAAACACACGTTCTGTGTGCGATTCGATGAACCGGATGGTGTTTGCCACGAGTACGACGGTAAAACTGGAAAACGATCAAATCAAAATAAATGAGGGTCGAACTGGAGAGAACGATTAGTGTTTGTTTGAGTCTTTTAATTATTTGTCTTGCGGATCTGCAAAGGTTTTAATCACCTGAGATCTATAGATGCTGGTCGAAAGACTTTGGTATTTCATATGTATAAAGAATTTTTTCAGGACTATGTTCTACTGTTTGATAAAAGTACAATAGATTCAAATTTAACAAATTATTTTGTAATATTGTTAAACAAGTAATTTTGTATGTTTTTCTCAAAAATGGGTCAATTTTTATTATGTCATTTGGGTTTTTCCTCTATTTATGTCAAAATTTGTGCTAATTAAATTAAATTTGACGTGTCCGGGGTTTTTAACGGCCTTCCAAAAAGGAGGTTTTAAACTGCATTATATTAAGGAATATTAGACTAGATTTCAGCGATTTTCAATGAATCTTCACCATTTTTCTGAAAATCGGAAAAATATCATATCATGGTAAATGTCAAATTTTTATCATAAATATTTAGTTTAAATGTCAAGATATGCCATGAAAGTATATCGTACAGGGTGTATTAACTAACAAATTTTGTTTGGTTCTGAAAGTTATTCTACATTATCATGCTATTGAGAACTCACCCACAAAAATTTATATGATATGATAATGACAATTTATTGGGTACTCGCAAGTTTTTCTAAATATAGTTTGTCAAATCAGAAATTTGTATTGCGTGGCAACTGAACAATGTTTTTCAGATAATATTTTAATATTTTGATATTATACTATTAATTTATATTGTTTCTATTTTAAAGGCTAATAGTTTCATACAATTTAACTAAGATTACAAAGCCTATGATACAAATAGTTCAATTGAAGATAAATAGTTAGATCTGACATCATGGCAATGGTTCTAATTTCTCGACCAGTTCACGGCCAACCACATTGTAGCAGATAAATTTCAATTTGACATTTCTTAACAATGTTAACCGCTAGGTTAAGGTACCTTCTCAATGCAATCAGAAAATTATCAATGTATAATTTTCAAAATTTCAATTTGAATAAACTTACAAAAATTGTCAACATATAAAGGTATTATTTAAAATAAATTAATAGATGGTGCATTGTATTTCTTAAATGTTTTGATATAATCCCCCGATGAAAACTTTTAGGTAAGTAGACTAACTATTGAGAGATTATAAAGCTAATTGATACATTTGACTTCAGATCCACTCAAGTTGAATATGTTTTTTTTATTTTATGCCATATGCAAATGAACATTAAATAAGTATTAATAATAAATTGCGGTTTTATTCGATATAAGGTAATCTTTTAAATTAATTTTAACATGTCTAAAATATTAGCAGTCAGTCAAAAATTGTTTAATGTTCTTTTAACGAGATGTGATATGCTGCAAATATATTTTTACTTATTTATCTAACAATATAATACATATAATGTTTTGTTTATTTACATATATCTTATTATATGTAGTTCTCGCAAACTGCACTATGACTGTCGAAATGTCATTTCGGGGTTTTGGCGTCTACAAATTGATTGCTCGGGAAAATTCGTATAACCGAGAAAGAACGAAATTGTGACAATAATTATGACAGCTGAGTTTTGAAATTACAAAAGTTTCAATACAGGATCATTTGGTAACATACTTGAAAAAATTTCCAATACAAATTGAAGTGTAGAATCTTATAAGAATTTTATAGCTATTTAATATGTTTTAAAGTAAAAATTGCTGCTTAGGCGATTTTTGGATGGGTAAAAAGTTATGTGTCCTCATGTTCTAAATTGACTGAGATATAAGGCGTTGTATATTATAATTACACAGGGCGATTCCACATATGTTAAAAATAATTTTGTTTGTGGGTGGCACACAAGCAGTTGCATATATAGGGTGTTTAAAATTAGAGTAGAGTGCAATTATAACTAATAAAATAATTATATAGGGAAGCCCGTTAGCAGTTGAATTTACAGGGTTCTTGGAATAGAGGGCGCAATAGAATTAAAGTTATACAGGGTGGTGCAAAAAATATACAGAGATGCATATACAGGGTGGCGAAAATGGAAATGCAACATTTCGTAACCCATAAGCAGTAGTATATATATAGTAGATGAAATATAGGAATTATAGATAAACAGGATGATTATAAAAAATGTTAGAAAAGAAGAAATGATTTGTAGAGTAGTCCACGATGACTTCCATATATATGATGATTGAAATATAGATCGGAGTAGAATTATAGTTACAGAAGAAAATTTTTCATAAACAAAAAGAGCAAATACGGTGACTTATAGGCAGTCGCATATACAGAATGGTTTACCGGGTGGTTTAAAAATGTTAAAAAATATTATGCGTGATCCATGAGCAGTTACATATACAGGGTGGTGGAAATATATAATGAGATTGAATTATTATAATGAGTATTTTATATATATTATACATAAATGTTCGAGGATTCAGTGCAATTATTGTTATACAGGGTGGTTAGAAAAAATAATTATGTAATTATCCATTATCGGTTAAATTGTTGTCATATTAAATTAAGAATTACGAATTTGAACAAATAAAGTCCTATTAATTACATCTAAAAAAGAACATGAATTTCGTTGCTTATTTGTAAAAGCGAGATGTAAGACCAACATCTAGGTTTTTCGAGAAAACTACCACACAGAGGTTTTTTTTTTTTTTTTTTTTTTTTTTTTTTTATCCGAAGAGGGGGGAAATACATTCCGTACTTAGCTAGCACGTGCTGGCCGTCGTGCGGGACTCCCGATGTAATGACTTCAAAGCAAGAGTAAATCGTTGTATTGAAACCAGTATACCGTATACCCGCTAAAACCCTAACCTCTTTCTCCTACAACCATGGTCCCCTGCGGCACTCTTAGTCAATACTACTTCGCAAGGGTGGTTCATTGCAGATGTTTACTGCTCTTACATTGAAAGCCTCTAAAGCCTACTCCTCGAACGTATTGCGGAGTTCTTTGAGGATAGTCTCCGCGTAATCTGATACCAAGTTCCAGGCTTGGGGGCCCTTCAGCATGGCTTCTACTAATTGTTCTGGAACGATATTAGTCTCCAGAATCCTCTCCACTTCAGCACGTTGATCCTGAAACCGGGGGCAGGAGAAGAACACGTGTTCCGCGTCCTCTATCACGTCCGTACAGTGTGGGCAGTTTGGGGAGTTTGCCCTCCTGAACCTGTGCAGGTATGCTCGAAAGCATCCATGTCCAGTCAGAAGTTGAGTGATGTAGAACCCAACCTCCCCATGCTGGCGGTTGACCCAACGACTGATGTTAGGTATCAATCGATATGTCCACCTTCCTTTAGTAGAGCTGTCCCACCTCTCCTGCCATTGCCTTAGACTCATGGCTCTTTCATCGCTGTTTCCTGTCGGTTGGTCTTTCTCTAACTTTCTGCGATAAAGCCGTCCCCTTTCTGCAGCCAGGATGTCGATTGGTAGGGTAGAGGCAATCACACTCACCGCCTCGTAAGACACAGTGCGGTAGGATGATGCCACTCGAATCGCTGAGAGCCGCTGGACTGATTTCATTTTCCGGCGGTACGATGGTAGCTCGAGCGATTTCTCCCATACCGGTGCCCCGTACAACAAAACAGAAGTAGTTACTGTTGCCAGTAGCTGTCTTCTTATCTGTCTAGGGCCTCCGACATTCGGCATTATTCTAGATAATGCCCCCTGTACCCCAGCTGCTTTCTTGCTGGCCGCGATTATGTGCTCTTTGAAGTTGAGCCGTGTGTCCAGGAGCACCCCCAAATAGCTGATGAAGGGCTGCGACTGTATGTAGGTGTCGCCTATTTTGAGGGTGATGGTTTCCCTTGCCTTTCGACTGCTAACAAGAAGTGTTTCGGTCTTTTGTTCTGCTAAACTCAAGTCCGCTGCGAGCATCCAATGCTGAATTGTGGCTATAGCGAATGAGAAGGTTGTTTGTATCTCCTCTATGTGCTTGCGCACTATGATCAATGCCACATCATCGGCGAATGCCACTAGCCTGACGCCCTCAGGCAGACCGAGCAGGAGCAGGTCGTTGTACATTACGTTCCATAAGAGGGGGCCAAGAACAGAGCCCTGAGGTACACCTCCTGTGATCTTATAGTCTACTTGCCCATTTTCAGTTTGGTACAACAAGATGCGGTCCTTGAAATACGCTGAAACCATTCTGCGCAAGTACGGCGGAACTTCCATCCTGACAAGAGCCTCCAAAATGCGGTCCCAGCGGGCCGAGTTAAAGGCGTTCTTGATATCCAGGGTGGCTATTAGACAGTACTTTTTTCCACCTCTTCTCCATCTCTTTCCCGAGATAGCCTCTCTGGCGATGTTGGTAACGAGTGTCACGGCATCGATGGTTGATCTCCCCTTTCTGAACCCGAATTGGTTGGTGGAAAGTTTCGGCTCAACGTAGGGCTCCAGCCTATCTGCTATTATCCTTTCAAGGAGTTTTCCCGCAGAGTCCAACATACAGAGGGGACGATATGATGACGGTTCGTCGGGAGGTTTCTTTCCCCCTTTAGGGAGGAGCACAAGCCTCTGCTTTTTCCACTTAGTCGGGAAAACCCCCTGCTTTAGGCAGGTCTCATACATGTGTAGAAACATGTCAGGCCTATTGGCTATGGCGCATTTTAGCGCGATGTTAGGTATGCCATCTGGACCGGGAGCCTTACCGTTTTGGAGCCGGTTGCACGCGCCCATCAGCTCACTCATAGTCACTGATGGTATATCTTCGTCCCTCACCTGCCACGAAGGATTAGCGGGTAGCTCAGGCTTTGCAGGAAACAAGTGAGTGACAATGCGGTGCAATGATTCGGGGCAGTTCGTTGATGTCATGGGAGGGGCCTTAATTTTATGCATCACGATTTTATACGGTTTTCCCCATGGATCTTGATTAACTTCGTCACACAACTCCTTCCAGTAGGATCTCTTGCTTGAGAGAATGGCTCTTCGTAGTTGTTGTCTTTTGATCTCATAGTCGAGCCTTAGTTCTTCTGTTGTGACCCTGTCGCGTCTCCGTGCTCGTTGATGCAGCCTTCGTGCTTTGAGACACTCTCGTCGGTGTTGTGAGATTGTGTCGTTCCACCAGTAAACTGGTGGGCGGCTGTTGTTCTGCCGTCTCCTTGGCATGGAAGCATCGCAGGACTTGACAACGCTTGTCATTACCTCTTTGGCAGTGGCTTCTGCGCTTGTTGCTATTGACAATGGTTCCTGCTCCATAACCAAGGCGAATGAATCAGCATCGAAAGCATTTTTGTTCCAGCCGACTGGCTGTGACCTCGCACGACTGAGACACAATCTTCGTTTGGGAGTGGTGTTGATTTCCCAAATAATAGCTTGGTGGTCGCTATTAGTAAACTCCTCATCGACCCGCCACTCACAGCCCCCTTTAATTAGGTTGCTGCTAACGAATGTTACGTCGATAATGGAGCTGGCTGTGCCTTTGCGATATGTGCTTACGGCTCCTGTGTTGAGGAGTACCAGGTTGAGCGAAGACATGGTCTCAAGGAGAGCTCGTCCTCTCGCGCTCGTTTCCCGACATCCCCAGTCAATTGCCCAGGCGTTGAAATCTCCTGCGATGGCGACCGATTCACGCTTCCGTACATCCTCCGCCAAGGTGTCCAAGAATAACTCGAACTCCTCGAGCTGTGCACTAGGAGGTGCATAGCAGCTATAGAAGTGGACCCCTCCCACTTTGGCTCTCACAAGCCATGGTTCGGGGGTATTTGGGAGTTGTTGGAACGGAAGTTTACCGCAAGCCCATATCGCTGCTCTGTCCGTTGTGTCATTTACCCAGGACAGGGTGTCGAAGTTTTTGTACTGCTCGCAGATTATGGCTACGTCGCAATCCAATTCCCGCACCCGCTGTACCAGTAGGTCTTGGGCTGCTTCGCAATGGTTGAGGTTGAGTTGCAGTACTTTCATTTACGGGCTTGTGCTGCTCTCATCGCCTGTTGGTAGATCGGACATTTCCAACTACCCGCAACGTGCCGGCAGTCTGACCTACTATCTTTCTCTTTGCAGAGTAAGCACTTGGCAGGTTGTTGACAAGCCGAGGCATTGTGACCAGCGCCTCCGCATCTGTGACAACAACTGCTTCGGTCAGTCTTGCCTCTGCACGCCTGGGCGTTGTGCCCAAAGTGCCAGCATTTGAAGCACCGTCGAAGGCTGATCCTCTCGCGAACACGTACTGTGCCCCACGCAAGTTTCAGCTTTCCAAGTGCGATGGCTTTCTTGGCCTGAACCTCTGGGAGACAAACAACTGCCGTTTGTGTTGATCTATATGCCCGTCGAAGTGATTTCACTGCCTCCTCAGTGATCTCTGCCAGGCCGTCGATATTATCTTTGAGCAGGTTTACTACCTCTTCCTTGGTACTGATCTCGTCCAGGTCTTTAATTTCAATCTCGATTTGGGGTATTCGAGATTGTACAGTGGCCCCGCTTGGGAGCTTATTCTTGATGGCGTTACAATAGCGCTCCATCTCCTGAGCGTCTGCCTTGGCGAATAACAAAAGTAGATCTCCCTTAGCTGTTCGTCGGATCTTATTGACTTTTTTGCCTATATCCTGCAAGGTGGGATCATTCTTGATACCTCGCAAGATATCTGCATGGGAGCTCTTCTCGCCTTTCTTTATAAGCAGCGTACAATGTTGGGCTGGTTTTTGCTTATTGGTCCTCGGGGCCTTTTTCCTCTTTACCACTTGCCAGTCAGTCGACTGGTTTGAAGGTTGTTTTTTGGTCTGCGGTTTAAACTTGGGTTTTAATACATTGTTTCTCTCCGCTTCTGAATTGACCACCCTACTTGTTGTTGCCTGGGTGGTTTGCCCGATGTTCTGGCAACCTTCTTTACCGGGATTTAGCTTGCTAGGTAGCACCGGTTTAAGAGTTTTAACTAGTGGTGCCTTACTTGATGGGGCTACTGAAGGCGAGGCCTTCGGTGGCGAGGTCCTTGCTACTGAGGCTACTTTTATTGAAGCCGCCTGCTTTGGGGCCGCCGGTGTTGATGCAGTCGGTTTTGAGTTGGCTGCTTTTGAGGCAGCCGCTTTTGGGACCTCCTTTTGCTTTTCACCTTGTGTCTGAGTGTTTGACACCTTTACTGGCGATGTCTGTGTTGTAGCAGGTTTCGCTACAGGAGGTGGCCGCGTCGTTGACGTCTGATATTTGTCATATTCTGACTTAATGGCGTGTGCCAGTTTCTTGATCTCATGATGTACATTGTGCCTAGGCCCAATGAACTTCAAGAGCTCATCGATCTTTGCTCCTAATTTGTTTGGAGCGCCACTCTCAGTTGTGGCCCTTTGGGAGGCGTCAACTGCACTATCCGCCTTTTGGAGGACTTGGCTGAATAGTGTCTTGCTGCCAGCTCTAGTTTTAATGGTCGATGTTGTACCATACCACACAGAGGTTCCGAATCTGGATCCGTTCCGTGTAATTGCTGTTCTCCCTTAAGTCCTAGGATAGAATGTCACGATAAAATTTTCGGGGTACTTCACCTGCCAGAGATATTGACACAATTGGTCGAATTTCGACCACTGGGCGACATCTAGTTATTATTAATACAGCACAATTGGATGCACTTTTCAATTCTAATAAACTTTTTCTGATTACAATTTGATATATTATAAAATCAATAAAGGTAGCTACCTCACTTTTAACCAAAATTGATATATTTTTTTAAACCTAATGTATAGTTGGAAAAGTTACAGAAATACTTATTATACAATTTTTTGTGCAATGGCATAAGTAGATATCAATTTTAAATTCTAATTACTTCTATTTGATAACAATTTTAGACCTTAACAAAAATGAAGGGACTTAAATATCTAATCAAAATTCCTCTTTGCAAATGAAAATCTGTTTATGAAGAATAACTTTTTCTATTAACATTATTAACAAAAAAAATTGTTTGATTTTTGAATACACACTGTATATATATATATATATATATATATATATATATATATATATATATATATATATATATATACTACACATTACCTGACAATTATTTTTGATTATTTCAATTTATTGACAATTTACCTCATGGAATTTCTAAGAAACGGTGCAAGCTATGTTACTGAAAAAAATATGAGACCATTTCGGGATATCCCGAAACTAATTCAGTTTCTTTTCAATTTATCCCATGTTCAGAATAATTTTTTTAATATTTTTAATACCGGCGACTCCACCAAAGCATGTTGTATTAATAAGGAAATCAATAAAAAAGTTTTTCCCCATTTTCTAAGAAACGGTACAAGCTATAAGGCAAAAAATATGGGACCACCACGCGATCCTCCGGAATAGGATCCAGTAAAACGGCCTAAATTCCTTGAGTCGTTTGCGAGTAATCCGTAAACAAACTAAAAAAAAACCATTTATACAGACGAATTGAGAACACCATTCTTTTTAAAGTCGGTTAAAAAAGGATCGACTTCAACTGGCTTAAATAAAAACCGCTTAGAAACCGTGTCAATAATCAATAAATATTTTATGACATATTTTTTTAATCTGACTTAAGGTACAATTCTATTTATTGTTTTAACGTATTCATATCTCTCCCTCTATCTCTAATTTTTATTGTATCCACAAGTTTTTTAACTTTTTTATTTGTTTTATTATTTGGCCCAATTTCTATGAGTGTAACTCTAATTCATAAGCAAGAAAATAGTTATTTGTCTTCTATAGAAGACGATATCTGGGATGTATATTAGAAATAACTATTAATAAGAAAGGGAAATCAATTTATAGAGAACAAATAAGAATAAACAGGTACTTTGAGGAAAGAAGGATTAACAGTAATATAATAACATACATACTCTCTCCGAAGAGAGTATTCAATATCTCTGACAGGTGAAGTAACCTGAAAATTTTAGCGTGACATCCTGTCCTAGGAGTTAAGGGAGAACAGCAGTTACACGGAACGGCTCCAGATTCGGAACCTCTCTATACTGATTCTCTCGAAAATCCTAAATGTCGGTCTTACATCTCGCGTCTTCAAATTTTGTTTTTTCTTGAATACAATTTGAAGTTATGTGAATTGTCATATTAACCTCCAATATCACTTGTAATTAATTTTTGAAATATCTGAAGTCTGGTTACACAAATAAATAACTAGAGCACCTAGAGCAAGCAAAACTTATATACAACATCAAAAACACTTATATAAAGATAAACTGCAACCTGCAGGAAATAAGAAACTGCAATGAATATCAAACAAGACAAACATGAAAGATAGGAAATCGAATAGCGCGAACAAGAAAAACGCAAGATTCACCTCTGTACAGAAGCATAAATATATACAATAGATTTCCAGCAAGTATTCTGGGACCTCATGACAGAAATGCTAAAACTTCTAAAGTATTAAAAAACTATTTATTAAGCTCTGTTATATAGTACAATAGCAAGTATGTTTTCACTATAAATTCTATAATTTTAATTTCAATTCATAATACTTTGTATTGAAATAGTTTTCAAATCCTATTTGTTTAATTTTAATTAAATAACCTGTTATATGTAAATATATACTTATATTCTGTGTAGGCGTAGTTTTCGTAACTGTTTTGGAGTCCGAGATAAATATCCCTATCAGAAGGGGTGTACTCCAGGGAGACTCTCTTAGCCCGCTGTGGTTCTGCCTTGCCATGAACCCTCTCTCAAACAAACTGAACTCGACTAATTTTGGGTTCAGTCTCAAGCACAACAACGTACAAGCATTGAAGATCAACCATTTGTTATACATGGACGACTTAAAGTTGATGGCAGCTACGAAACAACAGCTGCATGATATGCTTAAAATAGTAGAAGGGTTCTCTAGTGACATCCATATGCTGCGGCTGACACAACAACATGTTAATTACATCACCAGACCACAGATCAGAAACTGCTGAAATGGAAAGAGAAGCCCCTTCATGGAAGACATATAAATGATGTCAACAAAGATTATGTTGTTGGTTAACTTTTTGCTGGTACTTGCTTTGTAAGCGTACAAAAGAATGACACCTCGGAGAGAGTATTCAATATCTCTGACAGGTGAAGTTAATCTGAAAATTTCATCTTGACGGCTCCAGATTCGGAACCTCTATGTGCTAGTTTCCTCGAAAATCCTAGATGTCGGTCTTTACATCTCGCGTCTTCAAATAATAACATACACTTAAAACAACATATAGACCAAGACAAGAACAACAAGCTCTGAGGCTTGGGAGGCACTAATGAGATTAAGAGTAAACAAACTAGAAAATACTTATTTGTCTTCCATAGAAGACCTTGTCTGGGACGTATACAAAAAAATCTGTTAAGAGGGAAGAGACGTCAATTTATAGAAAACACAGAAGACTTTGGTAGAAGAAGGATTTACAGTACAATAATCCACGTAAAACAAATGACGAATAAATGATAAATCTAATAATTCTCATGGCAGTATACTTTCCTAATTCCGAAAAAGCATGAGTTTTCTAAAAACAATTTTACCACCTACCCTCCAAATGCGATGACGAATAATTTATGAGGCAAATTAGTATAAACACTGAACATAGAAACAAAGTAGTTAAGAATATGTCTTCACATATATTTGGCCTAAAGTATAAATTAATTTTGACTTTTCAACTTCAAAGTTCTACATTCTGTGCGCTGTTATATTAATACTATTCTTATCTTTCACCAATACTCCTCATACAACTCTCTCTAGTATAATGTCAGAGCAATTTGTTTCAACGAATTAGTCCTCTACTGAGAAATTCCCGGCATTATTAACTCTCAAGACTAAGATTGATGTGGCAATAAACTTCTAACAAGCCTGACTTCTTGGTTTGAATTTAATTCCTTGCTAGAAGTTTCAAAACAAAAATTTTAATGGCCACTTAAATTTTAAACACCAAGAATTCGTTGTTGTTTTACATCACAATTTTGCAGTGTTTAAGAACTTCTTAAACTGGGAGCAGCTTTCAAAGTATAAGTTTAAGTTTAGAGGTATATACATGCGATAAGATTTCCCTCTTTATGAAATTTAAAAAATATAATACGTTGGAAAATTTAGTTCGAACTTTGAACACGATTTTTTCTTTACATATAGTAGAAAAGTCTTAGGGCTAAGTGAATACTTCATGGATAAAATATTGTAATAAAATTGACAAAAATTAAAACACAATCAAATAGTTACCTATTACCTATAGTTTAAACGATTATAATATTTTAGTTAAACTAGTATAGCATGTTGTCCAACTTCGACTAATTTTGTCTGAAAAGTACAGAAATTCAACTTGTTAGGGTTCCGTATATACAATATACGGAAATAATTGTACCTTAAATTAGATAAAAAAGAAGATATGTCTGAAAATAGTGATTGATTGCACACGGTTTCTAAACGGTTTTTATTTCAAGTCAGCTGAAGTCGGTTCTTTTTAGGGTTCCGTATATACAATATACGGATACTCTTATAACATCACTCCGGATTTCTGCCTCTGTCACATCACAGCAATTTTCTCCTAAACTACTGGACGCAAGAAGTTGAAGTTTGGTATCAATGTATAGTTTGGTGACCCGATCAGGAGTACATATCATAAAAGAAGAAATTTTGGTTTAAGGGGTACTTCTGGGGGGAAAACTAAGAAAATTGACCGTTCCCCCCTGATCGCCGAAACAACTGAGCCTAAAATTTTGAAAAAAATAGGAAATATAGACCGTTGCCCGAACTTTACAGGTAAAATAAGGAGAAATCATCAATATTAATTTTTTGGGAAGGGGGGGGGGCAAATTATTGAATTAAATGAAAATATAAAAATTAAAAAAATTCAAACGCATCACGTAGTACATTAAATAAAAGGTCCCATTCTGAGGAACACAAATATATTTTATTCATATTTAAAAAAAATTAGTTAAAAAGATATTAACGAAAATTTACCAAAATTTACCCCCCCCCCCCCTATTCACCGAAACTATAAATCGTAAAGTTTTGAAAAAAATTAGAGATCTAGGGTCTGACCTGAAGTTTACTGGAAAAATAAAGAGAAACCTCTACTTTTAATTTTTGGGGCCAAATTGCAGAATTAAATGGAAAATATAAAATTAAAATTATTTCCAACCCATCATGTTATATATCAAATCAAAGGGCTTATTATGACGAAAACAAATATATTTTTTCACATTATTAAAATAAATTAATTTAAAAAAATAACAAAAACATAAAAAAATTACCCATTCCCCCCCCCTTTATCTCAGAAACCATGAGCTGGAAAATTTTGAAAAAAACAACTGAGGTATAGCCCCTTTTACCTGAACTTTATTGGAAAAATTGGGAGAAACCCCTAATTTTCATTTTGGGGGACAAATTATAGAATTAAATGGAAAATAAAAAATTGTAATTGTTTCTAACGGATCATGTAATATATCAAATCACAGGGCTCATTATGACGAATACAGAAATATTTTTTTATTTTTTTTTAAATGGATATTTTAAAATATATTAAAAAAATATTTAAAAAAAAATTAGTCATTCCCCCCGTTATTCCCCAAATTATAAGAATTAATTTTTTTTGTTTAAAGGTAAAATATCAAGAAATCCCTAATAAAATTATAGAATTAAACGGAAAATTAAAAAAATTAACGCATCATGCAATGCATCAAATTAATTGTCTACAAGATATTAACGTAAAGAAATAAAAAAAATTCATTTTACGCTTTATTTCCGAAAGCATATTTCCTAAAATTTTGAACATAATTAGGAGTACTGGGCTCACTTTAAATTTATAAAAAAAAATATTAGAAAACTCCCATAGTAATTTTAGGGGCAAATTATACAATTAAATGGAAAATAAAAATTCAATTTTCAAACGCATCATGTAATATATCAGATAAAAAGCTCATTATGTGAATTACAAATATATCATATTTTTAAATCATTTGTTTAAAAGATATTAACAAAAATATTAAACATCGACTTAATTCCCACTTTAGAAACTACACTATTTAAATTTTGAAAATATATTTTATTTGTATTTTTAAATAATTTGAATAACAGATTTAATAATTTATAATTTAGAACTTGACCTATTTTGCCCTTTATCTTCCAATCTACAGAGCCTCAAAACTCAGAAAGTAGACTATAAAAGGCTTCTCTGAAAGTTTATTAGTAAAATAAAACTCTAATGTTAATTTTTGGGGGCAAAATTAGAAAATTAAAGACGTATTCTGACAAAAATCAAGCGAATCCTGAAGCAGATAAAATAAAATGTCTGTATGTGGAAAATCAAAGTGTATATTTTTTATAAATTAAAAACGCTTCCTTTAAAAGATATTAGGGTAAGTACAAGAAAATGCACTCATTCCCTGCTTGTCTGAAACTGGAATATTAGAATCTTGAAGGTGGTACGGAACCCTTAATATACGAGTCCAACTCGCACTTGACTAAATTATTTTTCAAATATAATTAATAGGACTTTAATTATATAGAAATATGCTTACCATGAAAGGTATGGCAAAGATACAGTATGTGGGAACTAAAAATAAAAATTTAGTTACCATCAAATTTTTTAGAAGAAAATAATTTAGCTATTAAATGGTCGAATAAAATAACAAATATAGGCAAAATGATTCGGTACCAATTTCTTCTCTATTCCTCAACCGGTTTTCTTTCTTTTTATTTTGTTTAGTAGCTATTGACGATCTTCAGCGCAAAATATATAAACACTGTTTATGTGTTTTAAAATAAATAATTTAAAGATAAATTATTAATAAAATCCAAGTATGATGGCCCCCATAATGAACAAGTAGCTTAAGCTTTAATCTCATGGAGAGGAAGGGAAAAAGACCGAAGATATGCCCCTGGTTGGAGCTAAAATCTATTTATTAATATCTGTAGTGGTTTTTACACCTAGACATACTTTTTCTGTTAAACTGAAGTAATTTCAAATTGATATCTCACTCAGTTAACCCTATGTGTGCTTGCGTGACTCATTTCTGATGAGCTTCCGTTAGCAGCTATCAGCTAACGAGAAGTTAATGAAAAAGTTTCCTATTGTTTCGCCGAGGTGAGATCAGAAAGCGAAACCCGGAACTTTTCCGTTTCTTTTAATCCACAGCGCCTCGAACGGCTTTCCTAATTGTTGGCGGTATCTAAAGCTTTCAGTTTGCAAGGTCGTTATTGAATTCTCGTTGAGCACATTATGCCGGAGCACGTTCCTAACCTAATTTTCAATGCGCGCTATGGAATATTGTCACTAAGGATATTTTCATTATACGCTTTCAATATAGTATGTGTGCGTTGATATGTGCCTCGTGAATTTATAATAAAGTGTGATTTTCCAATTTCCTAAATTAACAGCTTTGTGTTTACAGAGTTTGAGTTGTAACTAACTATGATATTTATAGGCAAGAACGCTCGTAGTAATTGGATGTTCTAGTTAATATTTTGTATGCTTTAATTATATGGAAAGTAAAATTTCAACCTCGAAGTCTCTATTAGTTTTTATTAGTTTATACAGGGTGAGTTTTGTTTGATGATCAGTATGGGGATCTCGGAAACTAGCGGAGATAAAGCAATGGTTAAATTGGGAAAGATTTGCAGTTTTACTGGTCCAATTTAATGACACTTTCGGATTTTTGTAAAAAATCATGGCTTACCATATATTTTGAAAAAATTAAATTCTGTCGATTTACTCAAATCCCTCTAGCTTCTTTGTTATTGATTTTATAAAAAAGTGTAAATATCAAAATTCAAGGGAATTATATTCCGAATATGATTGTCTTATCTTGTTTGCGTAATAGCTCTCGCTTTCAAGATATGACACAAACTTATCTTTTTTTTAATAGAAACCATAGTTGGCTATGACCTCAAAAATTTTTTAGAGCTTTTCAACGATATAAAACTCGATATAGTTATTGATAAAAATAACGGAGTTATAGGTGCTTTTCTACCTTATTTTCACTTTTAACGTAGGAAGCCATGAAAAAGATTGTTTTCACTTTGACGTTTCCTCATTTGGCAGTAATTCCATTAGTAGTGCTGAACTGACAGTCGATATTGACAAGTTTTCGTGATATAATGGAATATTCTAACAAAGAAAAAGTGAATATAATGGAATGTTATATCATATGCCACAAAAATTCAGTTCGTGGAGCTGAGGAATACTTTCATAAATATTTTAATCGTCGTCAACTTGCTCTATGTACATTTAAGAGGCTTTACGATAGTTTACGCAGATATGGTTTTTTTACTAAACCACTAAAGGAACGTAATCAAATTAACGAAGCAGAACAAATAAATGTTTTGGCAATGATAAAACAAAATCCATATACATCTACTCGTGAGATTACGGCAGAAGCTGGCACATCTCAACGAACTGTAGTTAAGATACTGAAAGCGCACAAGTTCCAGTTTTGTACATGGTTTAGAAACATGTTACTTGAAAATCCACAGTTTCCATTAAAGGTGTTATGATCAGATGAAACTAGATTTACTAACTGCGATATGTTCAATAGACACAATGAGCATATCTCGACTAAAGAAAACCCTTTCCATGTAGAACAAAGATGCAATACAATTTTCAAGACATGTTGCATTATTTGAATTTGAGAACTCGTTTAGAAATTGAGTGGTTTCAACATGATGGAGCACCTGCTCATAACTAGTTATTAGTAAGACAACACTTAGATAATATCTATCCAAACTCTTGGATAGGAAGAAATGGCCACCTCGGTCTCCCAATTTGGCAGTTATAGACTTCTATTTATGGGGTGCGCTAAAAAACAAAGTAAACAAAAGAAAGTATGAGACAGTTGGTGACCTAAGGGAGGAGGTGTTACAAGCAATTGAAGAAATTGATAGGCGGTCTGTGAGGAAAGCGGTAATGTCAATCTTAAAAAGATGCAATTTTTGTCTAAATAACATTGGTGGACTTTTCGAACATAAATTGTAACCACTATTATGTACTTTAATTTCTTAAGTTTTTAGTAAGTACCTACTTATTTAATTTTTTCGTTATATCTGGTATACCTAATAAAAAAATCGTTCGATGTTTTTTGGAATAGTTATTAATAAATCAATCTATTTCATGGCTAACTACGTTAAAATTGAAAATAAGAGAGAAAAGCATCCATAACTCCGTTATCTTTATGAATAACTATATCGAGTATTATATCAATGAAAAGTTATAAAAATGTCCGATTTTTTGAGGTCATGTAATGGTTTCCATTAAAAAAAAAGATAAGAGTTTTTTCATTATGGGGATCTCGGAAACTATCGGAGATAGAGCAATGGTTAAATTAGGAAAGATTTGCAACTTTACTGGCCCAATTTAATAACACTTTCGGATTTTTGTAAAAAGTCATGGCTTACTAGATATTTTGAAAAAACGAAATTCTGTCGATTTAGTCAAATCCCTTTAGCTCCTTTGTTTTTGATTTTATAAAAAAGGTGTAAATATCAAAATTGAAGGGAATTGTATCCCGAATATGATGATTGTTATGTCCTCGTTTGGGTGACAGCTCTCGTTTTCGCGATATGACACAAACTTATCTTTTTTTGAATGGAAACCATAGTTGGCTATGACCTCAAAAAATCGGATATTTTTAGAGCTTTTCAACGATATAATACTCGATATAGTTATTCATAAAAATAACGGAGTTATGGATGGTTTTCTCTCTTATTTTCACTTTTAACGTAGTTAGCCATGAAATAGATTGATTTATTTTATTAATAACTATTCCAAAAAATATTGAACGATTTATTTATTAGGTATGTCAGATATAACGAAAAAACTAAATAAGTAGGTACTTAGGTACTTAATAAAAAGAAAGAAATTAAAGTACATAATAATGGTTACAATTTATGTTCGAAAAGTCCTCCATTGCTATTTAGACAAAAATTCTTTTACGATTGACATTACCGCTTTCCTCACAGACCGCCTATCAATTTCTTTAAATGCTTGTAACGAAAACAAATATATATTTTTTAATATGTTTAAAATAAATTAATTAAAAGATATTAACAGAAATATAAAAAAAAATTGCTCATTCCCCCCCCCCCTTATCACCGAAACCATAAGCTGGAAAATTTTGAAAAAAAAGTTTAGGTATAACCCCTCACCTGAACTTTACTGGAAAAATTACGAGAAACCCCTATTATTCATTTTGGGGGGCAAATTATAGAATTAAATGTAAAATATAAAATTAAAATTGTTTTTAACGGATCATGTAATATATCAAATCACAGGGCTTATTATGACGAATACAAATATATTTTTTTATTATTTTTTAAATGAATATTTTAAAATATATTAGAAAAATATTAAAAAAGTACCCATTCCCCTAGTTATTTCCCAAACTATAAGACCTAATTTTTTTTGTTTACAAAAAAATGTATGAAGAAATCCCTAATATGAATATTTGGAGCCAAATTATAGAATCAAACGGAAAATAAAAAAAATATTTTTTAACGCATCATGCAATGCATCAAACGAAAGGAGGATTACAAATTTTTTTTTTCATATTTTTAAAATTAATCAAGATATTAACATAAAGATATAAAAAATTTTTATTTCGCGCTTTATTTCCGAAACCTTACTACCTAAAATTTTGAAAATAATTAAAGGTACTGGGCCTCAATTGAAATTTATAAGAAAAATTATTTATTATTTTAGGGACAAATTATACAATTAAATTGAAAATAAAAATTCAATTTTTAAACGCATCAAAAAAGGAGACAACTCGGATATTAAGAATTACAATTAAATGAAAAATGAAATTTCTAGTAAAAGAATGAGGAATACGTATCTTGTAATATATCAGATGAAAGGCTCCTTATGTGAATTACAAATATATCATTTTTTTAAATCATTTGTTTAAAAGATATTAACAAAAATATTAAAGATCGACTTAATTCCCACTTTAGAAACTACAACTTTTAAATTTTGAAATAAATATTTTATTTGTATTTTTAAATAATTTGACTAATAGATTTAATAATTTATAATTTAAAACTTGACCTGTTTTGCCCTATATCTTCCAATCTACAGAGCCTCCAAATTCAGACAGTAGATTATAAAAGTCTTCCCTGAAAGTTTATTATTAAAATAAAACTCTAATGTTAATTATGGGGGCCAAATTAGAAAATTAAATACATATGTATTTTTATGAAAATCAAGCGAATCATCAAGCAGATAAAACAAAAAGTCTATATGTGAAAAATGAAAGTGCATATTTTTTATAAATTTAAAACTCTTCCTTTAAAAGATATTAGGACAAATATAAGAAAATGCACTCATTCTCTGCTTGTCTGAAACTGGAATATTAGAATCTTGAAGGTGGTACGGAACCTTTAGTATGCGAGTCCAACTCGCATTTGACCAAATTATTCGAAATTAGTTCTTCTTTGTTAAAACTTGTTTAGTGCTGCCATAATGGGCATACTCAACTAGCAGTCAGTTACATTATTGCAACTTTGTTGCAATTGCGTAGATTTTTACACCTTTTTCATGTTTATTATCATACCTATACGGATAGTCATGAATTAACAAACATCAGAACTGACGTTACTCTTAATGCATTCGCCACGAATATCAGCATGTCGCACATTAAACACGTGCAATATCTGCAAACCGGGTTTCTAAACATTTCCAGCACCTGGATACGGTTCGGAATCGGGCCAGTCAGACTGCGTCAACCGCAACTCTCTCCCGTGTTTAAATCACTTGGCATTTTTAGAATGAATCAAACAAATTTTTCATTGCTGCCTTATTTATTTGACTAGTAAACATTTACTTGTTTTGAATTAAATAGCATTGAGACTATTTATTTATTCTGGCATTTGTTAGGATTTCCCAATCGCTCATTTATATTTGGGATTTGTAATTAATTGAATTCGTCAATGTTCAGTGTCAATGTGCGAATAAAAGTTACTGAGCCAGGCATAAGAGACATGAAATGGTATACTTAAAATATAATTTTTTTAAATTTCTTTACTGGGTTGCGATGGTATATGTATACACTGCTATTATTAAGACTTACATTAAATTTGATTACTTTCCATTTTGTACGATACTGTGAAAACACATTTTAATAATTTATATTTAAAAAAGAACCGACTTCAGCTGACTTAAAGTAAAAACCGTTTAGAAATCGTGGACAATGAATCACTATTTTCAGATATATCTTTCTTTTTAGGGTTCCGTATATACAATATACGGATACCCTTATAATATCACTCCGGATTTCTGCCTCTGTCACATCACAGCAATTTTCTCCTAAACTACTGGACGGAAGAGGTTGAAATTTGGTATCAATGTATAATTTGGTGACCCGATCAGGAGTACATATCGTAAAAGAAGAAACTTTGATTTTAGGGGTACTTCTGGAGGAAAAAACTAAAAAAATCGACGGTTCCCCCCCTGATCTCTGAAATTACTGAGCCTAAAATTTTGAAAAAATAGGAAATATAGAGCGCTGCCCGAACTTTACAGGAAAAATAAGGAGAAACCATTAATATTAATTTTGGGGGGCAAATTATAGAATTAAATAAAAATTTAAAAATAAAAAAAATTTCAAACGCATCACGTAATATATATATATATAGCCCTCTAAAGTTGACTAGGTCTAGAATCCTAATGGGAAATGGCTTTTGCTATTTTTTTTAAATATGTAACAGCTCTTGAAGAGTAGATGAAAGGTGCTCACAGGCATAAGGCTCCAGAGCCAATAGTTTAAGATCTACAGCCCTCTAAATTTGAAGCCATTTCCCGTAAGGATTCTGGACCACGTCAACATTAGAGGGCTATAGATCCTAAACTATTGGCTGTGGGGCTTTGTTCCCCGGAGCACTTTTGATCTACTCTTCAAGAGCTATCAAATCCTTAAATTTGAAAAAAATTAGCCGAAAGCCATTTCCCATAAGGATTCTGGACGACGTGAACTTTAGTGGGCTGTGTATCCTAAACTATTAGCTCTGGAGCTTTGTGCCTCTGAACACTTTTGATCTACTCTTCAAAATCTATCACATACTTGAATTTGTAAAATTTAGTCGGAAGCCATTTCTCATAAGGATTCTGGACGACGTGAACTTTAGAGGGCTGTGTATCCTAAACTATTAGCTCTGGAGCTTTGTGCCTCTGAACACTTTTGATCTACTCTTCAAAATCTATCACATACTTGAATTTGTAAAATTTAGTCGGAAGCCATTTTCCATAAGGATTCTGGACTACGTCAACTTTAAAGGGCTGTTATCCTAAACTATTAGCTCTGGAGCTTTGTGCCTCTGAAAACTTTTGATCTACTCTTCAAAATCTATTACATATTGAATTTGTAAAATTTAGTCGGAAGTCATTTCCCATAAGGATTCTGGACGACGTGAACTTTAGAGGGCTGTCGATCCTAAACTATTGGCTCTAGAGCTTGTGCCCCTGAGCACTTTTGATCTACTCTTCAAAAACTATCGCATACTTGAATTTGTAAAATTTAGACGGAAGCCATTTCCCATAAGGATTCTGGACCACGTCAACATTAGAGGGCTATAGATCCTAAACTATTGGCTGTGGGGCTTTGTTCCCCGGAGCAGTTTTGATCTACTCTTCAAGAGCTATCACGTACTTGAATTTGAAAAAAATTAGTAGGAAGCAATTTCCTATAAGGATTCTGGACCACGTCAACCTTAGAGGGCTGTAGATCCTAAACTATTAGCTCTGGAGCTTTGTGTCCCTGAGCACTTTTCATCTACTCTTCAAAAGCTATCACATACTTGAATTTAAAAAATTTAGCCGAAACCGTTTCCCATAAGGATTCTGCGGGGTCCTTATACTTTTTATTTTATAACAATAAAAGCTCCGAATTCACGACATTATTATGGTTATTATTAAACAGCCTTAAATGTAATAAAAACAATTCACAAGATATTATCACAACTGTGATAAGCTTTTCCCTGCTTTACTGATTTTTAATAACCCACATTTCTCTAGCAATAACAATAACCTCACCCTCCTTAAATATATATTTAGTGGCGGAAGTCTTTTGTTTCAGCTCAGAAACTGAATACGAAACCCCAAACTTCATAAAAGTCTCTTATGTCGTTCTTGTGTGCGACGTCCTGTTTAATTCTTATTGTGTAAAGTTTTTGGAGTGCTGAGAAATGCCGTTCTGTGTTATTGTAAGCGGTGAACAGCTTGGAACACTTTGAGACGCTTTATGAAACTTTGGTGTGAAGTAGCGGAAAGTCGTATTTTGTTACAATTATAAATGTAACACATTAAACTTAGCTTATGGCTATAAATATGTAACAACGTGATAATGAGGCACAATTTCCGTTAAAGTTGGAAATATTTGCGTTAAATTAGGAATAAAACTGTTTGACGTGGAGTAGATATAGTAGGTTCAATTAACGTTATTTTAGGAGTCTTATAAATATTTTTAACTGTTTTAAACTTTTTTTCAACTTTTTTACTGTTATCATTTGAACCTCATTGTATTAGCATGTTGCAATCACCCTGTATACGCTGCTGTAAAATATAACTAATGTGTCTATCATTCTCTAAAACACCGTATAACTATAATTCTACTCCACCACATATTGCAACCACTTTGACACTGACTCGGTTTTTCATAGCGGAGCAAAAAGGATATCCTGAAGCATCAGGTGAGCTGACTGCAGGGGCGGATCCAGGATTGTCTTGGGGGGGATGATCTCATTGGGGGGGGGTGCTTGACGTCACTTAAGATTGATTTTAACACAATAAACACTAAAAAGGCATACCACTCAGATGATTTGGGGGGGGAGTTTCAGCCCCTTAGCCCCCTGGATCCTCTAGTGGCTGATTCAGCTATTAAATTCCATCCAAACAGCTGTGAAAGTCGTGAACAGTGCTGTGAGAAGAGCTGGTATTACACAGTTATTCGATGCAGTGGGTGAGACTAACGTTCAAGGAGAAGAAGTCATTATATATTTCAACCACCCTAGATATGCTACTGTCACTAATATTGTTTGAGTCACCCCGTAAAACCATAATTTTACTTTACCCAATATTTCAAGTATTCCATATATGCAACTACTCATGCTCTACCCTATATAACAAAATGTATCACAAATTGCTAGCACCCGATATAACGCAATGTTACTTCACCCTATATTTCAACAACCCTTATATAGTTTAGTTATCTAGTGAGACTTGCTGAGTAGGCAGATTAAGACGCCGTATTTGATCTAAACTCTGAAACTCTTTTAAATGAGTCTTTTAGTGAGGCTCAGGGAGTAGACAGATCGAAACTCCGGTTTTGATTTAAAAACGTGTACTTCTAAATCAGTTCTTTAATGACATTTGGGGAGTAGACAGATTCAGACCCAAAGTTCGATATATAACATGATTTTCGTCATTTTCATTTTCTGTTTCATTTTGTGCCTTGATAATGGCCCAAAACAGGAGTCGAAACATCGAGTATTTCATAAACGTTATGACCGCAGAAGCTTCTCAGAAATTATACACTAGACTACATTGTCTAGTCTAGTGACACTTGGGGAGTAAGCAGATTAAGATCCCGAGTTCGATCTAGACTCCGAACTCTTTTAAAATTATTACAATTTAAATTAAGTATTTTATTTGATTATCCATCTTAGTTAAGTGATTATCTGTAAAAAATTAAGCACTATTCTATTCTGATGACTTCACTGCTTCATTTCCAAAACACTTTTCCGATTTTATGATCTTTTCATTATTCCGTCTGCTTATAAGTCACACTTCTGTCAGTATAGCCGGTAAGATCATTATAGAACATGCAGGTAAGATGTCTATCGAATACATGTACATGAAATTATTTGGCAGGACCTTTTCTGATCTGTCTATATGTTTTCTTGAGACTTCGTTTTGGAGAGGTCTTGATGTTTCACTAGTATAAGTGTTCCCACAGACAGACACAAGGTGCAGTGTAAACGCAATTTTTGGAACTTTGAAGGTTCTCCTGTTTTGTTTCTGTCAAATTTGATTTTAAGTTGTTGTTTCTTGTCAAAATTTGTTTTCATGTTGCCTTTATCTCCAACACGTTTATTTTTTTAGGGTTCCGTATTTATACAATATACGGATACCCTTATAATATCACTCCGGATTTCTGAATATGTCACATCACAGCAATTTTCTCCTGAAGTACTGGACAAAGAAGTTGAAATTTGGTATCAATATAAAGTTTGGTGACCCGATCAGGAGTACATATCGTAAAAGAAGAAATTTTGATTTTAGGGGTACTTCTGGGGGGAAAAACTAAAAAAATCGACCGTTTCCCCCTGATCTCCGAAACTACTGAGCCTAAAATTTTGAAAAAACTTTACAGGAAAAGTAAGGAGAAACCATCAATATTAATTTTGGGGACAAATTATGGAATTAAATTAAAATTTAAAAATAATAAAAAAATTCAAATGCATTATGTAATACATCAAATGAAAGGTCACATTCTGAGGAACACAAACATATTTCTTCATATTAAAAAAAAATAGTTAAAAAGATATTAACGAAAATATACCAAAATTTACCCATTCCCCCCCCTAATCTCCGAAACTATAAAACGTAAAGTTTCGAAAAAAATTAGAGGTATAGGGTCTGAACTGAAGTTTACTGGAAAAATAACGAGAAACCTCTACTATTAATTTTAGGGGAAAATTACAAAATTAAATGAAAAATATAAAATTAAAATTGTTTCTAACCCATCATGTTATATATCAAATGAAAGGGCTCATTATGACGAAAACAAATATATTTCCCCCCCCCTTTCACCGAAACCATAAGCTGGAAAATTTTGAAAAAAAGTGGAGCTTTACTAGAAAAATAACGAGAAACCCCTAATATTCATTTTTGGGGGGCAAATTAAAGAATTAAAAGGAAAATATTAAATTAAAATTCTTTCTAACACATCATGTTATAAATCAAACGAAAGGGTTCATGAGGACGAAAACAAATATATATTTTCCATATTTTTAAAATAAATAAATTAAATGATATTAACAAAAATAATTAAAAAAATTGCTAATTCCCCCCCCTTATCTCCAAAACCATAAGCTGGAAAATTTTGAAAAAATGGAGGTATAGCCCCTCACCTGAACTTTACTGGAAAAATAAGGAGAAACCCCTAATATTCATTTTGGGGGGCAAATTATTGAATTAAATGGAAAATATGAAATTATAATTGTTTCTAACGGAGCATGTAATATATCAAATCACAGCGCCCATTATGACGAATACAAATATATTTTTTTTATTATTTTTTAATGAATATTTTAAAATATATTAAAAAATATTTTAAAATAACTACCCATTCCCCCCGTTATTCCCCAAACTATAAGACCTAATTTGTTTTACAAGAAAAATATGAAGAAATCCATAATATTAATATTGTGAATACAAATATATATTTTTCATATTTTTAAAATTAATTGTTTACAAGATATTAACATAAAGATATAAAAAAATGTTTTTTTCTCGCTTTATTTATAAAATTTTGAAAATAATTAGGGGTACTGGGGCTTATTTGAAATTTATAAGAAAAAATATTAGAAAACCCCCATAGTAATTTTAGGGACAAATTATACAATTAAATGGAAAATAAAAATTCAATTTAATATATCAGATAAAATTCTCATTATGTAAATTACAAATATATCATATTTTTAAATCATTTGTTTAAAACATATTAACAAAAATATTAAACATCGACTTAATTCCCACTTTAGAAACTACTATATTTAAATTTTGAAAAATATGTTTTACTTGCATTTTTAAATAATTTGAATAACAGATTTAATAATTTATAATTTAAAATTTGACCTATTTTGCCCTTTATCTTCCAATCTACAGAGCCTCAAAACTCTGACAATAGATTATAAAAGGCTTCTTTGAAAGTTTATTAGTCAAATAAAACTCCAATGTTAATTTTTGGGGGCCAAATTAGAAAATTAAATACATTTGTATTCCCATAAAAATCAAGCGAATCCTGAAGCAGATAAAATAAAAAGTCTATGTGTTGAAAATAAAAGTGTATATTTTTTATAAATTTAAAACACTTCCTTTAGAAGATATTAGGATAAATATAAGAAAATGCATTCATTCCCTGCTTGTATGAAACTGGAATATTAGAAACTTGAAGGTGGTACAGAACCCTTAGTATGCGAGTCCAACTCGCACTTGACCAAATTATTTAGATGGAATGGTAACAGAGGCTCTAACGTTTATAATTTGAGAGTTGATTCAGTTTGTGGGTTATTTAAATTAGAAGTACTTTGTATTGTTAATATAATTTGTTGGTTTACTTCTTTTTTCTCGAACTCATCTATTGTTTTGTTCGTCAAATGTCTTGGTTATGCACTTATTATAAAACTTCCTTTAAGAAATGAAATTCATTTCAAAAATTCTTTTTGTTGGTTAAACAAATTTTGCTCTTTTAGAAATTTTGCATACATACAGTGATTTGAATATAAATTCAAATAGTTGTTGGTTACTGTTGACTTCCTGTAAATATCTGTACTAAAATTCTTATTCGTTTATAACATACATATTACCTGCACTAGGGTAAACTTCCCCTGAAAAAAATTCGAGCGAACAAGATCAAAACGCCTGGGAAATAACGAGTCCCTTTGACGCCTACACTAGAAGCGTTATAAGTCGTCGATTATTGATAAAACACCTGTTTGATGGCAAAATATTTTCTTATACCAAGTTAAAAGCAACCTGAAGCATCATCCATCTATTTTTATTTGAGGGTCTGTTTGTATTTCCCAATCCACTTGTGTGTTTATTCCCGCCAACACCGGTCTGGCATAATCCTATTGAATTTCCTGACGCTCGTGAGCCGGTCTGTGTGTGTTTAACTGAAAGTGTATTTGTGCACAATTTAATTCAGGCGGTGTCAAAGGGTGCTTTGGATTCAGCATATTCGTATAATCATATTGGTTTGATTTATTGAACGACAGTATTCCTTATGTATTGTTCAACGAGTTAATTAGTATCTTATTGATATCTGTTGACTTTAAAATGTATTGTGTCAGTAGTAAAACCTTGAGCTTCATTTAGTAGCTTCAGATTAGGCACAGATAAATGAAAAAAGTATATCGATATACAGGGTGAGTTTTTTTTTGATGATCAGTATGGGGAACTTGCGGAGATAGAGCAATGGTTAAATTGGGAAAGATTTGCAGTTTTACTGACCCAATTTAATGGCACTTTAGGATTTTTGTAAAAAGTCATGGCTTACTAGATATTTTGAAGAAACGAAATTCTGTCGATTTAGTCAAATCACTCTTGCTCCTTTGTTTTTGTTTTTGACTTTATAAAAAAAGTGTAAATATTAAAATTGAAGGGAATTGTATCCCGAATATGATTGTCATGTTTTCGAGATATGACACAAACTTATCTTTTTTTGAATGGAAACCATAGTTGGCTATGACCGCAAAAAAAACCGACATTTTTAGAGCCTTTCAACGATATGATACTCGATATAGTTATTCATAAAAAATAACGGAGGTATGGATGCTTTTCTCTCTTATTTTCACTTTTAATGTAGTTAGCCATGAAATAGATTGATTTATTAATAACTATTCCAAAAAACATTGAACGATTTTTTTATTAGGTATATCAGATATAACGAAAAAACTAAATAAGTAGCCACTTACTAAAAACTTAAGAAATTAAATTACATAATAATGGTTACAATTTATACTCTATTTTGTATACTGTTTTTTAGCGCACCCCATAAATAGAAGTCTATAACTGCCAAATCGGGAGACCGGGGTGGCCATTCGCGTGGGCCATTTCTTCCTATCTAAGAGTTTGGATAGATATTATCTAAGTGTTGTCTTACTAATAACGAGTTATGAGCAGGTTCTCCATCATGTTGGAACCACACAATTTCTAAACGAGTTCTCAAATTCAAATTATGCAACATGTCTTGAAAAGTGTATTGCAAGAAATGCAAGTAGCGCTCCCCAGTAAGTGATTCGTCATAAAATGCCCCAGAATAGCAGACCCTATGATACCACACCAAACATTAAAACCAAATTTTTATCTGGGGTCATCTCTGTTCTACATGGAAAGGGTTTTCTTTAGCCCAGGTATGCTCTATGTCTATTGAACATACCGCAGTTAGTAAATCTAGTTTCATCTGACCATAACACCTTTAATTGGATTGTCAAGGCACATGTCTCTAAACCATGTACAAATCAAAATACGAATAAATACGTCGATGTTTGTCACCAGCATGCAAAGTTTGAGAAACTGAAAGTTTGTACGGGTGGAACTTGTGCGCTTTCAGTACCTTAACGGCAGTTCGTTGAGATGTGCCAGCTTCTGCCGCAATCTCACGAGTTGATGTAGATGGATTTTGATTTACCATTGCCAAAACATTTATTTATGCTGCTTCTTTAATTTGATTACGTTCATTTGGTGGTTTAGTAAAAGATCCATATGTGCTTAAACTATCGTAAAGCCTCTTAAATGTACATAGAGCAGGTTGACGACGATTCAAATATCTATGACAGTATACCTCAGCTCCACGAACTGCATTTTTATGGCATATTATATAACATTCCACCATATTTAGTTTTTCTTCGTTAGAATATTCCATTTTATCACGAAAACTTGTCAATATCGACTGTGAGTTCAGCACTACTAATGGAATTACTCACAAATGAGGAAACGTCAAAGTGAAAACAATCTTATTCATGGCTACCTACGTTAAAAGTGAAAATAAGAGAGAAAAGCATCCATAACTCCGTTACTTTTATGAATAAGTATATTGAGTATTATATCGTTGAAAAGCTCTAAAAATGTCCGATTTTTTGAAGTCATAGCCAACTATGGTTTCCATTCAAAAAAAGATAAGTTTGTGTCATATCTCGAAAACGAGAGCTGTCAGGCAAATGAGGACATGACAATCATATTCGGGATACAATTCCCTTCAATTTTGATATTTACACTTTTATTACAAAATCAAAAACAAAGGAGTTAGAGGGATTTGACTAAATCGGTAGAATTTCATTTTCTCAAAATATCTAGTCAGCCATGACTTTTTACAAAAATCCGAAAGTGTCATTAAATTGGGCCAGTAAAACTGCAAATCTTTCCCAATTCAACCATTGCTCTATCTCCGCTAGTTTCCGAGATCCCCATACTGATCATCAAAAAAACTCACCCTATATGCAGACAATCTCCAGAAATTGTTTTCTGAAGATGTTGGCTTCATATGCAAAACACGTTTGTGTGTTAATAACCTGTGCTTGAGGTTTCGTAACGTCTGAACTATGTAACTGAAAGTCTTTACAATCTATCTTGCATACGACATTGGTTTTTAAAACTATTTGAGTCTTATCTTTGACATTGCTATTTATATATAGCAACATCTCATACAGTTCTGTATACACAATAATAATAATTTCTTGATATTTCATTTAGAATACATTCAAAGAAACTGGAAGCATAAAAGGCAGTGAATCAAACAGCAACTCATTTTAAGAAAATGGTCATTAGCTTCACTCGCATTCTGCTTAATATCGTCCTTTCTTTCGTAAATGACCTACGAAATGTCACATATTCTTGGATTATTAGATTCCATCTGAATGGACCTCTCCATCTGTCACTTGTCACAAACAAAAGTTAATGGTCGCTTAGGGCATTACACCCTGGAAACAATTTCAGTTAAAATTCATCGCAACTGATAAATAATGCGTTCGATTGTTTTAATTGAAATGTTTACTTATCAATTATACACAACCCGACTAATTGTGATTATTTATTAAATTTCCGGAATTTCTACATTGTATCGAATTTATTATTCAAACGAACTGCATATTTCACACAGCTATTAATTACTCTACAACACTATAAAATTATTTAAAATGAATGTAATTAATAGAAGCTCAAAAATGTTAAGCTTTATTGGCCATTATTTTCAATATAAATTCATTGTGTGTGGAATTATGCAAATTAATATGTTACAATAAAAATGAAACTCCCAGCGATGTAAAATTTAAATATATTTGTTTATGTAATATCAGAAACTCTTTAAAATTTATATAAATATTTGGCATTTATAAAATGTGATAAATTAGGTGTAACAAGAGCAATAATAATTTTTCTGGCAGAGTTGTCTCAATTTACATTTTTAACTGCATATAATACAGTATATTAATGTATTTTTTTGCTTTTAATCGTTGACAACATATATGACTTGATTATATTTTTTTGATAATAGATATAAAAAATATGAGAACTCTCTATTTGTATCCACTGACGGTATTAGATGTGTAGTACCTGAGTGACCGAGCATCACTTGTAAATTCAAGGCTTTATCATAAACGTACATATATCCAAATAATCGGGCATTTGCTATGTAAACGAATTTAAACTCCCTAATATAATATTTTTTTCTTACATTTCTTATCTATATATAAATAGGCTAAGACAAAACGATTAGGTACCATTTTCTCCTCTGTTTCTCAACCGATTTTCTTCATTTTTGTTTTGTTTAGTAGCTACTGACGACCTTCAGTGCAGAATGCTAATCTTAATTTATAATATTGGTTCATTCTTTAAATAAAATATAATTAAAATTCATTATTCACGTCAATAATGTCAATGCCAAACAAATGAATGTGCCGCGTGCCGCCGCCAGACTCAAACCATTGAGTAATTATATATAGACAGATCAATCCTGTTACATACTTAGAGCATGTACTTCTGGAAGTGGCATGCAAGCGTTGTTATTGTTTAGTGGGTAAAGTAATCGTTGAATATTATAATTATACAGGGCGATTCCAGATATGTTAGAAATCATTTTTTTAATGGGTGGTACATAAGCAGTTGCATATTTAGGGTGTTTAAAATATAGAGTAGAGTGCAATTATAACTAATAAAATAATAATATAGGGAAGCCCATTAGCGGTTGAATTTACAGGGTTCTTGGAATGGAAAGTGCAGTAAAATTACAGTTATACAGGGTGGATCAAAAAATGTTATACATAGATGCATATACAGGGTGGCGGAAATGGAAATGTAACATTTCGTAACCCATAAGCAGTTAAATAAATAATAAATAAATACTTTATTTTAGCTTTAAGCTAGGATATAACATCTTTTTTACATATTACATTTTTAACAAGTGTATACAAAACAATTAAATTAAATTAAAATACATATTTCTCAATTTATTCCTAAAAATATTTACATTATGGGCTTTTTTAATAATTTCTGGAAGAGAATTGTATACCCGTAACCCTTCCACAAACAATGTTTTTTCTAACACATTAGTGTGAAACCTCCCTATAAAATACTGGTCCCCTGTTCTTAAATTATAAGTTATCATGTCCGATCTTTTTATCAAAAAACCTGTCAGAAACTGAGGAATTAAACCGTTTTTGATTTTATATATAAATATCAAATTTGCTTCTTCAACCATTTGTTTAATATTAAGAAATTTTAGTCTAGATAACATATCCCTTATACTCGTATACCGATTGCATTTTAACAGTACACGCATAGCTCTATTTTGCAATATTTGCATTTTATTTATTTCCTGATTATTGCAGTACATCAGTAAGGAGATACAATAAGTAAACTGGGGATATATTATTGCATTATAAATTATACGCCTCGACCATTCGGACAATTTGTATCCTATTCTCCCAAAGTATCCAATTTTCTTACCTAGTTTTTTACACATATAATCTACATGAACATTTAGGTTTAATTGTGGATCTAGCACAATTCCAAGATATTTTATTTCTTTAACTTGATCTATTACTTCACTATCCATCTTTATTTCAAAGTTTCCCTCATCAAATGTTTTACAGTTATGTCTTGTTCCGAAAATCATACATTTTGTTTTATTAGGATTAAGTTTTAATTTTTTAAACCTTAGCCAATTTTTTAAAATGTCTAGGTCTTTATTTATTGTTTGCACTACTTGTAAAAAGTTTCTTCCTGCTAAAGATACCACGGTATCATCCGCATACAAATTAACAAAACTATTACAAATATATTTATTTATATCGTTTATGTAGAGTATAAAAAGTAGAGGGCCCAGGACACTTCCCTGTGGTACACCATATTTAACCTCAATTTTGTGTGATATTTTATTATCTACTTTAGTAGTTTGATATCTATTACTCAAGTAATTTTCTAACCATTTAAGAACCGTCCCCTCTATTCCATATACTCTACAAACGTTTATCAATTTTTTGCTGTCTATTGTCTCAAAAGCCCTTTTTAAATCAATGAAAACACTTACAACAATGTTACCTACATCTATTTGCTTTTTCCACTGTGACATCACAAACTGACACGCACTTTCACATGAATGTTTTCTTCGGAATCCAGATTGACCCACATAGAATATTTGATTCTGTTCTAAGTATAGAATCAATTGCTCATGCACCAACACTTCTAGAACTAGAGTTGTATATATAGTTAAGATGAAATATAGGGTAAGAGCAATTATAGATATACAGGATGATGATAAAAAATGTTAGAAAAGGAAATGATTTATAGAGTAGACCACGAAGAGTTCCATATATATAATGATTGAAATATAGGTCGGAGTAGAATTATAGTTACAGAAGATAATTAAAAATTTCATAAACGAAAAGAGTAAATACGGCGACTCATAGGCAGTGGCATATACAGAATGGTTTACCGGGTGGTTCAAAAATGTTAAAAAATATTATGCGTGGTCCATGAGCAGTTGCATATATAGGGTGGTGGAATTATATAATGAGATGAAATTATTATAATGAGGATTTTAATAAATGTTAGAGAATTGAGTGCAATTATAGCTATACAGGGGGGTTAGAAAAAATAAATATGTAGGGTAGTCCATTAGCAGTTAAATTGTTGTCATTTTAAATTAAGAATTACGAATTTGAACACAAATAAAGTTCTATGAATTATATCTGAAAAAAACTTGAATTTCGTTACTTATTTGTAGAAGCGAGATGTAAGACGGACATCTAGGATTTTCGAGGAAACTATCACACAGGGGTTCCGAATCTGGATCCGTTCTGTGTAATTGCTGTTCTCCCTAAAGTCCTAGGATAGAATGTCACGATAAAATTTTCATGTTACTTAACCTGCCAGATATTGACACAATTGGTCGAATTTCGACCACTGGGCGACAGCTAGTTTACATGATGTTACTACAATTCAACTCCCCCTCCTTATATTTCAACCACCCTATATGTGCAACTTCTTATGAAAAACCCATCCAAACATATTTTAATCACGCTACAATTCCACTCGATTCCATATTCCAACAACCCTGTATATGCGATCACTTTTGGCCATTCTACAAACACTTTTGTTTCCAAATTCTTTCATTTATATTCTAACATTCTTGTAAACACGTTTTATAAGCTACCTAATATAACATATTCTAATTAACACTGTATAAGTATAATTTCACACCACCATATGTTATAACGACTCTGTATATGCATTTGTTTATGGCCACCTATTGTGTTTTTTTTAACCACCATGTATTATTATAAATCCAGTATTTCCTATATTGCAACCACCCTGTAAGTGCAAATGCTAATAAGCTATCCTATAGGTAAAACATTCTATTAACATGTTTTAGCGTCCTGCATAACAATACTTTTACTCCACCCTGTATGTCATTAGTTTCCAACTGCTTATGAAGTACCCTACACAATTATTTTTTCACGCTTTATTCTCGCCATACTATAATTCCATTTGACGCTATATTTTAACCACATACTGCATAGCAACTCTTATGGACCATCTAACATATTTTGAAAGACCCTGTATAATTATAATTTTACACCACCAATTCATATTATATGCACCAAATTAACATGCGAAATCATGAGATCTTACTCATCTTAAAAATTGCCTACATGCTAATTTTTTCACCTTGAAAACTTGAAACGTATAGGTATAAAAATATAATGCTAGGAAAATATGACGGAGGCATAAAATAGTTACATGTTCGGAACATATAAACACAAATTTTTATTGAAAGAATGTTTAAAAAAAGTTTCTCTCTCAAATAGGTCACCAAATCACCCTGTATTAAAAGAATGTTTACAACAGGAGTCACTCTTACCTAGGTTACCTAATCACCCTGTTTTGAACGCCTTGAGATTACAAAGTCGCCCCCTTGATTGTCATAGTCTGTCAATAATTTTTTTAATAATTTACTTTCCCAGTAAAATGATTTTTCCCAAAGATAAGACCCTCACCAATCGATTTCTATTCATCGAAACTTCCAAATGGGAAAATTTCATCGAAATCGTATAATAGTATTAGATAGATATCACTATAGTAAAGAGTTAGACATTTAGGGTGTCTCCTTATCTAAATCCGGTTTTGGCATTTGTTTGTGGTTACCTATATAACAACTGCATTAGTCTATTTTTACGGAACCTCTGTAGCTCCTCTCAGTTCTTGATTCGTTCCCAAATGAGAGGAGATAATATTTCAGTGAATAATAAAGCCTTTATTACCCAACAGTAAAAACCATTTACAGAGTAATTAAAAAATAAATAAAGATGACAGAAAAAAGTATATAAAAATTATACTAACACTAAAATTAATTGGAATACAGACATGTATAAAAGAAATTAAAAAATTGACCAAAGAAAAAGAAACAATTAGTTATAAAGTAAATACATACATATGCACTTAAAATTGAACAATGGGTTACAACAGATGTAGAGATAATTTATAAATTGAAGAATTCGTGCACCTGGATGAAATATTCAATGAAATGTCCTCTAAAAGTACAAGCGTGCTTTATTTTTCAGTTCGTACGTTGAGCAGTTGAATAAATCACACACCTCTGAGAGTCTATTAGCATTATTACTCATCAGATATATTGGAGCTTTTAATAAGATATTAGTTCGAGCTCGTTTGCACTCAAACGGTCTCGTATGCCTAGATACAACCCTAGGAATAATTCCAATCTAAGACAATAGCTCTGGACAGTCAATCATGTTATTCAGTAACTTGTACAAAAACATAACTGACGCCTGATCTCTGCGACTTTTCAAGGACATCACATTGAACTCGAGTAGTAAGAGATTATATTAACATCCTCTTTGGGGATAAACTCCGCGATTTTTAAATGTTAAATATTTCAAAAAAATGTTTTGAACCCTTTCTATATCCAAAATGTATCGCTCGTATATAGGATTCCAGATTATAGAACTATATTCTAATTTTGTTCTTACTAAGCAGTGGAATAGAGATATTAAAGCTGAAGTATTAAAATATTTGCAGTTTCGCATGATGAATCCATATTGTCTAAAGGCTGATTTTATTGTGAGCTTAATGTGGAGCTGAAATGTAAGTTTAGAATCAAAGTAAACACCTAGGTCTTTTATGGAGTCAACCCTTTCAAGAATGGTATCGCTTATACTGTACGGAAATTTTATTGTATTCGTTTTACGGCTAAATGTTAAGACCTTACACTTGGGAATGTTTAAAAAAAGTTTATTATTATTATTAAGTTCATAGTTGGGGTCAATGAGGTTAATTTTCAAAGAAAATATGAAGATTATTTAGTCCTTGGAACATCGGTACTCAATACTCATAGATTCGAAAAAATGAAATATTTGTTGTCATTGTATGATCATGTACATACTGACGTATGTAATTGAGAGTCTCTGTCGAACTCTCTAGCTTCAAATAAACAAAAATTTCATTGATTTTGTATACATTTTATTGAATTCGATTGTGACTAAAGAACATTCAAAATTACATTCACAAACAGCGATGATCATTTTACAGAGACATAATTAAAAACATAATCGGTTTCCTTTTATGCACCAAGAGAATCATTAATAGAGAAGAAGAAAAAGACTGATAAATTTATCTATAAGCGAATATCTCGAAGGCATTCGACAACGAAAGTTTGTTAAAGCATGTCCATGGTTATATCCGATTGTTCGACAATACCTGTTAATTAATTTTAATGACTTCGTTATGAGGATTTAACAAGTGAGTAATATTGTTTTAAGGCAGATGTGAAACTTTTGCTTACAGTCTATCAAGTAAATGAGGGTTTGTAAAGGTTGTATGAGAATGTTCAACCTGGAGATGAAATGTAAACAGGATCATGAAGTTTAAGTTTATATGTAGTATAAACTAATACATGTTATTTTGAAAGGGCACAGTTCAAAACATTTTTAGAGCTGAGGTGTTGTGATTCCAATGGAGACTTTGGATTCAGATCTATTCGGAGGATCTCTGGATTCCCGTCGTATCAATTTTAGTTAAACTTGTTTTTTTATTGAAATTTTCCATTTCTGTAGTTTATTAACTCTTTAAGAATTGGTTTTCATTTAAAGATCCCGGTACCACAATTCGATGGGAACGTTTTTGTATGTTGGTTTGTCTTATAATAATTTGGTTAAGTGCGAGTTGGACTCGCATACTAAAGGTTCCGTACCACCTTTGAAATTTGATATAATGTAGGTAAATGAAAGTGTATATTTTTTCATATTTGAGTTTCAAACAACCAATGAATTAGTGGATTTTCTTATACAGGGTGACTTTTTTTTGATGATCAGTATGAGGATTTCGGAAACTAGGGGAGATAGAGCAATGGTTAAATTGGGAAAGATTTGCAGTTTTACTGGCCCAATTTAATGGCACTTTCGGATAGCTAGATATTTAAAAAAACGAAATTCTGTCGATTTAGTCAAATCCCTCTAGCTCCTTTGTTTTTGATTTTATAAAAAAAGTGTAAATATTAAAATTGAAGGGAATTGTATCGCGAATATGATTGTCATGTCTTCGTTTGCGTAACAGCTCTCGTTTTCGAGATATGACACAAACTTATCTTTTTATGAATGGAAACCATAGTTGGCTATGACCTCAAAAAATCGGACATTTTTAGATCTTTTCAACGATATAATACTCGATATAATTCTTCATAAAAATAAAGGAGTTATGGATACTTTTCTCTTTTATTTTCACTTTTAACGTAGTTAGCCATGAAATAGATTTATTTATTCATAACTATTCCAAAAAACATTGAACGATTTTTTTATTAGATATATCAGATATAACGAAAAAAGTAAATAAATAGGTAGTTACTAAAAACTTAAGAAATGAAAGAACATAATAATTTTTAAAATAAATATTTGTCTAATTTTCTGATTTATCCCACTAAATTAAGATTGGGATTTTCACCTTATTTAACCGATAAATTTTCAGTGAAGCCCTATATAGTCTTTTGTCTGAATCTTAGGCTCAGTAGTTTGGAATATAGAGCGATGAAAATGTTAAATGATGAATTATTAGTTCTCTTAGACAAATTATTTTAATATAAAAATAAAATTATAATAATTTATTTCATTTGATACATTGCGTTACGGGTTTACTTTACAAAACAAAATTTTATTTTCGATTTAAGTTAAAAAAGTACTGTTAGAATTTGTGTATTACTTTTCTTAGCGAGTTAAATTTTGTATATATTTTTAATAACTTCTTGACAAATTGTTTTAAAAATATGAAAAAAATATCCTTGTATTCGCCATTCTTCCAATACCAAATTGTTTAAACAAAAATTTAATTTAATTCTGTAGTTTCGACTTAATATCAGGGTTTTCTCTTAATTTTTCCCGTACAGTTCAAGTGAGGTGGGTTAAGTCGTGTAGTTTGTGAAACAAAGGGGGGAATAACTCGATTTTTTATAATTTTGTTAATATCTTTGAAACAAATGTTTTTTTAAGAAATGAAAAAAAAATATTTGTATTTCTTATATTACATGATGCGTTTTAAAAAATGTATATTATTTTCTCTTTAATTTTATAATTTGCCCCCCCCCCAATAATATTTGTTTTTACTACTTACTTTTTGCTACATACTTTTTTAAATATTAGGTCGTATGGTTTTGGAAATAAAGGAAGAAATGGAAATTTTGTTAATAATTTTAGTCCAATTATTTTAAAAATATGTAACAAATAGATTTGTATTCAAATAATATTTTGGTCCCGGAAATTTCTCCTTATTTTTCAAGTGAGGCAATATAGCCTATTTTTCAAAATGTTTTGTCTTATAGTTTCGGTAATAAAGTGGGAAAATCAGTAAAATTTTGAATTTTTTTGTTAATATCTATTAAATATTTTTTTTAATGTGAAAAAATATGTTTGTGTTCGTCATAATGCGTTAGAAACAATTTTCCATTTAATTTTGCAATTTGGCCCCAAACTTAATATTAGAGATTTCTCCGTTCTATATTTCTTATTATTTTTTAATTTTTAGCTCCAAAACGATTGTTGGAGATAAGGTCGATTTTTTAAGTTTTCCTCCCAAAAGTACCTATAAAATTAAAATTTCTTCATTTACGATATGTTGTTCTGCTCGGGTGAACAAACTATACATTGATACCAAATTTCAACCGTTTCCGTTCAGTAGTTTCAGAGAAAATTGCTGTGATGTGTAAGACGTAGAAATCCCGAGGTTTCCGTATATTGGATATACGGAACCCCAAAAGCCAGAAATTTGACGTTTCGACGTAATCGCACTCATTATTTTTGGAAAATAGGTGTTGTCACTCTATAAGAGTGGTGAATATAGAATCGTCACTGCTGCGTGTCCTTGCCTTTGTGCGGTCCGTCGAGAGAGTAGGTGTGTCCCTATTGGCCAGTTCGTTACGACCAATTAGGGCTCTTGTGCTTAGGCGAGGCAACGACTCACTCGTCATTAGGGGGATTGTTCGTTGTCGTGGGTATGTTCTCTGTGTTTCTTTGTGCTGCTGGACTTTTGTCTGAAATATAACGTCCTACCAGTGCAACTCTCCAGATGGGTGGAAGGCGCTGGTTTCTTTCTAATGAGTAGGTCAAAGAGTGGCAGTTGGTCTTTTTGTTCTATTAACACAGTGAAACTAATTTTCGAGTGTAATTTATTTAACAACTCTAAGATATTGTGTCGTGTTTGACAGTACTGGTGACAGAGCTATCCCATCGGTGCTCCTTAAATTTGTTTGTAACTTTGTCTAGCATATATAAAATATGTGTTTGTTAGACAGCGATTTGTTAGTTCTATGATATACTCTAGCCTATGGTATTTCTCTTAAATGTAGTAGAGGACTTCTGTTACTGGACTTTTGTAAAAAGTGAGATTACAACAAATTTGATATCCTGAGCATGTTCAGAGGATTGTCTGAGTTTACACAGGATATTATATGTTCTATATAGGCTTGTAGTTATTTGGCGTTGTGTCGACCCAATAGAGTTCCCTATTTGTCCTAGTGGGGCACCTGTTTTGTGACTTTTCCATAGTTCATACAGCTTGGGCCATCTTGAAAAAACTTCAAGATACTGAATAGACAATTCTAAATACAACTTTTCAACAAGAATTTGCAGAGAATAGAACTAATTAATCACCGATCACTGTGAAAATTCTATTTTCTGCTGACAAACTAGATAAACCATAATTTAATACGAAAGATCTGAAGTTGACACACTTTAATTAATATCTGGAAAACAGGCTTAATAAACCCCATAGAGAATAGGTTCAATGAAACAGAACTGATGCTCATCCCACAAACTTAACGATATGAGACAGATTTCTTAATAAATCTGATATAAAATCTATTAGATCTTGCTGCCAATCGCATTATTTGTTTCGCAACAAGATATCAACGTGACACATTTAATATAAAGTCAGTAGGTTGTTTTAAATTAAAGATACAGGCACTGTTTTCCACTTGAATAAAAACTTTATTTGTGAAATAAGTGGAAACTTCTCGCTAATGAAAAACTGAAAAATAGTCACAACTCGTTATATAAAAGGAAATTGAAGACGAGTCAAAGAATGCTGTTTCGAAGACTGCCAAGGAAATCGATAAATATTAACGAGTGGAAATAATTAAACCGGGGGGAAATGGAACGCGACAATACTCAAATAATAATTCATAAAACTGGTCGAGTAGTTATTCATCGACTTGGAAATATTCCCTTTTCAGTGAATGTTTACGATATCGAAATATCGAATTTTTATCTGAAGAGTTTGCGTTCGTATGAAAAGTGTGGATGTAAGTTAGTAAGGCAGTAGAAAAGAATAGCAGCTTCTTAGGGAGTGTGTTCTCTTTCTCTGGGACTATCTCAGTCTCTGTTTCTGTCCCTATCTTTGACTTTTTCTCTATCCCTGTCTCAGTCTCTGTTTCTGTCCCTATCTTTGACTTTTTCTCTATCCCTGTCTCAGTCTCTGTTTCTGTCCCTATCTTTGACTTTTTCTCTATCCCTGTCTCAGTCTCTGTTTCTGTCCCTGTCACTTTCTTTTTCTCTGTCTCTGTCTCTTTCTATATCAAGAAAAATATTAGAGTACTTTTGGAAAAAAAAGTAGTTTGTTTATTTATATAAAATACCCCATTTTGAATATGGACCGTTCGTAATCAGGTTATAAATTCTATCAAAATAATCAGATTTGTCGAGCATCACTACTTTGTTGCCTTTATCGGCTTTCAAGTATTTCGTATTCAAAATTAGTTAGAAATCGTTTATCAAAAAGAGACATCAGCAGTAAACAACGTCGTTAAAGCATGCGAATCTATTGTAAGTCCTGAGCTGAAACGAAGACTACATGTTTCTAATCCAACAATCCCAAAATTATATGGCCTTCCAAAAATTCACAAACCGGTAAAAACAATTGTTTCGGCTATTATAAGTTAGCGAAGTGGTTAACAAAACGATTCGAAAATTTACCTTGTCCGCAGCAAAACTTTAACGTAAAGAATTCTTTAGAGTTTATTCAATCTTTACAAAACGTTTCGCTGCAACCTGGAGAAATGTTGGTATCGTTTGATGTTAGTTCCTTATTTCCTAGTGTACCAATTCCACAAACTCTGAAGTACCTGGAGGACATACTGTATGAAAACTCTTTTTGTGAGGCAGAAATTAATTTAATTTTCCTCTAAAGATCATGTATGAGCCAAAATTGTTTTCAGTTTGGAGGTTGCTTTTATGAGCAGAAGGAAGGAACGGCAATTGGAAACTTCTTGTCGCCATACCTTGCCAATTTGTTCATGGGCAGGTTCGAAGTTGAAGCAAAAAGTGTTTCCCAGTATTTTCCTAGGGTATGGATACGGTGCGTGGATGACATATTTGCTATATTTAAAACTAACGAGTTTAATTTTAATGATTTTGTCATGCATCTTAACAGTATGTTTGCTTCTATTAAATTTACATATAAACAGGAAAATAAAGGTACCCTATCATTTTTGGATGTATATGCTTTAAGAAATGATGATAATAAGTTAGAGTTTGATGTATATAGGAAAGATACTAGCACATATAGATATTTACCTAATACGTCTTTTCCCTGCCAACAACATAAATTGGCGGGTATTCATTTCTTTGTACAGCAGTTATTGATATACCCTTTTAACAAAGATTGGTTTGAAAAAGAAAACTATTAGCGAAATAGCTGCATGCAATGGTGATCTGTGAAATCTGAAAATTTAGAATTCAGGTACTTGGGATTTGCCCTTTGTACTAGTTACTGTATGTTGCTACTAGTTTACTGGTACGTATAAAATAGAGAAAATTGTAATTTAGATTTAGTTCGGTTTACTCCTTGAGGATGACAACTCAGAGTTGTTGAAACGGCGTTGAGTGTTTAAAATAAAGGTTTGGTGTTAGGGTGCAAAACTTTGTTTTAACATTTGGAACACACCAAAGGTTCCACAGCATTTCCAATAAATATTACTCACAGAAATATCACAATATACTTATACAAACTGCCTTAAGGTCATTAAAATCATACATATCACACTTTTTATCATAATAAATAATAAATATATGAAAAAAGTCCCTTAAAGAATTATATTTCCATCATTAGAAAATTGATTTTTATCAGACATGGTTTTAGAAATATCACACAAGTTATTTTATTATGTTTGCAGGTTTCCAGAAGTCCTTGCTATTTTGGTGAATAGAATCTTCAGCATTTGTTACTCGTTCATGGTATGCGATTTTGGAAAGACGCTTACATCACAAGTCAGAAAAAAATTTCAAGTCATTTTTTTTTCTCGAAATATAGTGTTTAACTACAGTATAATTCTAATTTTTAGACCAATCAATAGAGCAAAAACTAACTGATAATGTGTAAACAATACTATCAGGATACCGACTGCGCCATCACATTAACAAAGATTTCTAGCGATATTTTACTATGTTTTCCACTCGCAGCTATGGTTTTTTACTTTGTTATAGACAAATGAAGCAAGAAAATTACGTTTTTTTTTCGTAGCATGTTTATGAAATCAAAACTAATAAACTAATCTCAATGGTGTCAACAGGCCAATTGTAAAGCATGAAAATACCAATGAAATGAGCCCAGGATCGATCCGATTGGATCATTAGTAACAGGGAAAAACCAAAAAATACTGAAAAATGTAGTATATTTTAAAAAAAAATCGTGTCTGCATCACTTTAGAAGCTGTAGAACTGGCCTCGTAGGAACTGATAGTAATTTACATCTATTTTATGTATGCTAAGACCAGGCGCTACCGGTTTATTAGTTTTTCAACAATCGTGATATAAAGTTTTTTGTTCAATATTTTTGCATTGTGCCCCCATGCGTCATAGATAATCAAATTTTAATTTTGAAAAAAGCTGTTGAAAGTAGAGTATCTGAAAAATGCTAGCAAACCTGACAAAAAATGGGCGAGCCTATGAATGTATCCAAGGAGTGGGGGAAACACGGTTGTTGAGGGGAAGGGTATAGTAATATATAGTAGAGACACATACATAGATCGTTTTAATATTCAAAATCCTCACAAGTAAGAAACCATTTACATATAAATATATTAATAAACAAACAGTTCTCATTTGATATAATAAAATCGAACAAATCACTCTGTATAAAAGTTTTTTTAGCGATTAGATTCTTTTACCATCTGTCAGAGTGACAGTTACTATCGATAATAATTATTGTTAGCAGTTCCCCTCAACAACCGTGTTCCCACCACTATTCGAACACATTCATAAGCTCACCAAATTTTGGTCATTTTTGCTAACATTTCTCGTATATTTCACAGACATTTAATGAAAAATGAAAATAGAGGCGTGAATTGATATTTGACGATCGATGTCGCATGGAGACACACTGCAAGAATAGTTGACTAATAGCTTCAGATCGCAATTATTCAAAAACTAATAATCCGATAGCGCCTGGTTTAGTCACGAATATGGTAGATATCAATTACTATCCGTTCCCACAAGCCCAGTTTTACAAATTCGATAGTGACGGAGTTATAATAATATAAAGAAAACCGCTAAATTTTCCAGTATTTTTTGTTTTTCCGTGTTACTAAAGATCTTATCGGATCGATCCTGGGCTCATTTCATTTGTATTTCCATGCTTTACAATTCACCTGTTGACACCATTGAGATTAGTTTATTATTTTTCATTTTATAAACATGCAACGAAAAAAAAAACGCAATTTTCTTGTTTCAATTGTTTATAATAAAGTAAAAAACCATAGTTGCGAGTGGAAAAGGTAGCAAAATATCACTACAAATCATTCTTAATGTGATGGCACAGGCAGTATCCTGATAGTATTTTTTGCACGAAAAAATCTCTATTGATTTCAAATGTTCATATAAATATCCTTCAGATTTGTTATTAAAAATACTGGACTAATTTCATTGATTCCTAGGAAAATAAACCTCTACGGTATTCATTACATTTCATAGCCATTAGAAGAAATTTCCATTCAGTTCACTCTTTTGGATGAACGTTTACCTTTGTCTAAGTTTAAAAACACTGCAATTTTCAGCTGTGCCAATGACAGCTTTAACATGTAAATGACAGCGCTGAAAATTGTCAAGAATCTAAAGCGACAGAGCAAATTATTTCCGTAATTGTAAATGCAAAACAAATCAATGGGAAGCCCTTCAAAATTTAATTAATACCTCCATGTGCTAAATGGAATGTGAATTAAAATAATAATTCTATATCAAATATATAATATTGGTCCGAATGATTGTTTGGGATACAGCAGTTTGCACTCAGGACCAGTAACAAGAAAAAATATATCATATTTGATCGAAGTTACGAAAAACAAACGTCGTAAACCGGAGCTTCACTTTGTAGTTCCTGCAGTAGGGAAGGGTATTTAAGAATAAGTACATATCGCACCCTTGCAACAAATTAGCAATGTCAGTTAACTTTTCAGAGGCTGAGCACCTTATAAATTCAACAACAAATTGGGATACTAGCATGCCAAACAATGAATCTCTACCTACTAAACGTAAAGCTCCTGGAGGATTGGCACCATATTGGTTAGCTAATAAATAACATCATGATAATAGGAAATTAAAGGTCACAATCCCACAAAACCCACAATCTTTTAACAATTTAGTGTATACGACTAGTTTCAGGGTCTACAACTTCCACCCCATTATCAAGTAAAAAAGCTACAAATAATAATCAAAATAAGACAAACATACGTTAAACATTGTATGATAACTTACAAACAGGACTAACAAAGTAACATATTCTCACATATACATTCAAGTCACAATGAATAAAATTATTGAAACTAATACACGTTAATGGTTGAAATTACAAACAGTTCTCGAAAGGTTGTGTGTCAAGACGGTATGCCTTCAAATAATTCACAATTATTTTAGCCGGAATAGAACATGTTTTATTGAAATAAATAAATTAAAGAACCAAAGAAACTACAAATGGAAAATTTCTGTTAAATTTCAGGTTAATAGTGACATCTCTATTGTAATCTTAAAAGTTGTATAAACAATAACTATAGATTTACTTAGACAGTATTTAATAATCATGTACATCGCAAAGAGATGGCCTATCACGTTTTAAATTGTAATTGAATATATTGGCGAAAAATCAAGATTGAGTTGTGCATTCAAAATGCCTGTACTATGATTTTTGTGTGATCTCAAATTGTTCTAAATTATTAAGGTACAATCCCTTATTCGCTCGGTGTAGAATCTTAATACCATTTGTCTCATTAAATTTATGGTTGTTATCTAAGAGATGCCTGGCAAAATGCGAGAAACCCGAAGAATTATGGTTTAGATATGTAAGATGTTCTTTTAAACGTATTTTAAAGCATCTGTAGGTTCTGCCGATGTAAAATGATCCACATGTATCGCATCTAAGTTGATAAACACCACTGGGAGTCATAAGGTCAGTTGGGTCTTTGTTGTTCAATATGAACTTCCCTAGGGTATTTTTGGCCTTGAAGGAAATGTTTATGTGTGGTTTGAAAAGGTTGGCTATTCTGTAGATCATTAACATTCCATGGCAATATTTCTTACAGAATAGCCAACCTTTTCAAACCACACATAAACATTTCCTTCAAGGCCAAAAATACCCTAGGGAACTTCATATTGAACAACAAAGACCCAACTGACCTTATGACTCCCAGTGGTGTTTATCAACTTAGATGCGATACATGTGGGTCATTTTACATCGGCAGAACCTACAGATGCTTTAAAATACGTTTAAAAGAACATCTTAGATGTCTAAACCATAATTCTTCGGGTTTCTCCAAGCATCTCTTAGATAACAACCATAAATTTAATTAGACAAATTGTATTAAGATTCTACGCCGAGCGAATAAGGGATTGTACCTTAATAATTTAGAACAATTTGAGATCAAACAAAAATCATAGTACAGGCATTTTGAATGCACAACTCAATCTTGATTTTTCGCCAATATATTCAATTACAATTTAAAACGTGATAGGCCATCTCTGTGCGATGTACATGATTATTAAATACTGTCTAAGTAAATATATAGTTATTGTTTATACAACTTTTAAGATTACAATAGAGATGTCAGTATTAACCTGAAATTTAACAAAAATTTTCCATTTGTAGTTTCTTTGGTACTTTAATTTATTTTTTTCAATCAAAAATGTTCTCTTCCGGCTAAAATAATTGTGAATTATTTGAAGGCATACTGTCTTGACACATAACCTTTCGACAACTGTTTTAATTTCAACCATTAAGGTGTATTAGTTTTAATAATTTTATTCATTGTGACTTGAATGTATATGTGAGAATACATTACTTTGTTACTCCTGTATGTAAGTTATCATATAATGTTTAACGTATATTTGTCTTATTTTCAATTATTATTTGTAGCTTTTTTACTTGATAATGGGGTGGAAGTTGTAGACCCCGAAACTAGTCGTATACAATAAATTGTTAAAAGATTGTGGGTTTTGGGACCTTCGATTTCCTATTATCATGATGTAAGGACCCCACACATACCAATATTTCAGACTAAATAAATAAGACATTCAATGTTGTTAGGTACCTACCCAGTAAGTAAAAAATGTAAACATTAAAATGTGCTCATTCTGTACCAATTAATTACCTACTAATCTAGTATATTTTTGAAGTCGGTGCCAAGCAACAATCAAGTTTGATGAGTTAGTAGATAAGTACGCAATGAAGAATTTTAGATTTGCTTAGCACCGCCTTCAAAAATATACTAGATTGGTAGGAAGGTAATTAATTTGTACAGAATGAGCACCTTTTAATGATTATATTTTTTACTTCCTGGGTAGGTACCTAACAACATTGAATGTGTTATTTATTTGCTAGAGTTGTATTTTGTTATAATTATTTTTATCTATTTAGTTATAGGTAGAAGTCGGTTGGAGTCAATAAATGTAACAGTGACAAATTTATTTTATCCCAGTTATCACTAGCCATAGGATAGACTTGCAGGAAAAACAACTGAAGAGTGTAAACCTTAATACACAAGCAAAATAACATAATTAACAAAAATATTGAGGGCTATCTCAATCTCAATAACACCAAATCTCCTAAAATTATTTTCCAATTTTTAAACATCCCTAAATATCATTTTAATTTGGTATGTGACCAATAACGTTATTAATCATGATAACGAAACTGATTATTTTGGATGTATAAACAAAGCTGTTGCTAGGCTTTGTTTTAAATTGTGTCCAACTAAAAGCATTAAACGTGTAATCCCAGGGCAAAAGGGGCGGCTATTATGAAAAGCTTAAATGCTAATCATTAATGGACTGCTTTTAGGATTATCTCGGAGACCATATGTACGCACAATCTAGCAACAGATTTGGGGAAAGCACATTAAATTACATATCAGAAGCAACCGGTTGAGGTTGATATAATTATTCGGGGGATATTGGGCATAATTGATTTACTAATCCGAAAGGAATGTTATTGTATACTGTTGGAATTTGAGGATTTTAATTGGAGAAAGAGCGGTCCAGTAAAATAGAAAAATAAAAAGAAATGATATAAAATAAAATAATTTCCATTTCAATCAAATGAAATATCATTAAAACGTTCAAAAAGAAAGTGTGAAAAAATATCTATTGTTAACAATCTGTATCCCAAATTTGAAGGTTATTAACTGAGAGAGTTAAAAGTTAAAAGTAAAAACACTCACACTGAGTTATTTTAAACACTCACACTGAGTTGTATTGGGTGGCAATGAGCAGGTTTATATACAGGATGGTTGAAATATGCGCTAAGTAGAATAATAGTTATACAATGTGATTTAAAAATGTTATATTGCGTAGCCGATGTTGCAATATAGGGTGGAGAGGATATATTGTCATACAGGGTGATAATAAAATAGGAAGAGAAATGAATGATTTATAGGGTGGCCCAAAAAGGGGTTGTACATACATTATGGTTGAGAACCGAGTAGAATGATAGTTACAGAAGGCAGCTGTAAATTCGTATAGGGTGGCGTGGAAGTTTGGCTATACAGAGTGGTCGAAAAAAGTTGGAAAAATATTATAAACCGTGGTCCATGAACAGTTTCAGAAACTGGGTGGCTGAACCAGGAGTTCAGATAGCCCATATGCAGTTGAATATGTTATAAAGAAATATAGGGCAGGGTAGAATTACTGTTATACAGGGCGATTAAAAATGTTAAAATAACGTGATGCCTATAGGGTAGTCCATTAGTAGTTCCATATAGGGGGAAAGGAAATTATAGTTATATCTGGTGATTAAAAAATATTATATTATGTGTCCATAAACAAATACATACACAGGATGGTTCAAATATAAGCTGGAGTTGAATTATAGTTATAGAGTGTTATTAAAAAATGATTTATTTCGTAACCCATACAAATATAACTATATATACCGAATTATAGTTATACAGAATTGTCAAAAAAGTTAGAAAAATGTTACATAGGCTGTTCCATAAGCCGGTCCATATACAGAGTGGTTGAAATATAGTCCGGGGTAGGAAATAGTTATTTAGAATAGTTTTATAAAATATTGTATAATCCATAAACAGTTACGTAAACATAGTGGTTGAAATATTATATGAAGTGGAATTATTTCAGTGTTTTAATAAAAGAGAATTGAAATTAAACTGATTCGTTTTGGAAACAATTATTTTCCACAGCAAATATCCGCTACTAAAATTGTCATATGAGGGCTGCCTTTTATATTTAAAAACAAATATTAATCATCGAAAATCGCTTTATTGTTGTTCAAAATATTCCCCATGCAGATCTATACACTTTTGTATGCGTTTGAACCAATTGTCGAAGCACTTTTTCCACTCTGATTGAGGTATCTCCAAAACACGCATTCTGAACACAGCAACCGCTTCTTTAGGTGTCGAAAAACATTGACCTCTCAGTTTGTTTTTTACGTACGGGAATAAAAAGGAGTCAATTGGTAACAAGTCAGGACTATACGGCGGATGACTCATCAAATCAATGTTTTGAGTGGTCAAAAATGCAGTTGTTTGAGCCGATGTATGTGAGCTCTCATTGTCGTGGTGAAGAGTGATTGGTTTTTCTCATTTCTTGGAACAACTGGCAAACAAATGGGTGTGTACCACTCAGAATTGACTGTTTTGCGTTGTTCTGTGGTGCGGTTGCGACATGTCCAGTTTTTCCGAAAAAAAACAGGCGATCATTTGCTTGGAAATGCTTCGTGCGCAAACAACTTTTTTTGGATTCGGCTCATCTTGAAACACTCATACAGTCGACTGCTGTTTACTTTCGGGTTCATACGCGTAAATCCACGATTCATAACCTGTCACTATGTCATAAACGTGTTTTGAAGCACCGCGATCGTATTTTTTTAGCTTTTCTTTCGACCAATCGACACGAGCTTTTTTTGAACGATTGACAAATTGTGTGGGATCCAACGCGAACAAGTTTTTTTGACATTCAAATGTTTATGCAATATTGAATGTATGCTGGTCCCACTAATGTGTAAGGTTGACTCAATCTCACGATAGGTCACATGACGATCTTGCAATATCAGTTCCCGCACAGCATCAATGGTTTCCGGAACAACAACTGTTTTTGGACGACCTTCACGAAATTCGTCTTGGAGTGAACTACGACCTCGATTGAATTCACCATACCATCGATAAAAAGTGGTCCTTGATGGAGTTTCATCGCCAAAAATTAAATTAAGTTCATCCATGCACTCTTGCTGACTTTTTAATCCACGTCGAAAGTTGTAAAAAATAATCACACGAAAATATTCACGATTTAATTCCATTTTTTTGCCGAGTTAAATCCTTTAAGTTACTGTAAAAAACACATAGCGCTCGTATGTCAAAACGTTCTGAGTACGTATAACCTCAAACATGCCAAACTTTACGATAGAGCTGTCAGTTGTCAGATTGCAACACTAGGGTTGTCCAATCCCGAAATATAAAAGGCAGCCCTCGTATTTAAGCTTGAAGTATACAGATATATTCACAAGTTAAGTTGTGTTAAATGTACGAGTGGTGTCGTCAGCTATATTAAGGATTTCTTTCATATAATTTAAATAAGTAAGCAACAATTAAATTTGATGAAGTAGTAGATAAGTACGCAATGCAGGATATTAGATTTGCTCGACCACGACTTCAAAAATATACTAGATAGGTAGGTAATTAATTTTTACAGAACTCATGGAAGCTTTATTAATAAAGTCATGAAGAATTGGTTTAAAATCGATTGCAAAATTTGTACGGATCAATCAAACAGGCAAGGAAAAGAGGTGTGAAAGTATTCATCTCACGCTAAAAATAGAAATATTCACACGTGTCGGCAATTCTCCACAAACACCGAGGAATTGATGAAAGTCTGCTTTTCAGCAAAGCTTTACTTGTTTACTATCTAACCTCGATATCCAAGCAGCCGCTTGACGCAAATTTCCGACTAATCAACTCGCTGAAGGGATAATTCACGTATCTCCATTGAATATTCATTCATTTTGAGATGTCTTTAACTCCTACACACTCTCAAAGTTATAAAAGGGACAAATTAATTCTGGTTTCAGACGACGCTGTTAAATTTTCTGTTGCATATATTTACGAGATTTTCACGAGGTCGCTGAACCGATTCCAATGGAGATTGATTACGCGCTACTGTAGTTGGATTTTACAGGAACTTCAACATCTAACTACAGCGAAGCATTTGCTGCAAATACGTTAAAAGTTTTCTAGTTCAGTGATAAGAAAATTTCATTACAACCTACACTTTTTGTTAGACGAAGATGATCAAAGCGATTGAAGTTTCTTGTTATATAAATGCAAGAGATTTCAAGATGTGCTTTCTCGAGTTATTTTATGACCAAATGATCCCATGAATATATGTCCGCAAATGCTTCGTTACCTATGTACAAAGTGTTGAAATCTTCAGATTTTTTCAGTTGTTTTCTTCTGAACACTAAAGTTTTTGAGATATTTAGTTCAATTTTGAAGCATTAATGTCTATAAGAAGTCTTCATAATAAGAAATAGGTCATGAAAATCTACAGGGTGGTACTTTTTCTGGGATCAAGTGTTCTTTCTGCCTCTACAACTTTTTTTCAGTACGTCCCTGGCAATTGAAAAATACTGTAAATGAATCTCATAAGCCGCATCCAGACTCTCCAGGAGGCTACACGGGAATGTGGACGGTACACTCGTGTCCCCTCGTGTTGCCTTACCTCGACTCGGTTTTGTGTGGGTTTTTCGGGCCGGAGTCAAAGGACGCCAGAGAGAAAGGCGAGAGAATCAATAGTCCGGTCAATTTAGACCTAAATCAGGAGGAATGTTCAAAAATTTATAAGGAGCTGTAACTTGGTAAATTGCTCAAAATATAATGACAAAAGAAATCTCAAAAATCCTCAGCGTTCCGATCTGTGGAAAAAAATTGGCTCGAGGTCAAAGGTCAAAAAAAAGTTTTTTTTTCGATTTTCAGCAAAACGATGAGTTTTATCGCAAAATTATCAAAATTTTATGGATAATGTCTTTCCTAAGAGTCACCGCTTTAGAAATATAACGCTTTAAGTAGTTGAATAATTTGAAATCGTCATAATTTGCAGACGTTTCTTACATCTTAGAATTGTGCCTTTTTTTATCCATAGTTTCTTAACCATTGACAACGGAGTCTGACCTAGACCCCGAAACGTTTGGAATATACAGCAATTTTCTTTAAACTGTGGTGTTAATTCCTAAGAAGTACTTAGACATTTATTCATTTGAATCATAATTTTCGAATATTTCTGCTTCTTCTTCTGCTTCTTCCAGCGCCAGAGAAACTCCTGAACACAATATTTTGTAACTGCAAAAAGGGATGTAATGCGAACTGTCGTTGCAAAAAAGTTGTTTTGTTCCCTGAAGTGTACACATTGTTAAGGCCGGTCGTTCTCTAATGTTGAGTAGTGACTCATTATTCATCTGAATCATAAGTTTTGAATATTTCTGCTTCTTCTTCTGCTTCTTCTTCTTCTTGATCCCCTTCTTCTCGTTTTCTTCTTCTTCTTCACTTTGGGTGCAAGTAAATTGCCCCATCAGCGAATCCAGAAACACAAAAACATGAGGGAGAAATAAAATATACAGGGTGTAAAATGTTTTACTGCAAAGATTTTGAGGATCAATACTTACTATATCAAAACCAATCAAAAAGCTTTATAACATTTTCAGAAATAAACTACAGTTTTCCCAAAAAAAAGTTTGAAGTTACGTAGCCTTTATTACAGTGAATAATAAACTATTTCCGGCTTCAAAATGCTTGTAAAGCTAAATACCATACACCTTTAATAACTGTATTAACAAGGAAAATTAATATTTAAACTCTAAATATTCTGTTATAATTTGCCGTACGTTTCCCCGAACAGATGCGGCAACATAGCATATAACATTTCATTTTCATTTTAAAAAATAAATTGGAAAAATAAATAAAATCGGTTGTGAATTGTGAGTTCAAGTGTATTATTTTGTGACAAATAGTGACAATTATACAATTAGGTAAGGACTTGACATGTTTAGGTTAATTAAAGATGTGAATTGAACCGATGACTTATTTAATGAGCTCTTCTGTGAAATTTTGACTTCCATCATCATCATTGTCCTCAGATTCAGCTATATCCTACCACCAATTCAAGGTGAAGCCTTCCTTGTATATTGGTTCCTATGTCTTTCCACGCATTTATGTTCTTAGCTGTTTGGAACCATGTTATGTTTTATGATGTACTAGTTCCATCTTACATTACAATATTCCTTTATTTTTGTTTAGTAAATCTAAAAATTCTGAATTTACTATATTGGGCAAAATGGTACGACTGCCACAAAGAGATTAGTAGAGCATACAAATAACAATTTCAACTGCACATGACGTACTTATTTATATGCTATAACAACTTTTAAAGTAAAAAAGTTTGGTTTTTCTTGCATTATATCCAAATCTCGTATATATTCATGTACCCATCTTTAATCTTAGAAATCGAAGCCTCAGGTCACAATTCATTAAACATATCTGAAACTATACGTCATGATTGAACGATTGATGAATTAGTTAATCAACGCTACTGTGAAAGTTTGACTTTCATCAGGAATATTGTCATCATATTCAGCTATATCCTATCACTATTTCATGCCTTTCTTGCATATTCGTAACAACTCTTGACCTCCTAATATGGTATATTAATAGGTTTCCCGACTTGACCATACAATGTATGGCAGCACACTCCCACTAAGGCACGCATAGCTAGGGGAAAATTTACTAAATCCTAGATATCAAAAGGTTTTAGCTCTGTGGGAGCCCTTGCCAGGTTTTCAGGCCCGTGGTTAGAGTCGTGACAAGAGTTTTCCATAAACTTCCTGACCGTCCGGGCTGTTCCTAACATGACGGCTTTTTGTATTTGTTGGTAAAGATGTTCGTCCAGAGCGAGGTATTTTAAATTGTTTAATAGATGTTTTGGAACTAGTCCTGTCGTTGACATAACAATTGGTACAGTTCGTGTGTTGTTCATGTCCCACTGAGTCTTTATTTGAAATTCCAAATCCCTATATTTGGTTATTTTCTCAGCCTGCTTGATATTTATATTATTGTTGTTAAGAAATGCTATGTCAATTAAAGTTGTTTTCCGAGCGACTTTATCTACCAAAACTATATCAGGTCTATTGTGAGCAACAGTCCGATCAGTCAGTATCGTGCGGTCCCAGTACAGCTTGTAGTTGTTATTTTCTAAAACAGATTCTGGTTTGTATTTATAGTATGGTAATCTTGCCGACTGTAATAGTTCAAGTTTCAGTGCTAGCACCTGGTGCAGTATTTTTGCTACAGCATCGTGTCGTTCTTTGTATTCAGTTGCAGCGAACGCTTGACAACCTTCTGTGATGTGCTGGATAGATTCAGATGTTTGGCAACCGTACCTGCATCTGTCGTTGTTAATAGAAGGGTCTCTAGCGATGTACTTTAGATGGTTCTTAGTTGGAATTACTTAATCTTGGATTGCCAATATAAAGCCTTCCGTTTCAGGAAACATTTGACCAGAGATCAACCAATAGTTCGACGCTGCACTGTCGACATAATCTTGGTTGACCTCATTTATATGTCTTCCATTTCAGCAGTTTCTAGCAGTGCTCTGATGGTGTAATTGGACGTGTTGTTGTGTCAGTCGCAATGGTGTTGAGTCATCAACCTGGCACATCATTCTGTTTAGATCAGAAAATTCTGCGAGTTTCTGGAAATGACTACGCAAAATAGAAATTTGTTGATCTAATAATTTGCTTAGATCTGAAAATCACCTTCCTCCTTCATACCGTGGCAAAGTTGTACATTCAACAGAGATCTTTGGATGGTGATCTTGAGCTTTTGTTCGTAAAACTCAAACTTTTCGTTGTAATTTTTCAATGTCAGTCTTACACCAATTAACTATACCCAAAGAGTAACTAAGTACTGAACATGCATAGGTGTTAATAGCCTGAAACAGATTTTTACTGTTTAGTTTGGTTTTCAAGATTCGTCTTACCCTTCTATAAGTTATTAATATGGTTAGTGTTCTAGTTATTGCAGCATATTTAAAATGAAGAAAAGTGTTGGTCTTCTTATGTTATACCCAAACCTCGTATGTATTCATATTCCCATCTGTAATCTCAAAAATTGAAGCCTCAGGGCACAATCCATTAAAGATCCCTTTATTTTCCATTTGTTGATTAAACGAAAAAGAAAAATGAAATAAATCCGGTGAAATCCGGAACTTTCAATACCCCATGAGTTAATATTTCTTATCTTCTGTAAATATCGTTTACGATATACGGATTGAGTGTATGTCAGGGTTTCCACTCAATCGGGCATAATTTAAAAGGGCGAATAATGAGAGCTGAACTCGGTCGTTTTTCCCAAATTTCGAAGGATTACCTAATTGGCGATTGATCAAAAGGCGAGCTTATGTCTTGGAATAAACGGAAGACGAACTCTTAAGTGTCATTAGCTTTCGATTGAATTTCCGAAGTCAATGATGTGAATGGACTGATTCTGAATTTATTTCTGCTTCATGTAAGCCGAGCTAAATTTGGACTTATTTGTTATACAAAGGGGCGATGTTCAAGTTGAATTTCGCAAATAAATGTAGAGGAGATTAGTTTTGCACGAAATTATTGACAATTTTTTGTAGTATTTATTAAATTTTATTAACCGACTTCCAAAAAGAAGGAGGTTTTAAATTCGTCGCGTATTTTTTTTTGTTTTTTTTATGTATGTTACCTGATTTCTTCTCCTGTGGTGAAGCGTTTTGTATGAACATGGTCTTGTTTAATAGATTATATATCCGGATTGGTGAAACAAATTTTGGAAAAGAATTGGTAAAGTGAACACATGCGTGCATGGAAATCGAACAATATCCCTAACATATTGGTCGATTTTTCGAAAACTCCCTAGCTGATCTCATATACTTTTCTCCGACGTGCAACTTGCAGTTTTGCAGAAAATCGCCGAAAATTACAAAATTCTTATCAAAAATTTCATCGAAATGACATAACGGACATTTCCTCATAAATATTTTAATTCCAAGGTAATAGTGCGGGAATTTTAGGCACTGGAATTTTTAATTGCGAATTTGAAAATTTTCTATGTACATCTCAAGCATATAGGTAGTAAAGCATAGTATTTTCGGCTCCTTAAATCAATGAGCACCAAACTCGTTTTCTTTATATACCAGGCAAATATTAATTAATAATTTAAATGAAAATTTTTCCATTTTGCGAAGACGGTGCTTTTGGTTGTCACATTCTCCCGGCCTAATAGAAAATTCAGTGGCAACACATGTCAAACTCTAAACTGCTATTTGGTACGTTTATGCACAGGGTGTTTAGTTATAGCAAACAAAATCACAAAGTAAAGTGATAGAAAGAGTGGAGTGGCCGTTTGGTGATATAAAAATGTTGAAAATGTGAAATTAAAATTATATAGGGTGTTTAAAAAACTGTTATATGATATGGACGTAAACAAATAATACAGGATGGTTAAAATATATACTGGAGTTGAATTATATTTATACAGTGTGATGTAAAAAATAATTTATTTTATAGCCCCTAAGAAGTTGCATAAAGCGTGGAGAGGAATTAATATTACAAAGGGCGATTATATAAAATGTTAAAAATGAAATAATTTATGGGGTAGCCCACAAGGAGTTATATACTATGGTTGAAATATAGGACGGATTTGACTCCGTAAATATGGGATGGATTCGACTCCGTCCTATAGTTTACAGAAGGCAGCTAACAAATTTATGCTTGTCAGTCGGCAGTCGTACAGGATGGTTGGTACATAGGGTGGAGTGGAATTATCTATAGTTATACAGAGTTGTCAAAAAAATTGAAAAATGGTTACATGGCGTTGTCCATAATGCATAAATATATTTTGGGCTTATTAAGTCAACGCATACTCTAGTACATTTTGTTCGTAAATATTTACCTGTTAATTTAAGTGAAAATATATCATTGTGTAATGTTGAGGCTTTCGATGTTACCTGGTCCTATCTATTAAGGTTATACATACGAAATAAAAAAGAAATAATGAAAACTAAAAAGTTGAAAATAAAACATTTAAAAAATTTATATAATCGACTTCCACCTATACCTAAAAAGCTAAAAATAATTATAACAAAATACAACTCTAGTAAATAAATAACACATTCAATGTTGTTAGTAAAAAATGTAAACATTAAAAGGTCCTCATTCTGTACAAATTAATTACCTACCAATCTAGTATATTTATGAAGTCGGTGCCAAGCAACAATCAAGCTTGATGAAGTACTACATAAGTAGGCAATGCGAGTTTTTGGATTTATTTGGCACATAATTCAGAATGAGCACCTTTTAATGTTTACATTTTTTACTTTCTGGATAGGTACCTAACAACATTGAATTGAACTAGAGTTGTATTTTGTTATAATTATGTTTAGCTTTTTAGTTATGGGTGGAAGTTGGTTATATTTTTTAAACGTTTTATCCTACTATATAATCATTTCTGCCTGAGAGATCTACTCAATACTCTAGTATCAAAATAACATATTCACGGAAATATCAAAGATATATATATCGGAATACTAGGAATGTATCGATAGCTGCTAAGAATCTCCCAAAGCGATCACTTTGAGATGCCTAAAGAATCGTATTAGTCCCAGATTTAACTTAATATTTCCTTTTGATCTTAGATTAAAGTTTCATGAACCTTGAAAATGTTTAATTATCTTAAATGGAATTAGCAAAGAAACTTTTTCCATTATGCGGGCACGGCACTATAGAAATTCTAGTTACGTTTCAAAGGTGTTGAAGGAAAAGAATGCAATAGAAACTTTTTCAATTCTATTTTTCCAAGGGTGTTTGTAATTTGAGGTAATCTTTATAGAATGTGATAAATAAGAATTGCGAAAGGTATTTCATTCCTAAGTCGAAATTTTCATTAAATTTAGAAGTACTGAAAGGTTAACAAAGGCCTGAGATAATTTCACTGTGTAATTAGGGAATAAGAAAATGTAACAGAGGTTCAGTTTACTAAATAATTGAGTTAGGCTCACATCCTAAGGGTTCCATACCACCTTCCAAGTATTTTATTATCGAGGTATATTATTTTTTTGTAATATGTAGTTGACCTTCCAAAATTTTGGAACACTTTTCGTATATTTTCTTGAATAACTTTTAAACCAAGTAGTTTCAAATTTCAACAAATATATCTTTGTATTTTTTATAACGTGGCCGTTTATCTCATAGGTCACGTTAGAATTTTCACTTCGGTTTTCCTATAAATTTTAACACTGTGCATTTTACAATTTCTATATTCGTCTTTCAACGGTGGGCATTTTATACATCTGATATTGATCAGAACCATTTTAGTAACAGTTTTTACTCATTTAACTATATAACCTTACTTTTATCGCATCTGGCCTTGCTATGACCTTGGAGGTCACTGTCAGTGACATTGAATGTTAAATTGTGATTTACGAAATTTGTCATTACATACTTACCCCTTTATTTTTTTAATTTCTTGTTCATTTGTGTTAATATCATTGAAAACGGGGTCTGATTTAGACCTTGAAACATTTGGACTTTTTGAGATATACACTCATTCAAGTTTATGTGGTGTTATTCCCAAAGAACTCAGAAAAAAATAAAAACCAGAGATGATACAGTAATCGTTCAGAAAACGTATTTATTAAACTTAATGTGAGTATGATCTATGAAAAATTTATAATATATGATGACAATAGGAATTAAAACTGTAGATAATATTAAATAATAAATAATATTACCCAACATGAAAATCACAATTACAAGGTAAATATAGAATATGATTACTTATAATTATACATACACATATTTATAGAAATTAAATATATATTTACTATTCTAAATAGTTACTATTTAATGATTAACATATGTTTACTAGTGTGATAACTAATATTCCATGAGGTATATTCGGTTTTGTAGTAATCTATGTATAAATAGGCAAAGACAAAACGATTAGGTACCATTTTCTCCTCTGTCTCTCAACCGATTTTCTATATTTTTGTTTTGTTTAGTAGCTACTGACGACCTTCAGTGCAGAATGGTAATATTAATTTATAATATTGGTTCATTCATTAAATAAAATATAATAAAAATTCATTATTTACGTCCATACTGTCAACGCCCAACAACTGACAGTGCCGCCGCCGCCAGACGGTCAAAACTCAAAACATTGAGTAATTATATATGGAGCGATCGTTAAATATATTCTTAGAGCATTTACTTCTCGAAGTGGCATGCAAGCGTTGTTATTGTTTAGTGGTAAAATAGTCAATGTTGTAGATCAGTATTGATTTTTCTGACGCGTTGCAGTAACTTTCATATTAAATATTCTGTTTTTAATGTGTATATAATTATTTGATTGATATATTATTATCACAACCTTTCCGAAGGTGTTGTGTAAAAAATTGTCAGACAGCGGACAATAGAAAATGTATTAAATATTTAAGTTCTCTTAAAGTTATTGGTCCTCTCTTTTCTTTAATATTCCTGAACTTGATTGAAACCGCAAATGACGAAAACTTTTAGGTTGCAAAGAACAATTCCAATTATTATATCAATCATTTGTCAGAGATATTTCGAATACCGATATTTCATTACATTTTTATTTTCTTTTTATTTCAATAGATTTGTTAATATGAGTGAACAATTTTGGTCATTACATCTACTTCTCCGATTTCTCCACAACTCTGTTTCTTATAAAAATATACTTTTTACAATTCCATGAAATAAGGTCGAATTTCTACCCTGTTGTGGATAGGTACCACTAGAGCTGAATAACAGAAATTTCAAAAACTTTCTCTGCGCGCTTTCCAATGTGTTTTTGTGATTGTTATAAAAGGGGCTCCAGATTAATGACGCATAAAGAAAAGTGTTTTTATTGCTTCTAAGTTTGTGAAAACTCCACAGTTTCTGATTATGCAACCCAAGACTTCCATGGATGAGGAGTTTACGACAAAAAAGTGATTAGAAAAATCCAATTTGCTGCTATATAAAACACCAAGATCTTTGACTTCATCGCGTCTAAGTAGTGGAGTATCTTTGAGTTCGTAAACCATTGAATGGGTTCAATCTTACGAGTATATGAGCAGACTTTGGATTTTGACATTTTCAAGAATAATAGGTTTGAATTACACCATGCATCTAAATTATTTAATTGTGTTTGTAATAACTGACAATCTTCAGCAGAATTTATTTATAGGTATAACTTTAGGTCGTCTGCAAAAGCTAATCTCTTACAGTCCAGTTCAAGTAAAATATCGTTAATGAAAATAAGAAACAACAACGGTCTTAGGTTGGACCCTTGCGGGACTTCTGACGTTGCAATAAAATTAATTTATTTAAAACCGTTGTATGACACATACTGTTCTCTGTGCAATAAATACGGCATTAGTAGTACGCATAGTTCATTGCAAAAAACAACATATCTTAATTTTGCTTAATTTTGCTACATCTAAAATCGAGTGATCAATTTTATCGAAGGCGTTCGAAAAGTTAGTGTAGACTAGGTCCACCTGTCCTCGAACGTCCATTTGCAACGAATTGTGTAAATTTAATAAGGTCAGTCGTTGTAGAGCGATTTTGCATAAATCCGTGCTGAAATGGAGAATTAAGGTTCTGTATTTGGGGGTAGATAACATTGTAGACAGAAATCTCAAAAACCTTCGCAAAGTTGCTCATAATCGTTATAGGTCTATAGTTTGTTATGTCCCCTGGATTTCCGTTTTTAAGGAAACCCATAGTTAACATTTAAATAGATACGTTGAATTCTATTAAACGCGATTAGGAAAATAACCTATACCAGAAGCAATCCTGTAATAAATTTGAATGATTACCCCATATACCAAGTAATTATCCTACACTCCATCTTGACACTCGGATAATATCATATCTTTTTGGTATCTACTAATCAGTAGCAAATTAGAGCTGAACTGGAGCATTTAAATGTAGCAGTGCGCGAAGTGTACTAATGTGCTTGGCGCCGATTCCTGCAATCGACTTCCGCCTCACTACCCGTCAGATGATTCAGACAACGGAAATGCATGCCTAATTGATTAAACAGCTTTCCGTTTTGTTAACGCTGACCACAAGGATTTCGTTAAAAGTCAGCTGGCAATTTTCAATTCTCCGCTTGCTAATTAAACATCAGCCATTTGCAAACGTTCTATGAATTCGTGAGAATTACTTAGAAGATTTTAAAACTCGCAAAGCTTCAATGTGCTTTAAATGAATAGCAGGTATCTGTAAATGATTTCTTTTGTATTTTTTCGCGCGGAAATCATAAAACAAAAAGAAGGCATTGTGAAAAGGGTGTCAATTCTGGTCAAATATTGCAAGAGTAGATTTACGTTGTCTATATCGTCCAAGACGAATATTATTATTCAGGTCGCTCGTGGTTTCGGACCAATACGCCAAGGATTTAAGATCTGCCCATAAGAAATAATCACCGGGTGCTGCATCTGGCACTTTTTACTGTAAAAGGTTCAACTTTAAAAATGTAATTCTAGAAAAATATCAAAAGGTGATACAATTCTTATAAGATCCAACATATCAATTTGTATTGAAAGAATTTTTCATTCTCAAGTATATCACAAAATCACCCTGTGTTGAACAAAACATAATTGTCACAATGTCGTTCTTTCTCGGTAATACGATTTATTCCGCTTTGTAAACGGCAAAACCCTGAAATGGCATTTTGACAGAATTACATATAAATAAAATGTAATACAAATAATAAACAAATATTATATGTATTATATTAGAAGATAAAAAGTAAAATTTGCAGCATATCACATCTCGTTAAAAGGACACTAAACAATTTTTAACTGACTGCTAATTTTTAGATGAGATGTTAAATCTAATTTAAAAGATTACCTTATATCAAATAAAATTTGGTCACCGCAATAATTGCTGTCGTCATCGTTTTATGAAAAAGTTACGTCATAAGTGAATAGAAAAGAAAGCTTTTAGAGCATACATCTTTGTAAGTAAAAGTCGATTATTCCAGTAATATTTATACCTTACTACACGATTGGACATAATTGAATTTTTCCTGTCGACTGCTGTCAAAATTTGAAGATTATGCTACTTGTTCATAGTGAGCGGCACTCACTTGGATTATATTTATAGTTTATTTTTAAATTACTTATTTGAAAAGACATAAATAAAGATTTTTTATATATTTTGCACTGAAGGTCGTCAATAGTTACCAAAGAAAATATAAATAAAGAAAATCGGTTGATGGACAGAGGAAAAAATGGTACCGAACCGTTTTGTCTTTGTCTATTTATACAGGGTGAGTTTTTTTGATGATCAGCATGGGGATCTCGGAAACTAGCCGAGATAGAGCAATGGTTAAAATGGGAAAGATTTGCAGTTCTACTGGCCCAATTTAATGACACTTTCGGATTTTTGTAAAAAGTCATGGCTTACTAGATATTTTGAAAAAAACCAAATTCTATCGATTTAGTCAAATCCCTCTAGCTCCTTTGTTTTTGATTTATAAAAAAAGTGTAAATATCAAAATTGAAGGGAATTGTATCCCCAATATGATTGTCATGTCCTCGTTTGCGCGACAGATCTCGTTTTCGAGATATGACACAAAGTAATTTCGAAAAGATTGTTGAGGAGGTCTTGAATTTTTGAATGGGTTTTCTCTCCTCCAAATTTTTTCCTGTACAGATAAGTATTTAAAAATTGTATATGTAGAACAAAGTGTAGTAAGGCTGTAAAATGGGATTACTACAAGCCTCGAAAACAACACTAAACGACCTCAACGACTCCAAATCGGAGTTGAAACGTCTCCATACACAGATAAGTTTACACAATATACAATACATTACTTATATACAGAATACTGGTTGATCTTTTATAGACATCTCTTTCTCTCAGAAAAACGTGAGGAAGAATCTCTGTACAGACAACCAGTAATCCGGGCAATTTTACGAAATTGCCTTACTACACTTTGTTCTACATATACAATTTTTTAAATACTTATCTGTTACAGGAAAAAATTTGGAGGAGAGAAAACCCATGAATAGACAAAATAATATGACACAAACTTATCTTTTTTTGAATTAAAACCACTGTTGGCTATGACCTCAAAAAATCGGACATTTTTAGAGCTTTTCAACGATATAATACTCGATATAGTTATTCATAAAAATAATGGAGTTATGGATGCTTTTCTTTGTTATTTTGACTTTTAACGTAGGTAGCCATGAAATAGATTGATTTATTAATAACTATTCCAAAAAACATTAAAAGTTTTTTTTATTAGGTATATCAGATTTAACGAAAAAACCAAATAAGTAGGTACTTACTAAAAATTAAGAAATTAAAGTACATCATAATGGTTACAATTTATGTTCGAAAAATCCACCATTGTTATTTAGACAAAAATTGCCTCTTTTTAAGATTGACATTACCGCTTTCCTCACAGACCAGACCAGATCAATTTCTTCAATTGCTTGTAATACCGCCTCCCTTAGGTCACCAACTGTCTCATACTTTCTTTTGCATACTTTGTTTTTTAGCGCACCCCATAAATAGAAGTCTATAACTGTCAAGCCAAGCATAGTTTATTGTGTGTCATACAAGTGTAAAAGTAACAACCATAAATTTAATTTGACAGGAAGTATAAAATGTTTTAATTTATAAGAAATTGGTGCCCAAACGGCACCTTTTGCATTACGCGTTCTCTCCCTTCCCTTGGCAAATCTCGGACCGACATAGCCTATATAGTTAGTTGCCTAACTACTTGTATAACGTATATTATACGTCAATCTCAATATCCATGTGTTCCAGATTTTCCTAAAAATCGTTATTTTTTTTGTTGTGCAAATTATGTATATTTACGATATAACTTCGTCGACCCAACGATGACTCTTATGAATACAAATTCCGAATTTTGAAATGAAGCGATAAACTGCCAAATCTTGTCCTACGTTCATTTTAATTTTATTCTCCCCTATTTCGGCTCCACATCGAACCACTTTACATAATCGAATAAACATATTTGATTTTCATGTCTCCTTGAATTTTTGTTACTTTTCCCAAAAAATATAAAATTTATGCGATTTTTATTCTTTACAGATATACGTCACACACAAAATATCTGTTGGATACGGGAAGCAATTCAGGTTAGTATACACTTTGCGATCCGTAATTTTTTCCAGACACATCCAAAGAATGACTTACGACTGTAAAGAAATCTTTAACAAGAACGTAAACTTCTGGAAATATAATGGACAATAATAACTCAGTAGCCGTTTACGATCCTTAGTGTTGGTTGTGAAAAATACGTCCAGCTGTAAATTCTAGCTACTTTCGAATTCCGATCGTAAAACTGCGATATCAGTTGAAGCTAATATTAGGAATGCGATAAATTTTCGTCTCGTGAAAACGTAGAGCTTAAAATGTGGTTTTATCTTGTGGCAAGGCTGAAACGTTATTTCTGGTATTTGCTGCATCTCTTTAGTAGAAAATTCATTGTAAGGTTGTACATTCGTAGAGGACACGAACTGGAAGCATCCTTCACCCATCTGGTTAATGTATGTAATACAGGGTGTAAATAACTTCAGTGCACATATTTTCACCTTTATCTATAGATCTTAATAAGCAAGAACATTCCCATTTCATTACCGCAAGTTCTATTACTGACAACTAGATGGCAAACGCAGCGTTAATAGAAGAATTTGCATTAAGGAAAGAACAGTGAAAAAAGTATTGTCATTGGCCCTTGACATGCGTGCCAATTTTCAAGTTGACAGACTTCTTTAATTACTTTTGTTTATTGGGCAATAACACCACAATCTATATATAAATAGGCAAAACGATTAGGTACCATTTTCTCCTCTGTCAACCTTCAGTGCAGAATGCTAATATTAAATTATAATATTGGTTTATTCATTAAATAAAATATAATAAAAATTCGTTATTTACGTCCATAATGTCAACGCCAAACAACTGAATGTGCCGCCGTCGCCAGACTCAAAAACATTGAGTATTTATATATAGAGGGACCAATGCTGTTATATACTTAGAGCATGTACTTCTGGAAGTGGCATGCAAGCGTTGTTATTGTTTAGTAGTAAAGTAATCGTTGTATATTATAATTATACAAGACGATTCCAGATAGAAATAATTTGTTTCGTGGGTGGCACATAAGCAGTTTCATATATAGGGTGTTTAAAATATAGAGTAGAGTGCAATTATAACTAATAACATAATTATATAGGGAAGCCCATTAGCGGCTGAATTTACAGGGTTCTTGGAATAGAAGGTGCAGTGGAATTACGATTATACAGGGTGGTGCAAAAAATGTTATACAGAGATGCATATACAGGGTGGCGGAAATGGAAATCCAACATTTCGTAACCCATCAGCAGTTGTATATATAGGGAAGATGAAATATAGTGTGAGAGGAATTATAGATATACAGGATGATGATAAAAAATGTTAGAAAAGGAAATGATTTATAGAGTAGCCCACGAAGTGTTCTATATATATGATGATTGAAATATAGGTCGGAGTAGAATTATAGTTACAGAAGATAGGTAAAAATTGCATAAACAAAAAGAGTAAATGCAGTGGCTCATAGGCAGTGACATATACAGAATGGTTTACCGGGCGGTTCAAAAATGTTAAAAAATATTATGCGTGGTCCATGAGCAGTTGCATATACAGGGTGGCAGAAATATATAATGAGATGGAATTATTATAATGAGGATTTTAATAAATGTTAGAGAATTGAGTGCAATTATAGTTATACAGGGAGGTTAGAAAAAATAAATATGTAGGGTAGTCCATTAGCGGTTGAATTGTTGTCATATTAAATTAAGAATTACGAATTTGAACACAAATAAAGTCCTATGAATTATATCTAAAAATTGAATTTCGTTACTTTTTTCTAGGATTTTCGAGGAAACCATCACACAGAGGTTCCGAATCTGAAACCGTTCCGTGTAATTGCTGTTCTGCCTAAAGTCCTAGGGTAGAATGTCACAATAAAATTTTCAGGTTAGTTAACCTGCCAGAGATATTGACACAATTGGTCGAATTTCAACCACTGGGCGACATCTAGTCGAAATAAAACGACGTATATTAAAGGAAAACCAAACGTTTCAAAGTCTATTCTGACTTCGTTGTCAATGGCTTTATATTTATTGATGTAAATTGCAGAACGAAAATTATATGACATTTAAATGTCAATTTAAGCCATTGACAACGAAGTTGTTAATATTTTAAACAATTTATTTATAAAATATGACGAAAACATTTTTGTATTTGATATATTACATGATGAGTTCGAAATATTGTTAATTTTATTTTCCATTTAATTCTGTAATTTGCCCCCCAAAATTAATATTATGGGTTTCTCCTTATTTTTTCGGTAAAATTCGGAAAGGGACCTATGTCTCTAATTTTGTTCAAAATTTTACGTCTTATAGTTTCAGGGATAAAGTGGGGAAGGGGAAATTTTTATATATTTTTGTTAATATCTTTTAAACTAATTATTTTTAAAATATGAAAAAATATATTTGTGTTTCTCAGAAAGAGCCCCTTCATGTGTTGTATTAAATGAAGGGTTTGAAAAATTTTTAATTTTATAATTTGCCCCCAAAATTAAAATTAGAGGTTTCTCCTTATTTTTCCTGTAAACGTTCTATACTTCCTTTTTTTAATTTTAGGCTCAGTAGTTTCGGAGATTAGGGGGCGGGGGCCCTATAATCAAAATTTCGAGTACTTACGGGAAAAATTGCTGTCATATGAAAAATCCAGACTGATTGTATAAGGGTTTCCTTATCAAGGATATACTGAATACTAAAAACCGAAAATACTGATAAATTTGGATAAACAATATTTGTTACGAAAAAAAATTTAAAATTTTATAAAACTGTCAAAAAATTGAAATAAAAAAAATACGGGTCGAAAACCCGTTTCAACAACCTAAATAGGACATGTATTTAAAGAAAAAACCAAAAAAGTCGATTCTGACTTCGTTGTCAATGGCTTTATATGTATTGAAAATGTAAATTGTAAAATGAAAGTTTGATTTATGACATTTAAGTTTACATAAGAAAAAAATTGTTGTTTGTATATATACAGGTAGGAAAAAAAATTAACCCACAAAATTTATCAACAAAGAGTTAATCAAACTTGAACAGAGAATAAAATAAACCTAGAACTTCTCTCATTAACACTACTACTCAAGACAACCACATTACAGTTACAACTATACCATACATACAGGATCTGTCAGAATGAATGAGAAGAATGGGAACAGATTTAATGTTAAAACAATATTCCAAACAAGAAATACACTGAAATCTCTAATATCGAAAACAAAACCAACCAACAAAACTCAGAACTCAAAAAACTGCATATACAAGATTCCTTGCGAATGCAATAAATTTTATATTGGAGAAACATCGAGACCATTAAACGTACGAATAAATGAACACAAGAATTAAATAAAGAAGCGACAATTTGAAAAATCGAAAATTTGTGAACATGATTGGGACCTAGGCCATGAAATACAATTTGACATTTCAACTAAACTTCACAAAGAACAACGTAACACAAAACGGAAAATAATACTGCCTTAATTCTTTTGAATGAAGACGATTGTATCGCATCTACTTCTGTAGAATTCAATCGTTTCTGGTTACCGACAATTAAGGAAGAAATTATTAATGGTCATCTAAAATAAAAATACTTGATAAAGTAATATATGAGGCTAAGTTAATGCATAATAAGGAGCAAGTTGAAATGTGTCATGATAACAATAAAAAATTGTGGAGAATAATAAACAATAAGTTAGGAAATAAGAGTAGGAATGAAAAAGCTATTAAGTACATAAAACAGGAATTGTCAACTCTCTAAATGAATTCTTTGCCAAAAGTGGAATTGAGTTATGTGAAAAAATACAGCAACCATCTAGCTGTAAATTAAGACTACCAGCAAGAAATCCTAAATCTATATTTCTTTATCCTACCACAAATAATGAAATAAATAACATACACAAATTAAAACTTAAAAATGGGGGTGTCGACAATATAAATGCCAAAACTATTAAAATATTAGCAGAGTATTTAATTGAACCAATTGTACATATTATTAATTTGAGTATTAATTTATCTATCTGGCCAGATGCTCTCAAAAAAAGCAGATATTGTACCTATTTACAAAAGTAGTGAGAGATACCTTCCATCTAACTATAGACCCATCTCCATGATATCAAATTTGGGAAAAATTTTTGAAAAAGTCATTTACAGCCGACTGATTGGATTTATAAACAAATGTAAAATCATTGCAAATAACCAATTTGGCTTCATAAAAAATAAGGGAACCAAAGATGCTTTAAATTTGATAACGAATTTGGTAATAGAAAACCTAGATAAGAGCCAGAATTTAAAATGGGATCAACATATTCAATACGTTATTAACAAAACCAAATATCTTGTTTTCATTGTTGCCAAGTTATCTAGAGTAATGAACTGTGAAACTCTTAGAATGATATATTACGCCCTATTTAATAGCATATTAATTATGGAATAACAGCCTGGGGAGGGGCGTACACGAACTTTAGAATATTGTTAGAAAACATCCAAAACAGAATTTTAAAAGTAAAAAATAATAACAAACTTGTAATTATGGTTCATCCACTAAATATAAAACAGCTCTTTTATTTTGATTCACTTATGTACCAATATAATAATCTAAAGGATAAATTTAAAACATCGACAAGTTTAACCAGAAATAAAAACTTACAAATGCCTACTATCAAGAAAACAATAAGTAATAAAAGTAGTTTCATTGTAGCTATTAGACTTTTTAATAGCATGCCAAATGATTTAAAAATCTTGAATAGCAATCACAAAAAAAGAAAAATAAAAGAATGGATTTATAATAACAAGTAAGGATACATTTGTGAAAGAAATTGTGTGATTACACTAAATTTGACTTTTTTGATTTTGTTATTGTTGTATGTTTCTGAAATATTTGTTTTATATTTTTATGTTTCTTAAATATTTTTACAATACAACATGATTGTTGTGCAGAGTAAAGGGGTACTATTAGGTTTTCCATTAATTAGTATTGTATAAAAATAAACAAAAAATTAGCAATACTTGAATATAATTTAGTCTCTAGTGTTTTAGTATAGTAGTTTATATGTCTATATTTTTATGTTAGTATGTATGTTTAGTTTTAGGTAATTCTGTCTAGGTCCTACGCACAGGTTTCATTACCTCTGTAGGATTTGCAATGAATATTGTGTTTGTTGTAAATTTTGAACTGGAATAAAGAATTTCAATTTCAATTTCAATCTCCTTTTGAGCAATCCATTATCGGGATAGTTCATAAGGTTTTTAATAGGTTTTCCCTTGTGAAGTTAATGGGATCACTGAAATAGCAGAATTCTTTGATCGCATTTTTGGCGAATGCACTATCTGATAACAAAGTCGTACGCCACTTATAAATTCTAAAGACAACTCTTTCAAATTCTTCCAACTTGGAAGCTATTGTATGCTACCTGTATATATAAAAACAAACAATTTTTGTCTTATGTCAACTTCAAGTTAATCAAACTTTCATTTTACAATTTATATTTTCAATACATATAAAGCCATTGACAACGAAGTCAGAATCGACTTTGAAACGTTTGGTTTTTTTCTTCAATATACAGCTTTTCATTTCAATTGTGGTGTTCTTCCCAAGAAAACATAAAAAAAATAATCAAGAATATGCCACAAATAACATTTAGAAGACAACTAAATAGGACGCCTATGAGTTGCATGTCAAAACGGAGTAGCACATGTTATTTAAGAAACCGATAGATTTTTCTCTATTTATTTTCGACCGTTTTGTCAATAATAGAAAAAAAAACAGTTGTTTGAGCCCTGCTAAGGGCATATAACTTCCTAACGCACCCTTAGGAAGTTTTAGTGCACATGTTAATAAGAACTTTTTGGCTTACTATAATAAGCTCTATACGCAGCAGAAGTTTGGAGCTCTATTTTAGAAATGTCTGGTATAAAAATTTTGCGAACTCAATTTCAATCCAAATCTGTTTTGTATAAACAACAATAAAGCTATTAAAAACTCAATGGCACTAACAAAGATGTAAAATGCTAAAAACATTAACGACAAGGGTAAAATTTCAATCTCTCTTGCATTAAAAATGAAGGGCATACATAGGAATTTTCACAGACGAAAGAACGAATGGCATAGTAACCCAATTGCACTGTAACAAAGACTTATTCGACTGTAAGTAATCCTCATTACAGGAAAAGGTTATGTGCATGAAATCTTTATGGTTGCATACCATCAGGATCATTAAGTTGCGGATTTATTTTGAGATTCTGTTTTATGCATGAAATATGGACCTTGATTTTGTAGAAAACTATGTTTTTAAGATTTATTACTATGCACGAATACAATGTCATACCTAAATTGAAATGTTGCATGAAATACGTACTAAACTAATTGTAATTTGATGAAAATTTATTGCCATCAATAATTGACTATAATTTGGAACAATATTTCAAAAATTCATTATACTGAAATTGTGAAAATGTCTTCTGAACTTGATATTAAGACGGCAGAATGGTCGGAATGGGAAATTAAAACGCTATTAAATGCTTACTCACATTTCGCTTAATGTATTAAAAACTTCATCAGGGCTAAAAAACATCAAGTAACATCTAGTAATATAAATAAAATATGATAATATACAAAATTGTAAAAACTATGTACGAGGGCTGTCTTTTATATTTCGGGATTGGACAACCCTAGTGTTGCAATCTGACAACTGACAGCTCTATCGTAAAGTTTTGTTGGTTGGTTTTGTTTTCGATACTAGAGATTTCAGTGTATTTCTTGTTTGGAATGTTGTTTTAACATTAAATCTGTTGCCCACTCTTTTCAACCTTTCTGGCAGACCCTGGATATATGGTATAATTGTATATGTAAACAAAATCCAGAACTCAAAAAACTGTATTGTATATTGGAGAAACATCGAGACCATTAAACGTACGAATAAATGAACACAAGGATTACATAAAGAAACGAAAAATTGAAAAATCGAAAATTTGTGAACATGCTTGGAACCTAGGCCATAAAATCAATTTGACAATTCAATTATACTTCACAAAGAACAACATAACACAAAACGAAAAATAAAAGAGTCTGCCTTAATTCTTTTGAATGAAGACGATTGTATCGCTTCTACTTCTGTAGAATTTAATCGTATCTGGTTACCGACAATTAAGGAAGAAATTATTAATGGTAACCTTCTTTTGAACAACCCACTATCAGGATAGATCATAAGGTTTTTCCAAGCTTTTCCCTTATGACGTGAATGGGATCACTGAGACAATAGAATTCTTTGATCGTATTTTTGGCGAATGCGCTATTTTATAACGAAGTCGTACCTAGGAACGCCACTTATAAATTATAAAGACAACTCTTTCAAATTCTTCTAATTTGAAACCTGTTTAACTATAATACATGATCTTTAGAATTTTTTGTGCTACCTGTATATCTAAAAACAACGAATTTCTAATGTCAATTTAAATGTCATAATAATTTTCGTTGTGCAATTTACATTAATAAATATAAAGCCATTGACAATGAAGTCAGAATAGATTTTGAAACCTTTGGTTTTCCTTCAATATGCCTCGTTTTATTTCGATTGTGGTGTTATTGCCCAAAAAAACATAAAAGTAATCTAAGGTCATATATTGCAAACTCATCAGATTTGCAACATTAAAAACTAATTTTTCACTATATTCCCCCATAGTACTCGTGGCTTGGAGGTTAATAATGCTTTACCTCAATTTGAGCTTCACTGACCATCAAGGTCATTTGAAAAAAATGGTCATGGCCACATTTGGAAGTGAAATTTTCCGCTCTTTTCATTTCCGACATAAAAATTGGGTTCCCATTTGAAAAAATTGACATGACCTTGATATGACCTTCAAGGTCATAATCAAGGTCTAAGCGGACAAGGCCAATGGGTAGCCGGGAAAAAATACTAAAATTTATCCATTTAACTTTTTCCTTTAAAATACTTTCACACTCATTAAATCAGCCGTAGTCGGACTTTTTGAACACTGTGTATATATACAGAACCCTAAAAATGAGTAGTAAGCCCCGGGGTGATAAGGCTGCAATTAAATTAGCGGTTAATATGGCCAAATATGCCCATCTTCGTAAATCTTTTGGCGTGTTTTTGTGATTTTCAAAATAATCAGGTATCTGGGAAATATTCCAGGTGACTCGTATGAGCTGAAACACCCTGTAGATATTTGTATTTAATTTTATTCGTCACCAAGTTTTTTAATAATGGTATTTTTCATTCCGACGGTATTTTAATATATTTCTTTTATTACTCCAATCTTAAAAATTATGAAAGTAAGTATATTTCATTTTAAAAAACCATCACTTCTGCCGGCCTCTTTCTAAATATTAAAATTTTTTCATATAAACTCCAATGAATAAACAAACCGTGAATCTACTCATGCAAAATCTAATAAAATCCATTTAACTGGATTATTAAATATACTTTCTTTCATATATTAAGAATTTAGCCTCTGCACTTAATATTAATTTTATATACATATTTTTCGTGAACACATTGAAACTGGAATCCGTTATGAAAATAACTTGCGATGTGATTTGAATAACAAATTTGCGTTTACGCTTTGCATATCTCTATCAGAGAAAGAATTTTTCTTATATTCCCTCTGGACCTTCATTAATCATGCACATCATGTATTGGATACATAAAGAGAGAGGTATTGAGATTAAAAAAATGGTAAAAAATTGCGCTGATGAAATATCGTTGTTCATAAGAATGTATATTATGTAAACAAATTGCGAAGTGTTAATATGAAAAGTTATATATGGTGAAAAATGTTTCTCTTCAAACAACGACGTGATGTTATAATTGAGTTACGGGAAACTGATTTATGGATTTAACGGAATCAATCAGTCAATAAGGCCGAAGGATTGGATAACGAAAAATATCACTGGACGACATAACAGTTTAATGAATACAGATAGCAGAGAAGTATACACGTCTTTCATTTCAAAACTAGTTAGGTACCCAAAATAACTTTTAAAATATCTTTAAAACAAAAAGACAAAAAAATAAGTAAATTTGTATTTACTGGGGCACATTTTACATGTATAGTTCAAACTGATGATTGTTTCGGTCATTCCTTGGTGAAAATTCATATTTTAATTATATTAAAACACTAACCACTGTGGTAATTTTCATAAATTTATTATATTTTATTTGACAATTGTTTCGCTCTGATGACAGGTTTCGTCAGAATTAAATATTAAACTAAATGCTAAACATCTGAATATATTATATAGTGTTGTAAGATAATAATGAGTATATAGGTAGAAAGCACAATATGTTTACTGTATAATATTAGTGAAGGTAAATATTATTAATATAGTGATTGGCAAATGTGTGGAACCAAGTAAATATCTCTGGAATTATTAGAGATATCAAAATGAAATTTGGAAGGTGGATACTGCAGTAGATTGCCTATTTTTTTCCATTTTTTTTACACTTTTGAACTTCCTGTTTTACCGGAAGTAATGTCGATTTTAAAATTTGCAATGAAACACCCTGTATAGTATTTTAGTTTCTGATGGAACATTTCACTGCGAATACAAAAATATCAGGTTTGAGATTGTTTACTTCAATACCTATCGAGATATTAACAGAAAAGTAACTAAGGAAAGGAAAAATTCGATGGTAGCTAAACTCGGTTCAGGTTTCATTTACGCCTGAAATAAACAAACCGCTCGATAAGTATTTGTATTTCTATTGGTCAATCGGTGGCATTTTACCGTCACAGCCAACAGCACTGCTTGTTCCATAGTCGAATACACGTGCGTTTGTTTAAATCAGGAGCAAATTAAATCTGAATCAAGTTTACTAGTCCATGAAATTCATTGCAGAACTGAAAATAGTTGTCAAAATAAGTTATTAGTTTTTTTTATTTGAACGTAAAAAGATTGTATTGTTTTAATTTGATCGTAAAATGAAATATTAATGATGATTGGGTATGGGGCGAGCAAAAGGACGCATCAAGAAGTTTGTGACCTTTTTAACATTGTGCATCCGAATATACAAATATCCCGTTCAGTAGTGACAAAAACTTTGCGAAGGTACGACACAAGTGGAACAGTTAACAATTTACCAAAAAGTGGACGGTTAAAAAGTGCAAGTAATGAAGGTGTAGCTCAAGATGTTGCTATATAATTGGAAAAAAACCCTCAGTTATCCACTACCGACCTCGCCAATATGCATGGAATTAGCCGTCGTTCAGTAGGAAGGATATTAAGGCGAGAAAAATATCATCCATACAAAATTCGCCTCGTTCAAGAACTCTACGAAGACGATTTCGACAGACGTTTGCAATTTTGTGAAACGATGATGGATATTTGTAACCGTAATAATAATTTTATAAGACTAGACTATTTTCTGTGGGGTTTATGTTGATAGACCAAATAATTTGCAAGAATTAGCTGCAAGAATAACTCAAGACATCCAGAGAATTACAGCAGAAGTAATAGCTAATGTTACTAGAGAATTTAAAAACCGACTTGCTTATTGTCAAGAAGTAAACGGTGCTCAGTTTGAACATCTAATACATTAAGTTTAGTTAAGTTAAGTTTCAATGTTTTGAAAATCACTTAATAATTATGATTATGTATTTCTTTAATGGATATTAGATTTTTCCTTTCCTTAAATACTTTTCTGTTAATATCTCGGTAGGTATTGAAGCAAACAATATCAAACCCGATATTTTTGTATTCGCAATAAAATGTTTCATCAGAAACTAAAATACTATACAGGGTGTTTCATTGCAAATTTTAAAATCGTCATTAATTCCGGTAAAACACGAAGTTCAAAATTGTAAAAAAAATTGGAAACAAATAGGCAATCTACTCCAGTATCCACCTTCCAAATTTCATTTTGATATCTGTAATAATTCCAGAGATATTTACTTGGTTCCACACATTTGCCCATCACTGTATATAAGTTAATGAAGATTAAGTAAGGGAGACATATTTGTATCAGTTTGGTCATTTAAAAAATATGGTGAATTTTTATTTTTATTGATCTCAAGTGATTGTAAAAAGTAAATTTTTTATTTTTTCTTCTAGATGTAAAATTTCGAAAGTAGTTTGTGGAATATGATTGTCATTTAATAAATGGTGGGTAAATGTAGATGTTGTATTTATGACTTTCATAGGCTTTTGAATGTTCTGATCATCTTGTTTTAAATGACCTTCCTGTGTGACCGATGTAAAATTTTGGACAACTACCACATGTTAACTTATTAATTTTATCTTTATTATTTTATATGTGTTTGGTCAAATTATTGTTGGTTTTAAAGGCTGTTTGAATATTTCTGTTTAGTAGAAATTGAGAAATTTTTTCATATCTATAACCTATAAATGTAATGGATTGGTGAAATTTTGAGTTAGAGTTGGGAGAGGAAGGGTATACTATAGCTTTTTTCTTTAATTTTCTGGATAATATGTTATCAATGATTTTGGGGGTTGTAACCATTATTGATAGCAATGAGTTTTATCTTATTAAGTTCATTGTCAAAGTTAGGTTTAGATAACGGGACTGTTACTAATCTGTGTACCATGGAGTGATACGCTGCAAGTATGTGTTAAAACCAACAATAATTTGGCCAAACACATAAAAAATAATAAAGGATAAAATTAATAAGTATGAAAACTCAGGAGTCTATAAGTTACCATGTGGTCGTTGCCCAAAATTTTACATCGGTCACACAGGAAGGTCATTTATTAAATGAAAATCATATTCCACAAACTACTTTCGAAATTTTACGTCTAGAACAAAAAAGTAAAATATCCTTGCCCTAAAGAACAAAGAATAAGTTCATCTGGTTCATCAAAGGAGCTACAAGTGTTTCTTCGTCATTTCGAAGTGCGCAATATACGGTGAACTGTCAACTTTCTTGAAAATTTTGCTCTCTCAAACCATAAGGATTTATATCTCTCCAATAATTTTAATTTTGCCTATTAAAGATTAAATTTTTCGTGAATTTTGCTTTATCCGTCCAAATGATGATGTCCAAGAATGAGCCATTACATTGGTACGAAGTTAAAATAAATTCACAAAAATTAGTTCTTCTTAAATAATCTGTACCCTTCAGATGCAGTACAGTATTGAACGAAAAAAGATGGAAATTATGTTTTTTTTTAAATTCGAAGAATTGTGCTGCTCCTGAATCCACTCTCAAGTTCCATTTGCCTCACTGATTTCGTAAAATATGCGGCGAAATATTCCAAAATCATAATTACTATTGCTAGTATAGTTATACTTTTATCGATACAACAATAAAACATTAAAAAATATATATATATATAACCGACTTCTACCTATAACTAAAAAGCTAAAAATAATTATAACAAAATACAACTCTAGCAAATAAATAACACATTCAATGTTGTTAGGTACCTACCCAGGAAGTAAAAAATGTAAACATTAAAAGGTGCTCATTATGTACAAATTAATTACCTACCAATCTAGTATATTTTTGAAGTCGGTGCCAAGCAACAATCAAGTTTGATGAATTAGTAGATAAGTACGCAATGAAGGATTTTAGATTTGCTTGGCACCGGCTTCAAAATATACTAGATTGGTAGGTAATTAATTTGTACAGAATGAGCACCTTTTAATGTTTACATTTTTTACTTCCTGGGTAGGTACCTAACAACATTGAATGTGTTATTTATTTGCTAGAGTTGTATTTTGTTATAATTATTTTTAGCTTTTTAGTTATCGGTAGAAGTCGGTTATATATATTTTTTAAAATAGTTTCAACTTCTTAGTATTTTGAACTCAGGTAGTTTTCATTCTTTATTTTTTATTTTGTATGTATAACCTTAATAGACAGAACCAGGTAACATCGAAACCCTCAACATTACACAATAATACTTTCTCATTTAAATTGACAGGTAAATCTTTATGAACAAAATGTACTAGTACTCGTTGACTTAATGAGCCCAAAATATATTTATGCCTTATGGACTACGCCATCTAACCTTTTTTCAACTTTTTTGACAACTCTGTATAACTATAGATAATTCCACTCCACACTACGTACCAACCATCATGTACATACGACTGCCCACGAACAAGCATATATTTGTTAGCTGCCTTCTATAGGACGGAGTAGAATCCATCCCATATTGACGGAATCAAATCTGTCTTATATTTCAATCATAGTATATAACTCCTTGTGGGCTAGCCCATACATTAGTTTATTTTTTACATTTTATATTATCGTCCTGTGTAACATTAATTCCTCTCCCACTTTATGCCACTTCTTATGGGCTATAAAAGCAATCATTTTTTAATCACACTTTATAAATATAATTCAACTGCAGCATATATTTCAACCATCCTGTATATGATTTGCTTATGTCCACATCATATAACAGTTTTTTAATCACCCTATATAATTTTAATTTCACATTTTTTTCCAATATCATTATACCACGAAACGTCCAGTCCACCCTATATTCCAACCATCCTGTATATACGGCTGCCTACGGACCACTATCATTCTAGTCCGGCCTATATTTCAATCTTCATATAAATGGAACTCCTTCTATCACCTAGTTTGTGATTTTTTTGCTATAACTAAACAACCTGTCTATAAACTTACCAAATAGCAGTTTAAAGTTTGACAAGTGGTGTCATTGAATTTTCTAGTAGGCCGGGAGAATGTGACAACCAAAAGCACCGTCTTCGCAAAATGGAAAAATTTGCATTTAAATACGTATTTCAAACATGTCAAAAATATCGAAAATGTCAAAAATGTCAAAAACCTCGAAAATGTGGAAAACGTCAACAATGTCACAAATTTTCAAAAAAGTGTCAAAAATGTCAAAGATGTCAAAAAATGTCAGCAATGACAAAAATATCAAAAATGTCAAAATTATCAAAAATGTCAAAAACGACAGACAGATATTTCAAACAATTCTAAAAATGCAAAAAATGTCGAGAATTTGAAAAATATCAGAAATGTCAAGCATAAAAAAATGTCAAAAATGTGAAAAATGTCAAAAACATTAAAAGTCCCCAAAAAAGTCAAGAAGGAAAAAATGTCACAAATATAAATAAAATAAAGTCAAAAATGTTAAATGTGTCAATAAAGTCAAAAATATCAAAAATGGTAAAAGTGTAAAAAATGTCTTCGCAAAATGGAAAAATTTGCATTTAAATACGTATTTGCCTGGTATACAAACAAAACGAGCTTGATACTCATTGATTTAAGGAGCCGAAAATACTATGCTTTACTACCTATATGCTTGAGATGTAGATAGAAAATTTTCAAATTCGCAATTAAAACTTCCAGTGCCTAAAATTACCGCACTATTACGTTGGAATTAAAATATTTATGAGGAAATGTCCGTTATGTCATTTCGATGAAATTTTTGATGAGAATTTTGGAATTTCCGGCGATTTTCTGCAAAACTGCAAGTTGCACGTCGCAGAAAAGTATATGAGATCACCTAAGGATCTTCCTTAATAGATTAAACGTTAAAAAACTATACACATGCATAAAAAGTTATCGGAAAATCGACCAATATGTTAGGGATATTGGTCGATTTCCATGCACGCATGTGTTCATTCACAAATTTTGTCACTTTACCAATAGAATTCTTTTCCAAAATTTGAAGTTTCACCAATCCGGATATATACTCTATTAAACAAGACCATATTCATTCAAAACGGTGCACCATGAGAAGAAATCAGGTAACATACATACAAAAAAAAAAGCGAAAAAATACGCGACGAATTGATAACCTCCTTCTTTTTGGAAGTCGGATAAAAATAAACGGGCTCCTCGCAGTCACGTGACTTTTTTGTCACTTGATACTTGGGTCATAAAAAAATCCGCGAATAGCAAAGAATACTGGAACCAAAAATGTATGCACAGCAAAATTACTTACGAAAGAATTCCATTAACTTTGAGACTCGGGATCAGTGTCATGCGGCAAACAATTCAATTGTTTGGAATTTCAAAGGCTTCGCGATAAAACGTTTGGAGAGATACGGCACTTCTCCGCCCGCTCTTTCATTTGCCCTCTTCGTGGAAAAAATCACCGTCGGTGAAGAACCGAGACAGTCATGAATATGTACGGTGTTTTCTCCCTTCGCTGGCTTGTTTTCTCAACAAATTACCTTCAAAGTGGAATGAACAATTTATTTTTGAGCTTTGCCAGTTAAGTGGAGAATCTGATATATTTACAATATCAGTTTTTCTTTATATCCGTTCCGTAGTCGTAAATTATAATTTAGTTTGAGTTTGATAAGCGCTCTTTCTGCACTAAATTTGTTTGGTATGCTCAAAGACTTTTTTCTTGGCAATAATGTTTTGACTTCGTATATATGGGGAGGCATTTTGGGTTAACGAATGGGCCATTATGCCGTCAAAACAAGGCGAATTTAATAGAGTAATGGTATTTGGATGCTTATTTGTGACATTTTCAGAGTACTATATCACAATTTGTATAAGCTCGTATTCCATAGATTTCAGTTAATGAATTCTGAAGTAATTTAGAGTAAAGACTGAAATTGAATTTGTAATACAGCGTAGGACATCTACAAGAAACTCCACGAGTAAAACTACTTAAGAGAAAAATAGCAAAGATTTAATAGGTTAACTCTACTTAGTAATTGTGATTTTTTTTTAAGAATAACTAAACTTGCAAAAAATCTGAACATTTGTTGGATTATCAGACACTTTATAATGTTAGTTTTAAATTTCATTATTATTGTCATTTAGAACGGTTTACACAGTGAAACATTTGGAAGAGTTGAAATGTCAGAAAAGTAAAAATTGTAGATAATTTAAAAGATGTATAAATGTCAAAAAATATGAAATATGTTAAAAATGTCAAAAAAGCTAAAAAGTCTTAAAAATACTCTCTTCGAGGTATCATTTCTTTGTACGCAAGACAATATATATTATATATAACATACATTGTTTCTGGTCAGGGAACCTTCATCAGTTGCGCTTCCCACAATTGAATGTCCTCCCGAACACTTCTTTATGTATTTGATGCATTTCGTTAAATTTGAAGACGCGAGATATAAGACCGACATCTAGGATTTTCGAGAGAATTAGCATTTAACGAAATGTATCAAATACATAAAGAAGTGTTCGAGAGGACATTCGATTATGGGAAGCGCAGCTGATGAAGGTTCCCTTACCAGAAACAATATATGTTATATATAATATATATTGTCTTGCGTACAAAGGAATGACACCTCGAAGAGAGTATTCAATATCTCTGACAGGTGAAGTAATCTGAAAATTTTATCGTGACAGTCTGTCCTAGGAGTTAAGGAAGAACAGCAATTACACGGAACGGCTCCGGATTCGGAACCTCTGTGTGCTAATTCTCTCGACAATCCTAGATGTCGGTCTTACATCTTGCGTCTTCAAGTGTTAAAAATTTCAAAAATGTAAAAAATATTAAAAATGCCAAACATGTCAAAAATGTCAAAAATATCGAAAATGTCAAAAAAGTCAAAAACGTCGAAAATGTGGAAAATGTCAACAATGTCACAAATTGTCAAAAAATGTCAACAATGTCAAAAATGTCAAAAACGTCAAAAATGTGGAAAATGTCAACAATGTCACAAATTGTCAAAAAATGTCAAAAATGTCAAAAAATGTCAGCAATGACAAAAACATCAAAATTATCAAAAATGTCAAAAACGACAGACAGATATTTCAAATAATTCTAAAAATGCAAAAAATATCGAGAATCTAAAAAATATCACAAATGTCAAGCATAAAAAAATGTCAAAAATGTGAAAAATATCAAAAATATTAAAAGTCTCCAAAAAAGTCAATAAGGAAAAAAATGTCACAAATATAAATAAAATAAAGTCAAAAATGTTAAATTTGTCAATAATGTCAAAAATATAAAAAATGGTAAAAGTGTAAAAAATGCCCAAAATGTAAAAAATGTCAAAAATACTATAAATACCAAATATTCCAAATCAAAATCAAAAGGGTCGAAAATGTCAAATATGTAAAAAATGTCGAAAATACCAAAAATGTCGAAAATGATAAAAATGACAAAAATGTCAGCAATGACAAAAACATAAAAAATGTCAACATTATAAAATGACAGACATTTCAAATACGTCCAAAAATTCAAAAAATGTCCAAAATGTCGAGAATCTAAAAAATATCAGAAAAGTGAAGTATAAAAAAATGTCAAAAACGTCAAAAATCTTACAAATGTGAACAATGTCGAAAATGTAAAAAATGTCAAAAAAATCAATAAGGTAAAACATGTCAAAACAATCAATTAAGTCAAAAATGTTAAAAATGTTAAATGTGTCAATGATGTCAAAAATAAAAATGTTTAAGGTGTAAAAAATGACTAAAATGTAAAAAATCTCAAAAATACCATAAATGCCAAATGTGTCAAAATACACTCCAGTCCGTTTAGGTGACACGCAAAGTTGTTAACTTTTCATTACAGAAAATCGTTTTTTTTTTCATAAACTGACAAAAATGTCAGAAATATCTAAAATGTCTAAGATTCAAAAAATGTCAAAAATGCCAAAAATGTCAAACATTCAAAAAAAAGTCAAAATGCCAAAAACGTCGAAAATGTCAAAAATGCTAAAAATGTCAAAAATGTTGAAAATGTCAAAAATGTCAAAAAAAATGTCAGCAATGACAAAAGCATCAAAAATGTCAAAATTATCAGAAATGTAAAAATGTCAAAAATGACAGAAATTTCAAATACGTCCAAAAATTCAAAAAAATTCTAAACTGTAGAGAATCTAAAAAATATCAGAAATGTCAAGTGCAAAAAAATGTCAAAAAGGTCAAAAACGTCAAAAATGTGAAAAATGTCAAGAATTTAAAAATTGTCAAAAAAGTCAATAAGATAAAAATGTCAAAAATATAAATAGTCAAAAATGTTAAAAATGTTAAATGTGTTAATAATGTAAAAAATGTTAAAAATGCCCTAAATACCAAATATGTCAAAATATACCCCAGTCACGTGTAGCTGACACGCAGGTTGTTGAAAATTTAACAACCTGCAGAAAATCGTGTTTTTTTTTTCATAAACTGTCAAAAATACAAAAAATGCCAAAAATGTCAAACATCAAAAAAAGTAAAAATGTCAGAAATGTCAAAATGGCAAAAATGTCAAACATAAAAAATGTCAAAATGTCAAAAACGCCAAAAATATCAAAAACTATCATAAAGCTCAAATATTAAAAATGAAGCAAAAACAGTTGTGGCTTGTAAAAAAATTGCAACCGTTCGTATAAACAATATTGCTTGCTCACATCAATTGAGGATGCCCCGAATTCCGCTTTGTTAACCTTCATACAGCTGGCTTTCTAAAGTTTTCCCTTTTAATTTTCTTCTTTCACTAAGATCTTTGTTTGATCCCAGTCTATCCTACGACCGTCGGTGCTGGTTAATACGTGGTTTCACCGGTATATGGGGTGTCCACAAACACAAACAACACGGTACACACAATTCATGAAATTTTGAATTGATTTACAGTATTATTTGTTAATCGCAAATACAACAAATTTTCCGAAATCTTCTGACGATATTCAGTAAATTGAAGCCCTCCACCCCAGTGCCTACACAAAAATAAATTACTACGACTATAACGTTTGAGCAGGAGATGAACGTCATAACCTTCCTTTAATATATAGATGTTAATATGTGTCAGACTGATGTACATTGAAGCTAATTAGGCGCAATTGTTTGCGAAAACACTCTAAAGGAAGACATTAAACATTAAACAAAAAAATGGGATTTTTTGTGCTCAAGGTACAAAACAAAAGCCAGTTTTTATAGTAAATGTCACATCAACCTCTAGACAAAACATATTAGTTGAAAAGTGAAAACAAAATCTCTCTAAAAGCGTTGTGAAAAAAAAAAACTGAAAAGCTACAGATAGAACAATATAGCGAAGCTGTTTTATATGCTGTGAGAGGACTTTCAACTTAAAAAAGATACCTTAACACGAATGAAAAAAACTTTCAAACATATTCACGTGCTGGGATAATGCAATACCAAGTTTAGTAATTTTATATAGTGTGCCGGTGTCTTAGTTTGCGAATGGCTAATAATATTTAATAAAATACGACCTTCTAAACTATAACAAGTGTAACATTTCAGCATATGCTGACGACACCATTTTGCGAAGATAAATCAAGGCACGAAGTTTAGCAAATTGCTTAGTAGGCACTCAATGATGTTAAGATTTGGCATGACAGTAACTAAATCTAGGTACATTTGCACCTATCTTGTCGGGACTAAGGGAAAATTTGTGGTCCATGATGATTGAAGGAACACAAGAAAATATAGCCAGAACTAACCACATAAAATACCTTGGGGCAATCATTGATCAACATCTTAAGTAGGATATGCTCATTGACCACGTATCTAACAGAATAAAAAACTTACTTATAAATTCTACATGTTGAGTAACATACTCAACAAAAACACCTTGCTTATAGTTAACGACAGTCTAGAGGAATCCATATTAAACTATGGAATCACCATTTGCGATTCTGCTTATAAAACAAAATTTATCAAAATTACAGTTTACACAGAATTATATACTAAGAACAATGTTTAAATTAAAAAGTTGTGACAGTGTAAAAAGTGTTTTTATCCATGAATCTCTTATAAATTCCAAAGGTCTTTATATGTATTCCGCTCTTAAGTTCATTCACAAACAAACAGGTTTAAAAAAATTAGTCACCCTTATTCTACTAGAAGCAAATTACTAGAAATGTATTCTTAAAACCGTTACATCAAAGGTGTGAGTCAAAAAAAAAACGTGCACAGGAATTGGATGTGTCCATCCACTTTATGGAAGATGTTGCGGAAAGATCTTGGTTTGCATGCCTACAAAATTCAACTCGTGCAAGAATTGAAGCCACAGGATCACCTAGCAAGGCGTACATTCGGTGAATGGGCCCAAAACAAGATTGCCGTTGATCCCAATTTTCAAAAGCGAATTTTGTTTAGCGATGAAGCTTACTTTTCGTTGAATGGATACGTCTATAAACAAAACTGCCGTATTTGGAGTGATGATAATCCTCAAGTTCATGTTGAGACACCGTTACATCCAGAAAAACTGACTGTTTGGTGTGCTTTATGGACTGGTGGAATAATTGGTCCGTACTTCTTTAAAAACGATGCTGGCCAGGACGTTACAGTCAATGGTGATCGCTATAGAGCTTTGATTACTAATCAATTGAACAATCATGAGTAACACAAGCTGTGGTTTTGACAAGACGGGGCAACATGTTACACAGCTCGTGCCACAATTGATTTATTGTAAAAACGTTTGGTAACCGCTTAGTTTCACGTTTCGGACCCGTGAATTGGCCTCCAACATTTTCTGTGATTTTCGCCGATAAGCCCGAAACGATTGACCACTTGGAGGACATCATTCGCCGCGTTATTGCCGATAGTATTATTTATAACGCACAGCAGGCCCTGAAGACCTAGGGCGTGAATTACATTTTATGTGGTAATTACAATATACAATTACAATATATACAGTGATTCCTTAATTACACGCCGCCATTCGTCTCTATTGGCAACGATATCTTTCCATTGCTCTATACCCATTTTCCGTAGATCTTCTGTTACATTGTCCAGCCATTTTTTCCGAGGTCGTCCTTTTCTTTTCACTCCTATGGGTTTTCAGTTTATGATTATTTTTGGCATCCTGTCTCTCGCCATTCGCTCTACGTGTCCCAGCCATCTGAGTCTTTAGGCTCTTACAAAAGTAGATATTTTGGGTCCACCATATAAGTTCTCAAGTTCTTCATTTTTTCTTCCCCTCCACCCACTTTCCGTTCTTATGCCTCCGTAAATGTCCCTTAACATATTCCTTTCCCATCGTTCGATCCTTTCTTCGTCTGCTTTGTTAAGTACCCATGCTTCACTTCCATATGTAACTGTCGCTCGAATTACTGTTCTATATACTCTTTCTTTGTTTTTTCTCGAGACAAACTTAGATTTCATCAAAACCCTCAGCATTCCATACTTCTTGCTTCCTTTTGCTATCCTTGCCTTAATCTCTGCATCTTCTCTTCCATTTTCTTCGACTTAGACCCCCAAATATGTACAATGTCTCACCCTCTTAAATCTATATGTATGTCCCTCTCCTATTTCTGCCCTTAATTCTGTCTCATCATTAGTCTGCATCGCTCCCATTACCATGTATGCTGTTTTCTCTTGATTTATTTCTAACCTTCTTCGCCTCCGTTCCTATTCTTCCTATCACCCTTATTAATTCGTTCTTATTTTTTGCAATTATTGTTACGTCATCCGCAAAGTCTAGGCATTGATGCTCGTTCTTGAATGTTGTTTCTTCTGTTTTAACCACACTTCTTCTTATAATTATTTCAAGTATCAAGTTGAATAGGGTTGATGATATGGGGTCCCCTTGTCTGAGTCCCTGCTCCACTTCGAAAGTATCTGACTTTTGGCCCTTCCATGAAACTTCGTTTATAGTCTGTTCTAGTGTCATTAATGTGAGATTGATAATCTTGCTTGGTATTCGCAGCTCTCTCATTGTACTATATATCTGTTTGCTGCTGATTCGGTAGTAAGCCTGTCTAATATTCACAAATAGGACGTACAGCGGGATTTTGTAATCATAGCAGCTGTTTTGAATTTCTTTTAGTGTGAAAATATGGTCAGTTACAGATCTATTATGTCTGAAGCCGGTCTGATACTCGCCTATTTCTCCTTCTGCGTACTCTCCCAGTTTGCTTGTAATGCATTGCGCCAGTGCCTTGTAGCATGTCTCTAATAGTGCTATGCCTCTATAATTCCAGTTTGTCTCCTTTCTTATGAATAGGACATATGATTGCTTTTGTCCAATCCTGAGGCATCTTTTCTGTTTCCCATATTCTCTTAATAAGCCCATGAACCCATTCGCTTAATTGCTCATACCCCACCTTTAACATTTCTGCTGTTATTCCTGTTCCCCCCGGGCTTTTGTTGTTTTTTAGCTCTCTAATCTTTTGTTCTTTTTCTTCTTTCGCGGGGTGATCCGTCTCTTGACCACTCTCCTCCCGTTGTTGTACTGGCATCTTTTTGACTGGCTCCTTCACTGTTTAACAATTTATTAAAATAGTTCTTCCACCTTTCCATTATTCTTCCCGGATCACTTATCAGTTCTCCTTTCTCATCCTTTATGAGTTTACATTGGCTTTGATATCCTGTCCCAACATTTTTAACTTCTTGGTAGAAAGCTCTAATTTCTTTGTTCTTGAACTTTTCTTCTATCTCCCTAATTCTTTTTTCATTAAATTCCCTTTGCTTTTTTCTGCAAATTTTCTTCATCTCTCCTCTTATTTTTTTGTAATTTTCTAAATTGACTTCGTTTTTTGCGGTTAGTTGTATCTGCCTGTCTTTTCTTAACGCCGATATACAGTCACAAATGTTGGAAAAAGTCATCGAAAATTGGACGTCTAGATTTGAGTACATCCGAGCCAGCCGTGGTGGTCATATGCCAGAAGTCATATTCAAATTATAATGCCAGAAGATTATCTTTCGACTAAAGTAAATTTCACTTCAATTTAAAAAAAAGTATCCTTGTTTTATTCCATTTCAAAGTTCTATACGTCTAAAAAAATACCCTTTATTTCAACCATCCTATAACAAACGAAATGCCTGTCAATATATAAACTGATCTCTGTTTCTTACACAGAAAACTAGGCAAGTGTGGTGTCGCTCAGAACGCAATGTCGGCACAAATGCAATTTTTGCATTTCACTACCATACTCATCTATTTTCAATGTGTAAGTGTGGACCACCGATGAGAACTTTAAGCTTCAATCAAATTCGTAAGATTAAACAAAAACAACTTCAAAAATACGTAACATGTGCATTTGAAAAAAATATATTTTTTTATTACAACGTTGAAAACATAAGAAGTTTTTGCACAATTAATATCTCATTAAAGTAATAATTTCTTGAATATGATTCATATAATATACAGTGTGAGTCATAAATATAGCTAGAGAAGGCATATATTGTTTTTTCCTATTAATGAGTCACCCTGTACGAACCATTCGTACTGCAATTTTAATAAGACAATAAACAGATATATGATCCGTCTCTTGATACTCAACAGGATAATTTTCGCATTATTAGCCAAAAATATTGAATAAAACAATTACCATTAATTATCTTTGATTACAGTGGGTTTCCAATATATGTAACATGTTTTTTTTTCAGAAAACTCATTTTTTTATTACAACGATGAATACATAAGATATAATCGCACAATTAATAAGAAATGAGTTCTTGAACGTGTTTATATATTATACAGTGTAAGTCGTAAATATAGCTATAGTGGGCATATACCATTTTTTACCATTAATGAGTAACTCTGTATAAACTACAATACTTTAATATGTACAATTTTTGCAGACCTGTAGAATTTTGTGTGATGAGTCGTAGATTTGTCTAACTTAATATAAAAATTCCATGACGCATGATTTATACAGGGTTACTCATTAATGGAAAAAATATTAGATGCTGACTTTAGCAATATTTACAACTCACACTGTATAATGTATGAACACGTCCAAAAATTATGTATCAACGTTATAATAAAAAATGAGTTTTCTAATAAAAACGTTACGTATCTATATGGGAAACACCCTGTAGTAAAAAACAACTAATAGTAATATTTTGTGCAATATTTATGTCAAACAATGTGCAAACCACGTTTTCTGCAATAAACGGAAATAAAAAACATCAGTTATGCGAAATCTGATACGATAAAGGTAATATATCCGAAGTTTAACACTCCATATCTCGAAAACTAGTCATAGAATCTGTTTGAGCCCATGGAGTCTCTTTGTCAGAACGTCAACTTCTACAACATACCAAAATTTCAAACAATTTGACGGAAGTCCATTTTCCGATAAGAAAGGTGCCTGGTCCTTTGTAAGATTAAACAAGATGTCTCTGGAACTTTTAGGTATTGATCAAAATGAATTAAATGAAACAGAGCCATGTTGGTTTCAGGTGTATAAATGTTACCCTTAATGTACCAGTCATAATCTCATTTTCTTAATACCTCTGTGAGTTTTAGCCGACGTCACCGCTTAACGAGACAACCACGAAGACTAATCAATCATTCTTAGCCTTTTCAACCGACGACGATGCCTTCATCAACCATAAGATCCTAGACGGTGCTCGGTGGCAGTCTTCCAGATTAAATTATGGCGAATTAATTAAGTAAAATGATAAAAGATTTGCCGATCTTAATCTCCCAGCTGCCACGTTTCCGTTAATTAGCCCCAGCAGACGATTGTTCTCTCTTTTTTGTAAAGGTTTTCCTTTAAAGGTTTCCAACGTTATTTTGCTTAGAAATTTCTTTTGAAATATCGCGCTACGTTATGTGTCTTGAAACTACTCGAGGATTATCAAAAATAATACGTCGGAATTAATCCTTTGCTGAAGCAGAATAATGCTTTTTGTGATAACGGCACTCATATTATTCTAGATTAAGAGGTTGGAATTGTCAGATAGGTAGATGAAATCCTCGTCTTTTATAAGGTAATAAATCTTGTATGTGTTATTACGAATATAATTGTGAAATGCAAAATCAGCTTTAAAAGGGTTGTTTGAGAGTATGAATTACAGAAAAGAAGAACAATCCCCGTGAATTAATTAATAACAAAAATATCAATAATTTTATTAATGTCAATGATGTCAAAAATATTGGAAATATCAAAAATGTCAATAATGTCAAAAATGTCATCATGTTAATTAGTGATGTGGCCTTATTAACATAACTGCTTTTTAACAACTAGTATTTACTCGACAAACAATAACAACTGTTATTGTCTGCTAAAAATAGCAGATAACAGATATATGTTTACTACTAAACGACTGAAAAAGCAGTGGTCCTATTTGGACGGATAAATCAAATAGCAGATTGTAGTTAGTGGTTTTCAGATTCGTCATCGTTTCTGTTCGTGGTTGTCATTGTAAAACAAAACGTAGGCTGAATAGCAAAAGTTGCTAACTGAATCGTACTGAACTGGTACTGAACGGACTAAACGGTCAAGCAGAAAAGGTTGGCGTTGAGATATACTTTCGTTCATCGTTGTCATTGTTGAAATCTTGACAATTTAATTATACTAGCTGTCGCCCAGTGGTCGAAATTCGACCAATTGTGTCAATATTTCTGGCAGGTTAAGTAACCTTTAAATTTTTGTCGTGACATTCTATTTTAGGACTTTAGGGAGAACAGCAATTGCACGGAACGGTTCAAGATTCGGAACCTCTGTGTGATAGTTTCCTCGAAAATTCTAGTCGTCGGTCTTACATCTCGCTTCTACAAATAATTAACGAAATTCAAGTTTTTTTAAGATATAATTCATAGGACTTTATTTGTGTTCAAATTCGTAATTGTTAATTTAATATGACAACAATTTAACCGCTAATGGGCTACCCTACATATTTATTTTTTCTAACCGCCCTGTATAGCTATAATTGCACTCAATTCTCTAACATTTATTAAAATCCTCATTATAATAATTCCATTTCATTATATATTTCCACCACCCTGTATATGCAACTGCTCATGGACCACGCATCATATTTTTTAACATTTTTGACCAACCGCTAAACCATTCTGTATATGACACTGCCTATGAGCCCCCGTATTTACTCTTTTTATTTATGACTTTTTTAACTATCTTCTGTAACTATAATTCTACTCAGACCTATATTTCAATCATCATATATATATGGAACCCTTCGTGGGCTACTCTATAAATCATCTCCTTTTCTAACATTTTTTGTCATCATCCCGTATATCTATAATTCCTCTCACCCTATATTTCATCTTTCCTATAGATACAATTGTTTATGGGTTTCGAAATTTTGTATTTCCATTTCCGCCACCCTGTATATGCATCTCTGTATAATATTTTTTGCACCACCCTGTATAACTGTAATTCTACTGCACCTTCTATTCCAAGAACCCTGTTAATTCAACCGCTAATGGGCTTCCCTATATAGTTATTTTACTCTATATTTTAAACACCCTATATATGCAACTGCTTATGTGCCACCCACAAAAAAAAAGATTTCTAACATATCTGGAAGCGCCCTGTATAATTATAATATACAACGATTACTTTACCACTAAACAATAACAACGCTGGCATGCCACTTCCAGAAGTACATGCTCTAAGTATATAACAGCTTTGGTCCCTCTTTATATAATTACTCAATGTTTTGAGTCTGGCAGCGGCGGTACATTCAGTTGTTTGGCGTTAACATTATGGACGTAAATAATGAATTTTTATTATATTTTATTTAATGAATCAACCAATATTATAAATTAATATTAGCATTCTGCACTGAAGGTCGTCAGTAGCTACTACAAAACAAAAATGAAGAAAATCGGGTGAAAGACAGAGGAGAAAATGGTACCTAATCGTTTTGTCTTTGCCTATTTATATATAGATTTTTTAATAATTTGTCAGATTTAATAATTTATTATTTTAAACTTGAGAGCCTCGAAATTCAGACAGTAGAATATAAAAGGCTTCCCTGAAAGTTTAATAGTAAAATATAACTCTAATTCTAATTTTGGGGGCCAAATTAGAAAATTAAATACATATGTATTCTTATAAAAATCAAGCGAATTCTGAAGCAGGTAAAATAAAAAGTCTATGTGTGGAAACTCAATGTGTACCTATGTTTTTTTATAAATTTAAAATGCTTTCTTTAAAACATGTTAGGGTAAATATAAGAAAATGCACTCATTCCCTGCTTGTCTGAAACTGGAATATTAGGATCTTGAAGGAGCTACGGAACCCTTAGTATGCGAGTCCAACTCGCACCTGACTAAATTATTTTATATTACTAAGGGCACATCTTTTTATATACCATACGGAATAACGGCTTTTGCATAAGCTGAGTATTTTTTTCAAAAATTTCCGGTAGTTCTAAAAAGAAAAAAAAACTATCATTAGTAATACCAAAACAGCTTTACTGTTGAAAGGTCTGCCGAGTACAAAAATAAAACTTTGCTGTTGGGGTACCAACCTTTGTGTTTATTTATCTGTGACACATCATATTTTTCCCATAAATTTTGTGCAAAGCTAAAACGATAACAAATCATAAAATAACAAACTCTAATTTTAGAGCTGAGTCAATGTTTTTATTTGGTTGGTAGTATAGTATCAACGTGAAATTAAGTTCGTACTTTTTAACAAAAATTCTCAACACCCACACTCCAATTTATTTACTGCTAATAGTGACCTCAGGCATCCCGGTGTTTTTTCTGAAGGGATTATACGAAGTTTTGGATTTTTCTCGGAAAAACAAAAGAAGGGTTAACAAAGTTTTCGGCAATATCAATTTTCACTGGGAAGAGCGAATTTCGTTTACAGTTCCGAACCAGAGTGAAGTAAATTGTTTTCGGAGGCTATGATTACTTTGCGGTATTTTCTATTTTTGTTTCGAGATAAATATTGTATTTCAACAGCTCAGAACTAAAGCGTTTTATCTAAGTTTGAGTCATATTGAGGCTGAAATTTAATACTTGTACTCCTTAATGAGCTTGAACCAATTAGTGATTCGACCTAATTCAGACTTAAAATAATTGCTTTGCACATACTTTAGATCTCAATTGTAGTTTTTAGGGTTCCTTATATACAATATACGGATACCCTTATAATATCACTCAGGAATTCTCCCTATTTGAGGTTGAAATTTGGTATCAATATATAGTTTGGTGACCCGATCAGAAGTACATATCCTAAAAGAAGAAATTTTGATTTTAGGGGTACTTCTGGGGGGGAAACTAAAAAAATCGACCGTTCCACCCATATCTCCGAAACTACTGAGCCTAAAATTTTGAAAAAAATGGGAAATAAAGAACGTTGCCCGAACTTTACAGGAAAAATAAGGAGAAACCATTAATATTAATTTTGGGAGGCAAATTATAGAATTTTGTGAAAATTAAAAATAAAAATTTTTCTGATGCATCATGTAATATATCAAATAAAACGTTCCATTCTAAGAAAGAAATATATTTTTGTCATATTAAAAAAATAATTAAAAAGATATTTAATGAAAATATACCAATATTTACCCATTCCCCACCCCCTTATCTCTGAAACTATAAAACGTAAAGTTTTAAAAAAAATTAGAGGTATAGGATCTGACCTGAAGTTTACTGGAAAAATAAGGCGAAAACTCTACTTTTAATTTTGGGGGGCAAATTACAGAATTAAATGGAAAATATAAAATTAAAATTGTTTGTAACCCATCATGTTATATATCAAATGAAAGGGCTCATTATGACGAAAACAAATATATTTTTTCCATATTTTTAAAATAAATTAATTAAAAGATATTAACAAAAATATAAAAAATTACCGACCCCCCACCTTAACTACTACAAATTATAATTGTTTCTAACGGATCAAGTAAAATATAGAATCAAAGGGCTCATTATGACGAATACTAATATATTTTTTTAATTTTTTTAAAATAAATATTTTAAAAGATATTAAAAAAATATTAAAAAAATTACCCATTCCCCCCTTTAGTCCTCAAACTATTAGACCTAAATTTTTTTGTTTACAGGAAAAATAGGAAGAAATCCCTAATATTAATATTGGGGGCCAAATTATAGAATTAAACGGAAAATAAAAAAATGTTTTTTAGCGCATCATGGAATACATGAAATGAAAGGGTTTATTATGAGGAATACAAATACATATTTTTCATATTTTTAAAATTAATTGTTTACAAGATATTAACATAAAGATATAAAAAAATTCTCACTTCTCGCTTTGTTTCCGAAACCATATTACCTAAAATTTTGAAAATAATTAGGGATACTGGTACTCACTTGAAATTTATAAGAAAAATTATTAGAAAACGCCCATAATAATTTTAGGGACAAAATATACAATTAAGTGAACAATAAAAATTCAATTTTCAAACGCATCATATCAGATAAAAGTGATGATAAAAATATGTGAATTAGAAATATATCATATTTGTAAATCATTTGTTTAAAAGATATTAACAAAAATATTAAACATCGACTTAATTCCCACTTTAGAAACTACATTATTTAATTTTTGAAATATATATTTTATTTGTATTTTTAAATAATTTGAATAATAGATTTAATAATTTATAATTTAAAACTTGACCTGTTTTGCCCTATATCTTCCAATGTACAGAGCCTCAAAATTTAGACAGTAGATTATAAAAGGCTTCCCTGAAAGTTTATTAGTAAAATAAAACTCTAATGCTAATTTTGGGAGCCAAATTAGAAAATTAAATACACATGTATTCTTATGAAAATCAAGCGAATCCTGAAGCAGATAAAATAAAGAGTCTATGTGTGAAAAATAAAAGTGTATATTTTTTATAAATTTAAACCGCTTGCTTTAAAAGATATTAGGGAAAAAAGTTTAAATATCAAAATTGAAAGGAATTGTATCCCGAATAAGATTATCATGTCGTCGTTTGCGTGACAGCTTTCTTTTTCGATATATGACACAAACTTATCTTTTTTTGAAAGGAAACCAAAGTTGGCTATGACCTTAAAAAATTGGAGCTTTTCAACGATATAATATTCGATATAGTTATTCACAAAAATAACTGAGTGATGGATGCTTTTCTCTCTTATTTTCACTTTTAACGTAGGTAGCCATGAATACGATTGTTTTCACTTTGACGTTTCCCCATTTGAGAGTAATTCCATTGGTAGTACTGAACTGACAGTCGATATTGACAAGTTTTTGTGATAAAATGGAATATTCTAACGAAAAAAAAACTGAATATGGTGGAATGTTATATCATATGCCATTAAAATTCAGTTCGTGCAGCTGAGGAATACTGAGGAATAGATATTTTAATCGTCGTCAACCTGATCTATGTACATTTACGCTAGTTTACGCAGATATGGACCTTTTACTAAACCACCAAAGGAAGGTAATCAAATTAACGAAGCAGCACAAATAAATGTTTTGACAATGGTAAATCAAAATCCATCTACATCAACTCGTGAGATTGCGGCAGAAGCTGGCACATCTCAACGAATGTTAAGGTACTGAAAGCGCACAAGTTCCACCCGTACAAACTTTTAGTTTCTCAAACTGTGCATGCTGGTGACGAACATCGACGTATTTTGTTTTGTACATGGTTTAGTGACATGTGCCTTGACAATCCTCAGTTTCCATTAAAGGTGTTTTGGTCAGATGAAATTAGATTTACTAACTGCGGTATGTTCAATAGACACAATGAGCATATCTGGGCCAAAGAAAACCCTTTCCATATAGAACAAAGACGACCTCAAATAATATTTGGTTTTAATGTTTGGTGTGGTGTACTATTCTGGGGCCTTTTATCTATGACGAATCACATACTGAGGAGCGCTACTTCCATTTCTTGCAATACACTTTTCAAGATATGTTGCATAATTTGAATTTGAGAACTCGTTTAGAAATTGAGTGGTTCCAACATGATGGAGTACCTGCTCATAACTCGTTATTAGTAAGACAACACTTAGATAATATCTATCCAAACTCTTGGATGGCCACCCCGGTCTCCCGATTTGGCAGTTATAGACTTCTATTTATGGGGTGCGCTAAAAAACAAAGTATACAAAAGGAAGTATGAGACAGTTGGTGACCTAAAGGAGGCGGTATTACAAGCAATTGTCTGTCTCCCTCTGTCTTTCGCTGTCTCTCTCAGTCTCACTCTCTCTCTCTCTTTCTCTCTCTCTCTCTTTCTGTCTGTCTTCCTCTCATTTTTTGTTTATTTTCTTAATTGGCATTGCAAACTCCTTATTTTTTGGCTTCTTTCATTTCATTGTTTTATTTCCATTATGTATGGGGTTTGATTGACAGCCTCAAATTGATATATGCTAAAATTCAACTCTTACACGCTCTAGCAGACAACGCTAGTGCTAAAGTCTTTACCAAAACGAGCCTCTCTACATAAAAAGGATAAAATTTTCATGAACCACGCTCTTGAAAGTTCTTTCAAAATTCAAAACTAAATATACAAGACATCAACTTATATAGAAAGTTCATGCTGTCCAAAAAACATGCAATTTAGTTGACAGCTAAATAGTAGTGTACCATAGCATGACAGTGGGAAGCTTTCATCAGCAATTCATATATATATATATATATATATATATATATATATTAACGTTTACATATAAGGCACGTAGACAGCACGAAATAAAACTAGGAGCTGCAGCAAATGTAAGTGAACAGGGAATATGCATAAATTTCAATGAAATGGCAATTTCATGTTGATTTTTTCTACAAGCTTTCCAGCAGTTATTCAAACAGCATACTCGAATCCACTGACACTATTTTCATGCTAAGCTGATTCATTAAATATATTGCGGAAATATTGCAGCGATGTGTCTCGTGTGTGCAAAAAATGTAAATTTTGTATTTTATATACGACCAGCAGGGCGCTGAAATAATTATAAAAATTACTGTTGCCCTTAAAGACTGTAAGAAAGCATTAAAATGGGGAATATGCAACTTTATAAATGGGGTTCTGTATATAGTAACTAATTTAATTTTGATTTAATGAATAGGCACGTAATTTAATGAAGTTATTCATAAAATTTCATAATTTCTTTGATGAGGTTGGTTTTTAACAGACTCCTACCTCGCCCACACATACAGGGCTTCCATGTTAAACATCATTTGCACAAAATTTGCAAATGACGCTGAGGGCGCTTTGGGGGAGGAAAGGATAAGAAAAGAGTGCCAGTAGTTTCGGAATATTTGTTTAGCCTTACTGTGTAGCGAATTTGTATCTAATTGCCACCCATTTTGGGACATTTTTATCTAATTTTCGTATTTTTTATGTTAAATTCCTGAATAGTGGACAATGTGTAACATAGATAGTGCCTCTTAGCATGCAATAAAAACGGGTACGATTCATTTTTTTCGAATTTTGCCCCCCGCCCTCTACGTCAAAAACCGCAACGTGGCCTACGCATATAATCGTGTGACGTACTATGGTAATTAAAGAGTAATAGGCAAATATTGTTCAGCTACGTTCGCATGTGTCCCCATGTGTCTCCGTATCTCTCCTTGGCTCTGCTTGGCTCTCCTTGGCACTCCTTGATTCTTCTTGTCTCTCCTTATCTCTCCTTGTCTCTCTTCCTCTCTCTCTCTCTCTCTCTCACACACACACACACACACACACACACACACAAACACACTCTACACATATGTTACGAAGAAATGCTTTAAATTCACTCAAAAGCTTACTTACTAACGGCATAAAGTTGAAATTCCTAGACTTCTTGACGCGCATCAAAACACGCGTTCCAAATCGTGTGACGTACTATGGTAATTAAAGAGTCATAGGCAAATATTGTTCAGCTACGTTCGCATGTTTCCCCATGTGTCTCCGTATCTCTCTTTGGCTCTGCTTGGGTCTGTTTGCCTCTGCTTGGCTCTGCTTCGCTCTGCTTGGGTCTGCTTGACTCTGCTTGGCTCTATTTGGCTCTCCTTGGCTCTCCTGGTCTCTCCTTGGCTCTCCTTGGCTCTCCTTGATTCTCCTTGTCTCTCGTTGTCTCTAGTTGTCTCTGGTTGTCTCTCCTTCTCTCTCATTGTCTCTCCTTGTCTCTCCTTGTCTCGCCTTGGCTCTGTTTAGCTCTGCTTGGTTCTCCTTGTCTCTACTTGTCTCTCCTTGGCTCTCCTTGCCTCTCCTTGTCTCTACCCCCCTCTCTCTCTCTCTCTCTCTACACATATGTTATGAGGAAATGCTTTAAATCCACTCAAAAGCTTACTTACTAACGGCATAAAGTTGAAATCCCTAGATTTCTTGACGCCCATCAAAACTTGCGTTCCAAATCGTGTGACTTATTATGGTAATTAAAGAGTAATGGGCATCTATTTTTCAGCTACGTTCACATGTATCTCCGTATCTCTCCTTGGCTCTGCTTGGCTCTCCTTGGCTCCGCTTGGCTCTGCTTGACTCTGCTTGGCTCTCCTTGACTCTCCTTGGCTCTCTTTGGCTTTCCTTGGCTCTCCTTGGCTCTCCTTGGGTCTCATTGGCTCTCCTTGTCTCTCCTTGGCTCTGCTTGCCTCTGCTTGGCTCTCCTTGTCTCTCCTTGTCTCTCATTGACTCTTCTTGTCTCCACCCTCCTCTCGCTCGCTCTCTCTTTCTCTCTCTCTCTCTCTGTCTCTCTCTACACATATGTTACGAGGAAATGCTTTAAATTTACTCAAAAGCTCACTTACTAACGGCATAAAGTTGAAATATCTAGATTTCTTGACGCGCATCAAAACTTGCGCTCCAAATCGTGTGACGTACTATGGTAATTATAGAGTAATAGGCAAATATTTTTCAGCTACGTTCGCATGTGTCTCCGTATCTCTCCTTGGCTCTGCTTGGCTCTCCTTGGATCCGCTTGGCTCTGCTTGGCTCTCCTTGGCTCTCCTTGGCTCTCCTTGTCTCTCCTTGGCTCTGCTTGGCTCTCCTTCTCTCTCCTTTTCTCTACTTGACTCTTCTTGTCTCTACCCTCCTCTCTCTCTCTCTCTCTCTCTCTCTCTCTCTCTACACATATGTTATGAGGAAATGCTTCAAATCTACTCAAAAGCTCACTTACTAACGGCATAAAGTTGAAATCTCTAGATTTCTTGACGCGCATCAAAACTTGCGTTCCAAATCGTGTGACGTACTATGGTAATTAAAGAGTAATAGGCAAATATTTTTCAGCTACGTTCGCATGTGTCTCTCCTTGGCTCTCCTTAGCTCTCCTGGTTTCTCCTTGTCTCTCCTGCTCTCTCCTTGTCTCTCCCTTGCCTGTCTCTCTCTCTCTCTCTCTCTTTCTCTCTCTCTCTCTCTCTGGGTGGGTTGGAACAAATTCATTTAAAATTCACGTGCTTGGACACGTTATACAAGGGCAAAGTTTTGGCAACCGAGCCAACTAAATTTACCACCTCTGTCTTCTTAGATGTATTTATTTCGCCTGAAGCTTCTTGTGCGGCCTGTTTTATGCAGTTTGTATATTTTTCCTTTCAAACCTTAAATAAGATATAACCTTTCTTACCACAAACTACTTTCGTATATTGCAAGCCCGAAATGACTAATATGTAAGAAGTGTCTGTTCAAATTAGCCAAATCTACCTAGCGGCTGCATTCTAATTTACAAAATGGCTAACAAAGCTCCAACTTCGTACGATATATGACTGCACAATCTCAGTTATCACGATACACGAAATTTCAGTGTAAAACAACAACAGCAAGCTCAGTAGGTTAATATTATTTCCCTAATTATACGATACAAAGTACCTGGATGTTAGCGTCAAAAGCTTGAGAACACCTGTTCACTGTATTTTCCCATTTCACGTCTTTGGCATTGGGAAATAATTGAATTCTTGGTAATCAGTAGAGTGTTGGTAAATTAGTCTCCTGGAAATTAGCTGCCGTATGAGAACCGACAGGTTCCATTTTGTTTCAATGAATAAGTGCGAAATTGCACATGTCGGCTAAATAAGAGTTACCGTATTAAATAAGATGATTGGGGTTTGGCTCTCGTTTGGAGAAGAAATCGGTGATTAGGCAATTAGGGCGGGTTTGTTAGGTGCGAAAGTTATGACTCATACAAAACTTTACTTCTAGGAGTGAACATAAAAAATGGTTTTATTGCCAAAAGTAATTTAGATTAAAAGTTCATCATCTTCATAATCATCTGGACGATTAAAACATTTATATTATGGTTTAAAATTGAGTTATTGTTCTGAAGTTTCCTGAAAAAACTAACGGGCCCTTTCATTTGATATTTTACATGATGCGTTAAAAAATATTTTTTTATTTTCCGTTTGATTCTATATTTTTCCCGCAATATTGGGGATCTCTTCGTACTAGCGATCCCCCAGTGGTCCAGATTCGATCAATTGTCCCAGTTCCAAAAAAAAATTCATCATGTTTTTCATATGTAATTAATAGGGCTTTATTTGTGAGCACATTTTTAATGCATAGCTTAATGATATAAGGTATGACAAAGAGGCAATAAGTGGAAATTAAAGACAAAAATCTAGTGAACATGAAATTTCTTAAAATTAAATAATTCAGCTGTTAACCGGTAGGATAATATAACAAATAAATGTAAATGACAATTCTATTCTAATCGAAATTTCAAAATAATCTGTTTCATTTTTAACCGACTTCCAAAAAGGAGGAGGTTATCAATTCGTCGCGTAGTTTTTCGCTTTTTTTGTATGTATGTTACCTGATTTCTTCTCCTGTGGTGCACAGTTTTGAATGAATATGGTCTTGTTTAATAGAGTATATATCCCGATTGGTGAAACTTCAAATTTTGGAGTATTTCAGTCGATTTTTCGATAACTCCTTATGGATGTGTATAGTTTTTTAACGTTTAATCTATTAAGGAAGATCCTTAGGTGATCTCATATACTTTTCTGCGACGTGCAACTTGCAGTTTTGCAGAAAATCGCCGAAAATTCCAAAATTCTTATCAAAAATTTCGTTGAAATGACATAACGGACATTTCCTAATAAGTATTTTAATTCCAACCTAATAGTGCGGTAATTTTCTCAAGCATATAGGTAGTAAAGCATAGTATTTTCGGCTCCTTAAATCAATGAGTACCAAGCTCGTTTTGTTTGTATAGCAGGCAAATACCTATTTAAATGCAAATTTTTCCATTTTGCGAAGACTTTGCTTTTGGTTGTCACATTCTCCCAACCTAATAGAAAATTCAGTGACAACACGCGTCAAACTTTAAACTGCTATTTGGTACATTTATAGACAGGGTGTCTAGTTATAGCAAACAAAATCACAAAGTAAAGTGATAGAAGGAGTTGCATTTATATGAAGATTGAAATAAAGGAAGGACTAGATTCTCCTTATTTTTTCAGAAAAATTCAGGTGAAGCTTTATATCTCTATTTTATTCAAAATTTTACGCCATATAGTTTCGGAGATAAGGTAGGGTGAATGGTTAAAAAATATATATTTTTGTAGATATCTTTAAAATAATTTATTTGATATATTACATGATGTGTTAAAAAAAATAATTTTATATTTTCCATTTAATACTGGACATGTCGCAACCGTACCACTACAACAACGCAGAACAGTCAATTCTGAGTGGTACACAAACATTTGTTTGCCAGTTGTCTTCCAAGAAATGAGGAAAACCATCCGCCGAAGACGGATCACTCTTCACCACGACAATGCGAGCTCTCACACATAGGCTCAAACAACTGCATTTTTGACCACTCAAAACATCGATTTGATGAGTCATCCGCCGTATAGTCCTGACTTGTCACCAAGTGACTTCTTTTTATTCCCGTACGTAAAAAACAAACTGAGAGGTCAACGTTTTTCGACACCTGAAGAAGTGGTTGCTGCGTTCAGAATGCATGTTTTGGAGATACCTCAATCAGAGTGGAAAAAGTGCATCGACAATTTGACCCCCAAAATTACTAGTAGAGGTTTTTCTTTATTTTTCCGGTAAAATTCAGATGACTATCTCTAATTTTTTTCACAATTTTACTTTGTCAATTTTTTTAGTTTTGCCACCCATAAGTACCCATAAAATCAAAATTTCTTCATTTCCGTTCAGTAGTTTAGGAGAAAATTGCTGTGATGTGACAGAGGGAGAAATCCGGATTGATATTATAAGAGTATCTGTATATTGTATATACGGAACCCTAAAATCATACTAACTCAAATTCGACTGTTATATCATTTGCTACCAGGAAGTTCCAATCTTTATGTTCCGGCTCCATCATCAGATCAGCTCAGTGGTATCTTAGTATTAACCTGAAACCGAATTAAACATAAATATGCTAAATTTCAGCCAAATCGGATATATTTAAGTGACTGAAAAATGATTGACACATGTTAAAACAGACAGGCTTAATTAAAAACATTACAACCTAAATAAAAAGCTAGCAGAAACAACTGTTAAAGCTTTTTTTCTATTTGAAAACCTGATTTGTTTTTAAACTTTCTGTAATGAATTTAAAACATGTGAAAACATAGTAGTTTTGTTTTAGTTTCTCAGTCATTAACGTATTACTCGATTGTTCTAGATATCGCATTTAATTATTTTCTTAATAGTCCAAGGTAAAATAACAAAAACAACATTCAACAATTCTATTATTTCGAATGCCATTAAACGATCACAACAACATGTCGGGATGAATTATTTTGTGTGTAAACACATTTTAACACGCTCCACTTACTAAGGTGTAAAATTTTGTTTTTCGGCGTGCGTAATATTCTTGTGGAGTAATTTCCTTAATTTATTTTTCCAAAATGTTTAGATTTGCGTCGAGGACAGGTGAAAAACCGTCGATATTTTATTGAATAGTTATTATTAGGTATAGCAAATGTCAATATTTGGGTTCAAGTAAAAGTTCTAAAAGCCTACATGATTTTTGAGTATAGGCTCTATATGTTTGATTTTATTCCCCTTAACAGAATAAACGAAAAATATTTTTGCTCTATCTTTTTTAACCGACTTCCAAAAAGGAGGAGGTTATCAATTCGTCGCGAATTTTTTTTGCTTTTTTTGTGAGTATGTCACCTGATTTTTCTCCTGTAGTGAACCGTTTTGAATGAATATGGTCTTGCTTAATAGAGTATATATCCGGATTGGTGGAAAAGAATTCTATTGGTAAAGTGATGAAATTTGTGAATGACCGACCAATATCGGTTTTTCGAAAACTTCTTATGGATGCGTATAGTTTTTTAACGTTTAATCTATTAAGGAAGATCCCTAGGTGATCTCATATACTTTTCTGCGACGTGCAACTTGCAGTTTTGCATAAAATCGCCGAAAATTGCAAAATTCGTATAAAAACTTTCATCGAAATGACATAACAGACATTTCCTCATAAATATTTTAATTCCAACGTAATAGTACGGGAATTTTAGGCACTGGAAGTTTTAATTGCGAATTTGAAAATTTTCTATGTACATCTCAAGCATATAGGTAGTAAAGCATAGTATTACAGGCTCCTCAAATCAATAAGTACCAAGCTCGTTTTGTTTGTATAGCAGGAAAATATTTATTTAAATGCAAATTTTTCCATTTTGCGAAGACGGTGCTTCTGGTTGTCACATTCTCCCGGCCTAATAGAAAATTCAGTGACAACACATGTCAAACTCTAAACTGCTATTTGGTGCGTTTATACACTGGGTGTTTAGTTATAGCAAACAAAATCACAAAGTAAAGTGATAGAAGGACTTGCATTTATATGATGATTGAAATATAGGACGGAGTAGAATGATAGCGGTCCATAGGCAGTCGTATATACAAGATGGTTGGAATATAGGGTGGACTGGACGTTCGTCGGTATAAAAATGTTGGAAAAAATGTGGAATTAAAATTATATAGGGTGATTAAAAAACTGTTATATGATGTGGACATAGACAAATCATATACAGGATGGTGGAAATATATGCTAGAGTTGAATTATATTTATACAGTGTGATTAAAAAATTATTTCTTTTATAGCCCATAAGAAGTTGCATAAAGTGTTGAGAGGTATTAATGTTACACAGGGCAATAATATAAAATGTTAAAAATGAAATAATTTATGGAGTAGCCCACAAGGAGTTATATACTATGATTGAAATATACGACGGATTTGACTCCACAAATATGGGATGGATTCCTCGGTCCTATAGTTTTCACAAGGCAGGTAACAAATTTATGCTTGTCCGTGGGCAGTCGTATGTACAGGATGGTTGGTACATAGGGCGGAGTGGAATTATCTATAGTTATACAGAGTTGTCCAAGAAAGTTGAAAAAAGGTTACATGCTGTAGTCCATAAGGCATAAATATATTTTGGGCTTATTAAGTCAACGCGTACTAGTAAATTTTGTTCGTAAACATTTACCTGTCAATTTAAATGAAAATGTATCATTGTGTAATGTTGAGGCTTTCGATATTAACTGGTTCTGTCTATTAAGGTTATATATACAAAATAAAAAATGAATGTTGTTAGGTACCTACCCAGGAAGTAAAAAATGTAAACATTAAAAGGTGCTCATTCTGTACAAATTAATTACCTACCAATCTAGTATATTTTTGTAGTCGTTGCCAAGCAACAATCAAGTTTGATGAAGTGGTAGATAAGTACGCAATGAAGGAATTTAGATTTGTAGTTTGTTATAGCCAATAATGACGATCAAATAAACTTAATTTCTCCGTTTTCTATTACTGAGGATTTATACAGAAATTACGTGCCTAGTTTATATACGTTTGAAAATGTCCCGTTTAGAGCCAATACTAGTCACGTAATTTGTCAGTAAATCCTCAATGATAGAAAAAGAAGGAATTAGTTTTATGGGATCATTTATTATGAAGCTTTATCCAAGTGGGTGGAAACTATTTCTTGTAAATATTTATACTTGCAATATAAGAGTAAAGTTAAAGGAAATATTTATTTTCCGCGGATATAACACAATTTAGTTTGATAAAATCCGACGTGAACTGTATTCCCAGAAAAGTTCATAATGAAATATTGCGAAAAATATACTCAAATCAACTGCTGATGCCGACATAGTTTGAACAGCGGAAACAAACTTTCGCGTGTACAAAACTTTGGGAAAATATCAGATATCGGTCAGTTCATATATGATTTCAATGTGTACATAAACGTCAGATTTAAAGAGTTTATAAAGTTTTTTATGAATTTACCTTATTGTGAATCTAATGTTAACCCACCTATATTGTTTTTCATTGAATTTTTATATGATACAGAAAAAAACTAATTGAGTTTAAATTAATAAATTCAACAAAGAACAAAAAATACCTAACAATTACCACAACAAAATGAAAATAAAGAGATTAACAAAATTCCAGGTATTACTGACAACCAAAACAAAGTCATTACAAAATCAACCATGCCCATACATACAAGATGTTTCAGAAAAATTAGAAAGAATAGGCAACTAATTTTGAAAACAACCAACTTCAACTAGCTAAAAATAAAAACCGTTTAGAATCAGTAACTATTTTCTGACATATATTCTTTTTTTATCTGATTTAAGGTACAATTCTATTGATTATTTTAGCGTATTCTTATCTCCCTCTCTTTCTCCCTCTCTCTCTCGCTCTAATTTGATTTTTTTGATATATTCCACATATTTTTCAACATTTTTATTTGTTTTATTGTTTGGAGCAATATCTATAAGTGTAACTCTAACTCACTCTATATTGCAATCACTCTTAGTATGTTTCTGTGTATTGGTCACTCGATATAAACTATATTTGTCTATCATTTTCTAAACCACCCTGTTCAACTATAATTCAACTCCGCACGATGTTACAACCGCCCTCTATAAGTATTTATGCTCCACAATCTATTGACTGTGTCTCTTATTCTATTGTTTAAATCACCCTATATACATATAACTTTACTTCCCCCATATGTCAAGAAGAGGCAACTACTTAAATTTCACACTATATAACATTGTTTAACCACCCTGTATAACTATAATTCTTGTATCTGAAACTGCTTCGAACAATTTTTGAACACTCCGCCCTATTACTCAAATTTCCTTATTGCATATGATTATTTAACTTACTTTTTACGTTTTTTGATCAATCTGTATAAGTATACCCTACTCTTATTTCAACTCCCTTCTATACGCAACTACTTATGTGCCACACAATACAACATTTTTTGAACCACCCTGTAAAACTTTAATTCTATTCCACCTCATATTTCAACCATCCTATATATGCAACTGCTTATGTACCACATAATCTCACAATTATTTGTAAAAAAAAAATTGAACCCACCTCTATAACTGTAATTTTATTTCACCCTATATTTCAATGGAGAACATTGCTTGTTGCTTGAATTTCAATATCGAAAAGATCGCTCGCCTAACAATTTTTCTTATTGATATGGAATATTTTGTGCCATTTCTCTCGACCCGCCACGTAAAATGAAAACCGTTACAAAAATCATGTACGATATACTGTCATGGCATATTTTGACATTTAAGCTAGATAGATTCGAAAAAGCAATTCATAAAAGATTTTTGGGCAAATAGCAAGATCCTATCAAAAGTTCAATATGGTTTCCGTAAGGATCTAGGTCCCAAAGATTCCTTAAACTATATTACGAATCTAATATATAGTAAGCTGGACGAAAGTTGCCCTATCGTCATTACATTTCTTGATTTAGCTAAAGCTTTCGACACTGTTGACCATAAGATTCTACTCGATAAACTGCATAACTCTGGAATAAGAGGAACTGCATATGACTTGATGACTAGTTACTTAAATAATAAGTCTCAGAGGGTGAAAGTAAATGGATGTCTGAGTGAATACATGCAGGTAAAAACTGGTGTACCCCAAGGAACAATCCTGGGTCCACTATTGTTCATTCTATATGTTAATGATCACCTCATAGATTTACCTGACGATTCTATTGTTTCATTTGCTGACGATATGGCTGTTATCTCTACTGATGAATCCTGGTCTGAAGTTGAAAGCAAAATGAATAGCAACCTTAATAATATATGTAAATGGCTCATACACAATAGACTTACACTTAATATAGGAAAAACAACATACATCACTTTTGGTAACTATACGAATAGCATCCCCAATAGCATTAATATTAAGATCAATGATCAAAGTGTAAAAAGAGTGCAAAGTTGTAAATATTTAGGAATAATATTCGACTATAGGCTACGTTGAGATAAACATATTGAGTATTTGATCAAAAAACAACAAATATTTAGTGTTCTTATTTTATATATTTATTATATTTTATAAATATAAATGATAGCTGCCGATACACTAAAAATGATTTACTATGCTCTATTCCATAGCGTGATTAGCTATGGTATTATTGCATGGGGAGGAGCCTTTTCCAACAATCTAAACGTATTACAAAGAGTACAAAACAAAATACTGAAAATTGTAAACAAAAATAATAATGTTGGACAAGGCAACCCATGCAATTTAGTCCAACATGTTTCTTTACACTCCTTGACTTATCATTATGAAATACTAATAACTAAATGTATAACATCAAGAAGTACAACCAGAAACAAAAGTATACAACTACCTAGAATGTATAAAAGTGTCAGCCGTAAAAATAGTGCAAATAGAGCCATAATACTTTTCAATAGATTACCAATTTAAAAAATTATGTAAGACAAAATCAGCGAAAAATAAACTCAAAAAATGGATTACAGCAAATGTATAAGTTGTTAAATATAAGATTTTGTAATATAAGATTGATTGTATAAGTAGTTAAATATAAGATATTGTAATTAATGAAACTATCTTCTGTGCAATTTCAATAATTTTAAGAATATTTCATAAAGAAATGACATAATATTTAATAATAAAAGTTACAAGTTTATAGCTTATTAGTTTTAACATTAATTTTAAATTATATGACAATTCAATTATACTTCACAAAGAACAACATAACACAAAACGAAAAATAAAAGAGTCTGCCTTAATTCTTTTGAATGAAGACGATTGTATCGCTTCTACTTCTGTAGAATTTAATCGTATCTGGTTACCGACAATTAAGGAAGAAATTATTAATGGTAACCTCCTTTTGAACAACCGAATATCGGGATAGATCATAAGGGTTTTCCTAGTTTTTCCCTTATGACGTTAATGGGATCACTGAAACAATAGAATTCTTTGATCGCATTTTTGGCGAATGCGCTATCTTATAACAAAGTCGTACCTAGGAACGCCACTTATAAATTCTAAAGACAACTCTTTCAAATTCTTCTAATTTGAAAGCTGGTTAACTATAATTCATGATCTTTAGAATTTTTTGTGCTACCTGTATTTCTAAAAACAACAAATTTTCTAATGTCAATTTTAAATGTCATAAATCAAATTTTCATTTTGCTATCACATCAATAAATATAAAGCCATTGACAACGAAGTCAGAATAGACTTTGAAACGTTTGGTATTCCTGCAATATACGTAGTTTTATTTCTATTGTGGTGTTATTCCCCAAAAAAAAAACATAAAAGTAATCAATAATATGCCACAAACAACGTTTAGAAGACAATTTAGAAGACAATATATGACTTCTATTTTTTGTTTTACCATTTTTCTTTTTTGTAGTTAAGATACTAAGAGGGTTCCAGTTCTACGCACAGGCAACCTGTTTGCCTCTGTAGAAACGTTACAAGTAAATCATTCACTGTAAATGTATTTTCTGATAATAAATAAATAAATATTTATTAAGAAAATTTAACATTTATATTGATTTTTACTGTTTACCGATTTTACACATATTTTTCCGATTTTCAGAAAATATTATACGGCATCAAACTGGAACATCTCTTTGTAGAACTCAATTTAAAATATTAAAATTGATTGAAATTCACTGAAATTCCCTCATTTACTGTTTTTTTTTTCTGATTTTATGGAAAACCGTAAATCTCACGTTTTAGAAAATTAAATTATACATTTAATATTCCTTAATACAATGCCGCTTAAATCATCAAAATGGCCCAAGCCATATTTGTATTATCGCTGAGCATACATAAAAAACATGCCGACGAATTTATAACCTCCTCCTTTTTGAAAATTGGTTAAAAATACACTAAAATCACTTACATCAAAAAATTCAAACAGCTCAACTCAAACGTAAAGCACTTAAGAAATGCATGACGAGTTTAATAGATTTAATATTGGACAAACCTCAAGACCTCCAAATGACGGAATGAATGAACATAAAAATACGTAAAAACTAGCAATAGGAAAATTTGAATATTTTAATATGTGCGCTTGGGACTCAGGCTACAAAACACAAAATAAAACTAAAATTTTATTAAATAAACATGATTGTATCTCTTCTCTACTACAGTAGAATTCAGTAGTTCCTGGTTGCCGAAGTTAATTCTGTTACTTATCACTTATTCTTAGTTCTGCCATTAACCCCAAATAACTATGCCTTCTATTTAAATACTTGTTATATAGTTTTCATAATTCATCTTATACTCGTATGTATCCCTATATATTTCAAAACCAATTAATGCATAATTTAAACACAAATTACAGCAGTATGGATGTTTTCCAGGAATCGCGTTACACGTGTATCGAATACATTGAAAACCGTTAAGCTGGAATATTGAAAATTTTCAAGTAATCGCATCAAAATGTATCGATTTTAGACTTACTACGGTTTAAAATAAACTCCAATATTCTCCAAATACCTATAATTCCGGATTTCGTTATGCACAGTGAACCTGAAGGAAATCGCATTTTTCTTTTTTTAATACCACGCTACGAGTATTTTCAGCCATATTTTTTATTCAATTTATAAACATACTGGTTGTATTATAAATTACTGGAGACAATCTAAATTAATTCCAAAAAACGGGCTTACTTATTAACACAATTAAAAAAAGATTTTAGCATTAATTAGTTGTGCTGCATAAATAACATTTCTACACAATTATATCTTTTGACCACCATTAAAATTTACTCGAACACATCATTACAGATAAAAATAAGAATCGATTGTGATGTAAGCTAAAGTAAAAAAATGTACAGGGCAATCATTTCAAAACTATCCACCTAAAATAACTTTTAAAACATCCTTGAAATAAAAAGATAAAAAGCACGTCAATTTATATTTTAAACGTATCGGTCACCCTACAGTTTAAACCCCTACCTCTTTTTAAAGGTCTATTATTGCCCATTTTTTGACTTATCATTTTTTAAACTCAGATTATTTTTATCAGAGTAATGCCATTGTAAACTATCGAATAATAAAAACTTTTCTAGAAATTAATCATCATCAATAAAAACTAATTCTGCGAATAAACAAACTGATAATAATCCCAATTCTCTGAGAGGATAAGTAAGGATAAAGAAGGAAAATGTCCATCATATTCGGGAGAAAAGATATAATCTACGTCAGCAGGCCAAGATCGCGGCTGGAAAGTTCGAGAGCGATAGCAATAACATTCAAAGGCTGACGTACAGCAAGGGTTTAGTTAAGTAGATAGCAACATGGTACACTACTGATTCAAAGTGTGAGAGTTTATTGACCTTTTAAACATTAAAGATTTTGCGTGTAAAAATTGTTTGAACCTGGGATGTTTGCATTAATATATTTTGTTAATAGCTTTATAAATAAATGTTTGTCTGAAGTTGGTAGGCAATGTAACTCGTTCCTCGAAGTTTGCTTGGAGTTACATTGTCTTGAACTGGTTGATCTCACAACGTTTCAATAGCCGTGTATCTGCTATCGTCATCAGGTGAATGATAGGAAATTCAGATTATCGGTCGTATTTATACTATCCGGTCCAATCAGCGGCAGAGGCCGAAGAAGAGCTCTCCAAATATTTTTAATGTGGACGCTGGGCTGGATAATTATATTTTCGTTCGAGATTATATATGCTGTCTCTATGAATTTTCTTTTGTACCAGTGCTCTTCCTTGTGAATTACTTTGGCCTGGTCCCAGTTGATATTATGGTATTCGGTCCATGCGTGATTAGCTAGCCCTGACTTCGTTACCTCCGTCCTTTGAGTGGCTATGTGGTGTTCCTTAATCCTGGTGTCCAGCGGTTACTTTGTCTCTCCAATGTAAAGCTTGCCACATCCACACGGTATACTGTATATACAGTTATTTGGTATTGCTGGTGCGTAGGGCCTTGATCTTCTTATCATGCTTTTCAAGGTGTTGTTGCTTTTGAAGATCATTCTGATTTCATAGCTGTGTGCAATTCTTCTAAGTTTCTCCGACAAGCCTTTGGTATAGGGTAATAGTAGAGTTGCTATCGTGGCGTCCTCTTCCTGCCTAGGTGGTTTGTCCAGCTCTTCAAACGCCTTGGTAATGATCGTTTCCGGATATCCATTCGCCAAAAGGTCTTCTCTAAGTTTCACTTGTTCTTCTTTGGGGGCTTCTGGTGTGCTGCAGAGATTTTTGGCTCTATTGATTAGTGTTTTAATGATGTCAGTTTTCGTTGCTGGTGGGTGGTTGGAATTGTAGTGAAGGTATAATCCTGTATGCGTAGCCTTCCTGTAGACTGTTGTTTGGATTCCGGTCCTAGTCCTTAGACACTTTACATCAAGGAATGGTAGGCACCCACTCTCTTCCATCTCCATGGTGAGTTTAATGGATCGTTGAGATTGGAGAAATAAATGTATTTTGGACAAGATTGAGGGGTGCTGAACTCAAAATGTGGCGCGCTGTTGGTATTTTGCTTATAGATTGTTCATCAATTGTCTGGTATATCAGAACTTATAGAATGGTATTACTCTCCACAGTCCAGTCTTTTGTTTTTACTTTAATATTTATTTTATAATTTACTTTTTCTTACAATTCTATTCAAAAATGCTTTATAGGATTCTGAAGGTGACATCAAGTCTTATGTGACACTGATTGCTGTTTTTTACGTTTCCTGATGTTTTCATTTTTCGTAACTATTTTGATTTTTTTAATTTGATATTTTTTTCTGCCTTTCCAAGCCAGCATTAACTAGATAATTAGATAAGTAAATGCTAATGTAAACCTGAAACATTTTCATGGAATAAAAGTTCTTGTTGAAAAATTTATGGCAGTTAAAGTTCGCTTACATAAATAAAGTTGAGATTATTAGTAGCTAATTATCATATTAATCCCTACATTTTTGAAAGATAAAAAGTTTAAGAAACTGCAAAACTAAGTCTTGCTTCAGCAAAGTAGTAATGAAATAATGCATTAAATATTTAGCCTTCAAGAAGTTTAATTGCCATCCAACTTTACACTTAAGATTTTAAAACTCTGGAAACTTTCGAACTTTCTGCAACTGTGTTATCTGTTGAGTAATTATCTCAAAATACTTAACCAAGATTATAGAATATTATGGATTTATTCTTTAAATGTATTGCATCCCCGTTACAAAATTGTGAAGTCATGTCTTTGAATGGGTATTTCATACGGGAAATAACTGTAATATAAATATTAGTAAACTCCTGGAAGTGATAGCGTCATATTTTTAACAGACTTCCAAAAAGGAGGAGGTTATTAATTCGTCCCGTATTTTTTTTTTTTTTCGCTTTTTTTTTGTATGTATGTTACCTGATTTCTTCTCCTGTGGTGCACCGTTTTGAATGAATATGGTCTTGTTTAATAGAGTATATATCCGGATTGGTGAAACTTCAAATTTTGGAAAAGAATTCTATTGGTAAAAGTGATAAAATTTGTGAATGAACACATGCGTGCATGGAAATCGACCAATATCCCTTAAATTTTAGTCGATTTTTCGATAACTTCTTATGGCTGTGGATAGTTTTTTAACGTTTAATCTATTAAGGAAGTACCTTAGGTGATCTCATATACTTTTCTGCGACGTGCAATTGCAGTTTTGCAGATAATCGCCGAAAATTCCAAAATTCTTATCAAAAATTTCATCGAAATGACATAACGGACATTTCCTCATAAATATTTTAATTTCAACGTAATAGTGCGGCAATTTTAGGCACTGGAAGTTTTAATTGTAAATTTGAAATTTTTGTATGTACATCTCAAGCATATAGGTAGTAAAGCATAGTATTTTCGGCTCCTTAAATCAATGAGTACCAAGCTCGTTTTGTTTGTATACCAGGCAAATACCTATTTAAATGCAATTTTTTTCATTTTGCGAAGACGATGCTTTTGGTTTACACATTCTCCCGGCCTAATAGAAAATTCAGTGACAACACATGTCAAACTCTAAACTGCTAATTGGTGCCTTTATACACAGGGTGTTTTGTTATAGCAAACAAAATCACAAACTAAAGTGATAGAAGGAGTTGCATTTATATGATGATTCAAATATAGAACGGAGTAGAATGATAGTGGTCCGTAGGCAGCCGTATATACAGGATGGTTAGAATATAGGGTGGACTGGACGTTTGGTGGTATAAAAATGTATATATATATATATATATATATATATATATATAAAGTGTGATTAAAAAAATATTTCTTTTATAGCCCATAAGAAGTTGCATAAAGTGTGGAGAGGAATTAATGTTACACATGACGATAATGTAAAATGTAAAAAATGAACTAATTTATGGGCTAGCCCACAAGGAGTTATTACTATGGCTGAAATATAGGACGGATTTGACTCCGTAAATATGGGATGGATTCTACTCCGTCCTATAGTTTACAGAAGGCAGGTAACAAATTTATGCTTGTCCGTTGGCAGTCGTATGTACAGGATGGTTGGTACATAGGTTGGAGTGGAATTATCTATAGTTATACAGGGTTGTCAAAAAAAGTTGAAAAAAGGTTACATGGCGTAGTCCATAAGGCATAAATATATTTTGGGCTTATTAAGTCAACGCGTACTAGTACATTTTGTTCGTAAAGATTTACCTGTCAATTTAAATGAGAAAGTATCATTGTGTAATGTTGAGGCTTTCGATGTTACCTGGTTCTGTCTATTAAGGTTATACATACAAAATAAAAAATAAAGAATGAAAACTACCTGAGTTCAAAAATACTAAAAAGGTGAAAATAAAACACTTTTGAAAAAATATATAACCGACGTCTACCTATTACTAAAAAGCTAAAAATAATCATAACAAAATAAAACTCTAGGCTATAAATAACACATTCAATGTTGTTAGGTACCTATCCAGTAAGTAAAAAATGTAAACATTAAAAGGTGCTCATTGTGTACAAATTTATTACCTACAAATCTAGTATATTTTTGAAGTCGGTGCTAAGCAAGATTCAAGTTTGTTGAATTAGTAGATAAGTACGCAATGGAGGATTTTAGATTTGCTCTTAATTCGCAAATTCTTTAAATGTTTTTGCAATACCAAAAACGACTCACTGTTGAATTTCTTTTTAATCAGGCTTTAAAACATGGTGTTACCTATGGTAAGGTTCCATTAAAAATTGAACAGTTAGCCCTGGGTTGATGACCGTGCAATTTAAAACGGGTAGTATGGCCAAATATGTTCACTTTCTCTTTTGACGTGTTATTGCGATTTTCAAAAGAACGAGTTTTTAATTGTCTTCTAAACGTTGTATGTGGCATATTCTTGATTATTTTTATGTTTTTTTTTGTGCAATAACACCACAATAGAAATAAAATGATGTATATTGCAGGAATACCAGACGTTTCAAAGTCTATTCTGACTTCGTTGTCAATGTCTTTATATTTATTGATGTAGATTGCAAAATGAAAATTTGATTTATGACATTTAAAATTGACATTAGAAAATTTCTTGTATTTAGATATACAGATAGCACAAAAAATTCTAAAGATCATGAATTATAGTTAACCAGCTTTCAAATTAGAAGAATTTGAAAGAGTTGTCTTTAGAATTTATAAGTGGCGTTCCTAGGTACGACTTTGTTATAAGAGAGCGCATTCGCCAAAAATGCGATCAAAGAATTCTATTGTTTCAGTGATCCCATTATCGTCATAAGGGAAAACCTAGGAAAAACTTTATGAACTATATATTCGCTTGTTCAAAAGGAGGTTACCATTAATAATTTCTTCCTTAATTGTCGGTAACCAGATACGATTAAATTCTACAGAAGTAGAAGCGATACAATCGTCTTCATTCAAAAGAATTAAGGCAGACTCTTTTATTTTTCGTTTTGTGTTATGTTGTTCTATGTGAAGTATAGTTGAATTGTCAAATTGTATTTTATGGCCTAGGACCCAAGCATGTTCACAAATTTTTGATTTTTCAAATTGTCGTTTCTTTATATAATTCTTGTGTTCATTTATTCGTACGTTTAATGGTCTCGATGTTTCTCCAATATAAAATTTATTGCATTCGCTAGGAATCTTATATATGCAGTTTTTTGAGTTCTGGGTTTTGTTTGTTGGTTTTGTTTTCGATATTAAAGATTTCAGTGTATTTCTTGTTTGGAATGTTGTTTTAACATTAAATCTGTTGCCCACTCTTTTCAATCTTGAACAAAAAACAAATCTTCCGAATCAACCCAGAACTTCTTTTAACACTACTACTACTCAAGACAACAACATTACAGTTACAACTATACCATATAAACAGAGTCTGTAAGAAAGATTGAAAAGAATATGCAACAGATTTAATGTTAAAACAACATTCCAAGCAAGAAATACACTGAAATCTTTAATATCGAAAACAAAACCAACAAACAAAACCCAGAACTCAAAAAACTGCATGTATAAGATTCCTTGCGAATGCAATAAATTTTATATTGGACAAACATCGAGACCATTAAACGTACGAATAAATGAACACAAGAATTACATAAAGAAAAGACAATTTGAAAAATCAAAAATTTGTGAACATGCTTGGGACCTAGGCCATAAAATACAATTTGACAATTCAACTATACTTCACAAAGAACAACATAACACAAAACGAAAAATAAAAGAGTCTGCCTTAATTCTTTTGAATGAAGACGATTGTATCGCTTCTACTTCTGTAGAATTTAATCGTATCTGGTTACCGACAATTAAGGAAGAAATTATTAATGGTAACCTCCTTTTGAACAACCCAATATCGGGATAGTTCATAAGGTTTTTCCTAGGTTTTCCCTTATGACGTTAATGGGATCACTGAAACAATAGAATTCTTTGATCACATTTTTGGCGAATGCGCTATCTTATAACAAAGTCGTACCTAGGAACGCCACTTATAAATTCTAAATACAACTCTTTCAAATTCTTCTAATTTGAAACCTGCTTAACTATAATTCATGATCTCTAGAATTTTTGTGCTACCTGTATATATAAAAACAACAAATTTTCTAATGTCAATTTTAAATGTCTTAAATCAAATTTTCATTTTGCAATCTACATCAATAAATATAAAGCCATTGACAACGAAGTCAGAATAGAGTTTGAAACGTTTGGTATTCCAGCAATATACGTCGTATTATTTCTATTGTGGTGTTATTGCCCAAAAAAACATAAAAGTAACGAGTTTTTATAAATACTCCAGGTAGCTCGTTTTTGTTGTAACACCCTGTATATAACATACGCTACAAAGTCAGACTCCGTCCTTGGAACGTTTTCAATCACCATATACAGCTAATTATTACAAGTGTACTATTATTTTCCAAAAAATCCTTGCAAATTAAGTAGTTTTGGATAAAACGTCACACGTCACAATCAGCATTAAACCAGTTCTCTCTTGCTAATTACTTGGTGAACATCAAAAGCAATCCATTTTGAGATCGCCGGCTGCTCATCGTAAAGGGATACGTTCTTATTATTTTCATCCCGCCGCAAAGGGACACACTATTCCCATTTCAGCAGAAGGCACAAACCTCTACACCGCGATAACACATTCAGAACTACTAGACACTGTATGATCTCCATTAAATGGATTGTTCGTACATATACAAGTTGGTCGCTATTCGTGTTCAGCACGAGAAGATTGAAGAACTAGAATTTGATTAAGTCTCTGCCAGGCAGGTTGTATTTGCATATGAGAATTTAACTTTTAATACGGTTAGCAAAATGACATCAAAAGAGTCAAGTTGATTGCCATGTATGCTGTGACAAAGGAAATGTAATAAGGAATAATTTATATTTAAAAAAGAACGGACTTCAACTGGCTTAAAATAATAATAAACCCTTTAATAATAATAAAGCCTTTATTACCCAACAGTAAAAACCATTTACAGAGTAATTAAAAAATAAATAAAAATGACTGAAAAAAGTATATAAAAAATTTTACTAACACTAAAACTAATTGGAATACAAACATGTATAAAAGAAATTAAAAAATGACCAAAGAAAAAGAAACAATTAGTTACAAAGTAAATACATACATATGCACTTAAAATTGAACAATGGGTTACAACAGATATAGAGATATTGAATAAATTGAAGAATTCGTGCACCTGGATGAAATATTCAATGAAATGTCCTCTAAAAGTACAAGAGTGGTTTATTTTTCAGTTCGTATGTTGAGCAGTTGAATAAATCACACACCTCTGAGAGTCTATTAGCATTATTACTCATCAAATATATTGGAGCTTTAAATAAGATATTAGTTCGAGCTCGTTTGCACTCAAACTGTCTCGTATGCCTAGATACAACCTTAGGAATGACAATTCCAACCTGAGAAAATAGCTTTGGACAGCCAATCATGTTATTCAGTAACGTATACAAGGTTATTTGAAACAAGATGGTCTGAACATTTAAAAGCCTTTGAAAATCAGAAATACAACATATCTACATTTGCCGACCATTTATTAAATGAAAATCAAATTCCACAAACTACTTTCGAAATTTTACATCTAGAACAAAAAACTAAAAAAATAACTCTTTTAGAAATCACTTGAGACCAATAAAAATAAAAATTCGCGACATTTTTTAAATGACCAAACTGATACAAATATGTCTCCCTTACTTAATCTTAATATACTTATATAAAACAAAATTCAAGATTATGTTAATAATATTTACCTTCACAATTTTTTCTGGAATCCATTAGTGTTCCGAAAAGTATTCGGTATTGCACATTGGTTACAACAACCCAAATAATCATTACTTTATTAATAACACTCCAAATGTTATTACCCAAAGAGACCTTGGATTAATTGATTGATTGATTTGAAATGGTCTGCTCATATTTCCAAAGTAACAAAAAAGTCAACTCTATGGGATACATATTTTCTTTGGTTTTTAAAAATGTGTCTCCTACTTTGCTATGTAAAATATACAAAACTTATATACGTCCATTACTTGAATTTGCAGTTCCCGTATGGAATCCATATTTTGCTAAATATATTCATTTACTTCAACAGACTCAACGTAGAATCACAAAACTGTGCCCTGCCGTTCGTAATTGTCCATACGAGGAACGCCTAGAGAAGTTGGGCATTACTTCACTTACAGACAGGCGATTGTTTGGTGATCTTTTTGAAACTTATAACATTCTTCATGGTTTTTATTCGGTGAACTTAAATGTATTCACAATTAATCCGAACAGCCATCTTAGAGGTCATAATTTAAAATTATGCCCGGAAAGATTTTATAAGTTGTGTCGACAATTCTTCATATCCAACCGAATCATAAGTTCAAGGAATTCGCTGCCCTCCGAAATAGTGAATGCTACCTACATCCATAAAATCTTTTAAGAATTTATATGATCGATATGTCAATACTATGCCCATATAATTCAGCTAATTTTTCTTACTCAAATGGTATTCTATGTTGCAGTTCCATCGGCAATTTTGCCGCTTACACTGCTTTTCCTTCTAATAATCTAATATTATACATATTGTGCTTTCTACCTATATACTCATTATTATCTTACAACACTATACAGGGTGTTCCTAAATTGGAGGTACAAACGAAAAGGGGAGATTCCTTGAATAGTTTTAGGAAGAAAAAGTCCCATAAACATGGGTCCGCAAACGTTTCGTGTGCAGAGTGTTAAAGTTTGATTTTTTTTTCAAGTTTTTTTCTCATAGTATCTGCACTTCACAAGATATTCAAATGAAATTTGGCATAGATATTACAATTAAGAGTTTACACCTTGTGACATGCCAATTTCGATTGCAAATCTACAGGGTGATATTTTTTCGGGAACACTGTCCACTGTTGTCCTTCAGAATTTTTTTTGGTGAGCCACTGGTACTTTCAAAAATTGTAAAGAAAAGCTTTGTTGTTATACCAAACTTTATGTTCTCTTATAGTTTTGTCGTATCTACTACCGGTTTCGAGAAAAAAAATTTGAATGATTCTATTGAAATCCTCAGAAAATTCCGAATTGTCATAGAAATCTAGTTACCTACCTAGTAGGCTGTGGTGAATGAATACTTGCATTTTAATATCAAAACATGCCGAATTTTACGAATTTCCAAATGGCTGACATACATTTCATGTATGGTCTTGCAAATGGTAATTCAAGAGAAGCTAAGCGTCTTTACATGAAACGCTATCCCAATAGAGTGATGCCTGGTCATCGGATGTTCTCTAATATTCACAGGCGTCTTTCAGAAACTGAATCTTTTTCTGCGAAAAATTTTAATGCAGGTAGACCACGAAGTGTGAGAACACCACGACTCGAAGAGGCAGTGCTGAACGAAATAGAAGAACATCCAGGAACCAGTACAAGAAAAATTAGTGTTACCTTAAATACAAGTCATGAAGTTGTTTGGCGGATCTTGGGGGATTCTTTGCTCTACCCTTATCACACTCAGAGGGTGCAGGCGCTCTTGCCTCGAGATTGTCATCCAAGAATTATTTTTTGTCAGTGATACCGCAACAGACTATTGAACAATCCTCATTTTGATTGCCAAATCCTGTTCACTGATGAAGCCTGTTTCTTAAGGACTTCAATCATAAATTTTCATAATGAACACATATGGGCTGAGGAGAATCCACATGAAATTGCAGAAGTTTATTTTCAAGAGGAATTTTCATTAAATTTGTGGGGTGGTAATATTGGCGATTATTTGATTGGTCCTGTCTTCTTGCCAGGGCGACTTACTGGTCAATCATACAGACATTTTTTAGAGAACGATTTGCCCTTGTTATTGGATGATATACCTCTTATGATGCGACGTGAAATGTGGTTCATGCACGACGGTGCTCCTGCTCGTTTTTCACTTTTGGCTAGGGAGTATTTGAACGAAAATTATGTAAACAGGTGGATTGGACGAGATCCCCAGATTTAAATAGTTTAGATTTCTTTCTATGGGGCCATCTGAAATCTCTAGTGTACATAACGCCAGTGAATACCGTAGACGAACTGAGAAATCGTATATTAGGCGCGTTTGATACAATTAGGAATACTCCAGGAGTGTTTGAAAGAGTTCGATCGTCTATGAGAAGAAGAATAGAAGCTGGTATAAGGGTTGGGGGAGGACATTTTCAACAATTGCTGTAGTTTAGTTTCTTTGTTGTTATTTAGTTTTTTTATTATGAATCATTTTTGAGTTGTACGTTTGTGGCAGTAATACATTTTTTTGATGATTATACCAGTTTATCGAATCTTTAAGAATCATTGCTAGTTTAATAATTCAAAGTTTTTTCTTGAAATCGGTAGTAGATACGACAAAACTACAAGAGAACATAAAGTTTGGTATAACAACAAAGCTTTTCTTTACAATTTTTGAAAGTACCAGTGGCTCACCAAAAAAAATTTCTGAAGGACAACAGTGGACAGTGTTCCCGAAAAAATATCACCCTGTAGATTTGCAATCGAAATTTGCATGTCAGAAGGTGTAAACTCTTAATTGTAATATCTATGCCAAATTTCATTTGAATATCTTGTGAAGTGTAGAGACTATGAGAAAAAAACTTTAAAAAAATTCAAACTTTAACACTCTGTATCTTGAAAACGAAATGTTTGCGGACCCATGTTTATGGGACTTTTTCTTCCTAAAACTATTCAAGGAATCTCCTCTTTTCATTTGTACCTCCAATTTAGGAACACCATGTAAAATATATTCAGATGTATAGCATTTAGTTTAATATTTAATTCTGACGAAGCCTGTCATCAGAGCAAAACAACTGTCAAATAACATTTTCACCAAGGAATGATCGAAACAATCATCAAAAATTGAAAGGTTTATCGTGAAATAACTCATAAACAATGTATTTTTCGAGAAAAGTAATAAATATATTTTTATAGTGTTTGAAAAATCCTTTAATTTGGTTTTTGTTAAAACTCTCTAGCATGAAAATTAAGCGAGTTATGACAAACAAAATTACAAATTACCCCCTAAATACCACCCCAGTTGAAATTAATTGCTACCACTTCACAAATCACCAATTTGATGGTTTTTTATATCATAAAAGCTCATGTACAGTGCATCCCATTTTGGTTGAGATTGCCAGGTTACTCGGTTGTTATTGAAGACAGAGTCTTGCGGTTTTCACATACCTGTTCTACTTTTTTGTGAAACTCAGGATGGCCATATCAGATTTTGCATAAGTGTTTCCATTTACTAGCTGTCGCCCAGCGGTCGAAATTCGACCAATTGTGTCAATATCTCTGGCAAGTTAAATAACCTGAAAATTTTATCTTGTCATTCTATCCTAGGACTTTAGGGGGAACAGCAATTACAGGGAAAGGATCCAGATTAGGAATCTCTGTGTGATAGTTTCCTCGAAAATCCTTGATGTCGGTCTTACATCTCGCTTCTACAAATAAGTAAAGAAATCCAAGTTTTTTTCAAATATAATTCATAGGACATTATTTGTATTCAAATTCGTAATTCTTAATTTAATATGACAATAACGCAACCGCTAAAGGGCTACCATACATATTTATTTTTTCTAACCTGTCTGTATAGCTATAATTGCACTCAATTCTCAAACATTTATTAAAATCCTCATTATAATAATTCCATCTCATTATATATTTCCACCACCCTGTATATGCAAATATATTTCCACCACCCTGTATATGCAACTGCTCATGGACCACGCATAATATTTTTTAACATTTTTGAACCAGCCGGTATACCATTCTGTATATGCCACAGCCTATGAGCCACGGTATTTACTCTTTTTGTTTATGAAATTTTTAACTATCTTCTGTAACTATAATTCCACTCTGACCTATATTTCAATCATCATATATATGGAACTCTTCGTGGGCTACTCTATAAATCATTTCCGTTTCTAACATTTTTTATCATCATCCTGTATATCTATAATTCCTCTCACCCTATATTTTATCTTCCCTATATATACAACTGCTTATGGGTTACAAAATGTTGCATTTCCATTTCCGCCACCCTGTATATGCATCTCTGTATAATACTCTTTGCACCACCCTGTATAACCGTAATTCTACTGCACCTTCTATTCCAAGAACCCTGTAAATTCAACCGCTAATGGGCTTCCCTATATAATTATTTTATTAGTTATAATTGCACTCTACTCTGTATTTTAAACACCCTATATATACAAGTGCTTATGTGCCACCCACGAAAAAAATTATTTTGAACATATCTGAAATCGCCCTGTATAATTATAATATACAACGATTACTTTACCACTAAACAATAACAACTCTGGCATGCCACTTCCAGTAGTACATGCTCTAAGTATAAACAGCATTGGTCCCTCTATATATAATTACTCAATGTTTTGAGTCTGGTGGTGGCGGAACGCGGCACATTCAGTTGTTTGGCGTTGACATTATGACGTAAATAATGAATTTTTATTATATTTTATTTAGTGAATGAACCTTTATTATAAATTAAGATTATAATTCTGCACTGAAGGTCGTCAGTAGCTACTAAACAAAATAAAAATGAAGAAAATCGGTTGAGAGACAGAGGAGAAAATGGTACCTAATCATTTTGTCTTAGCCTATTTATATATAAATAAGATACAGGGCGATTTTGATAATTTATACTTTTCGGACCCCTTCTATATCTACCAAGTTATTAGAAATACTCTTGCGCTAAGAACTACGTCTAATAGAAAATTTTGCATAGAATCCAGTGGAGTACTCAATTTTTTTTCCGAGTATGGTTTTGAAGATACTACACAACATTATATATTTTTAAATGGAACACCCTGTATTTTATTATTTTATTGAATTCGTTATTTTTTCCCTTTAAATAATGTATAATACAATACACATGGTATTATTAGAAATGCTAAAAAACACTAAAAAGCTGAGTTTTTTGCTAGTAGGCCATTTATTTTCCATTTAAAAGGAGAATCAAACAAATAATTCCATTTAAGATTTTTTATCAGCAAAGAAAAATAATGTTAACAATAATTCAATTACATGAAACACGAAATTTAGGTACCTAAAAGCAACTAATAAATAGTTATACATCGTTCATTATGTATAACAAACAGAACAAGTATTACAAATCAAATATCTATCTTAAAATTAATTTTGGACATTATTTATTACCTTATTGATTTAACTGTTCAAATTGTTGTCCATTTTCCCTAACACACAATTGGCAAACCTTTCCATCTCGCATGAATCTATTTAAAATTATTATAGAATTCTGCCTTTCGGAACAATATTTTATCTAGTGAGCGCTGGAGAGAAAAACGCAAATCTGATCAAGCTGTCATTGTTACTAACTATTGTGTTTTATCGTGTTTGAGTTTACAAGATCATTGTATAAATAATTATTCGTGAGTTTGCTGATTGATAATTGATAATGGCTGGAAGAGAATTCGTTTTTCAAAGTAACGAAAAATACGATATGATACAATGTTTAAATCAATGTTATGAGAATGTTGAAGAAGCTTTAGAACTATATTTCCACAGGTATAAAGTACGAGTATTTTACCATAAGATATTTCATGAAATCGCGTTTTTTAAACTTTCTGATATGCAGAGAGGCATCAACCTAGTCGAGCAACTATATTTAGACTAAAGAATAATTTACTAAGTTTTGGTGCATATTCTAAACCTCGATCAAAGTTGTATAACAAAGAAAATCGAGAAATGAATGAAATAAATGTGTTAGCTAGCGTTCATGCCTATCCCCAGACTTCTTGTGCGAAATTAGAAAATTACACTGGAGTTTCTCAATCACGGGTCCAAAGAATTTAAAAAAACTTTTTAAATTTAAACCTTATAAAGTCAATATTACCCAGCACTTATATCCTGGTGATGCAGCAAGACGGTTAAATTTTTGCAATTGGTTTTTAGACCAAACCCGAAGGGACAATGATTTTGTAAGGAAAGTTATTTGGTCAGAGGAATCTCAAATAAGCAGTGCTGGTATATTTAACAGGCAGAATACAAGATACTGGTATGATGAGAACCCGCACTTAATTTTTGAGCGACAACAGCAGGGTCGATTTGGTTTTAATGTAGCCTGTTTCATACTGGGGACAAAAATAAAGTACCGCATTTTTGAAGGAACCCTTACCGCCAATAGGTACTTGACAATCCTAGAAGACTTATTACCCGAAGTATTGGAAGATGTTCCCTTCGCCTTTCGCAATTCTAAATACTTTCAACAAGATGGCGCCCCTGCCCACAATTCTAGATTAATTGGGCGCTTTTTAGAAAATAATTTTCAAGGATGTTGGATAGGAACACATGGACCAATTAGGTGGCCTCCAAGATCACCCGATTTATCTATATTGGACTTTTTTTTGTGGGGTTATTTGAAAAATAAAATATATACCAACAGACACAACAGTCGCGAAGAACTTCGTGCCGCAACGGAGGCAACTTTTCGGGATTTACAAAGGCGACCTGTTATAATTTTAAATGCACTCAGGCGTATTGAAAAGGTTTACCAATTATGTGTTAGGGAAAATGGACAACAATTTGAACAGTTAAATCAATAAGGTAATAAATAATGTCCAAAATTAATTTTAAGATAGATATTTGATTTGTAATACTTGTTCTGTTTGTTATACATAATGAACGATGTATAACTATTTATTAGTTGCTTTTAGGTACCTAAATTTCGTGTTTCATGTTATTGAATTATTGTTAACATTATTTTTCTTTGCTGATAAACTCCTATAAAAAATCTCAAATGGAATTATTTCTTTGATTCTCCTTTTAAATGGAAATACATGGCCTACTAGCAAAAAACTCAGCTTTTTAGTGTTTTTTTAGCATTTCTAATAATACCATGTGTATTGTATTATACATTATTTTAAAGGGAAAAAAATAACGAATTCAATGAAGTAATAAAATACAGGGTGTTCTATTTAAAAATATATAATGTTGTGTAGTATCTTCAAAACCATACTCGGAAAAAAAAATCGGGTAGTCCACTGGATTCTATGCAAAATTTTCTATAAGACGTAGTTCTTAGCACAAGAGTATTTCTAATAATTCATAGATATAGAAAGGGTCCAAAAAGTATAAATTATCAAAATCTTATATGGCCATCCTGAGTTTCACAAAAAAGTAGAACAGGTATGTGAAAACTGCAAGACTCTATCTTCAATAACAACCGAGTAACCTGGCAATCTCAACCAAAATGGGATGTACTGTACATTGAAAATGTATTTAACTCTTATTTTTAAACGGACCTGAGCTGAAAGGGTGGCCTAATACTACTTTTTACGAACTTGTACAAACTTTAAATGCTCATATCTAACTTACTTATATCCTACAAAAAAAAGAATCATAAATTTAAAACAACAAAACTTACAATTTTGTACTCTACAAAATTTTACTCATCTCTCATAGTTTTTAAGTTATTTTGAAAAAAAAACACAATTTTTGAAAAAATTACAAAAATACAATATTCTCTTGAGGTTCGACTTTTTTTAAAATTACTTTAAACTGGTCAAACTTTCTGAGCCTATTTAAAATAGGTAAGTCAAGTGGTTTGTGAAGTGGTATTTTTTTACGAAAATCGGTGCTGCTTGTACAAATTACACGGAAAAATGGTACTTGACTGGACTATTCATATAGTTATTCATTTAGTAAAAGTAGTGCCGACCAATGTTATTCTTTCTTGTTAGTTAACACTACCTGCCTGTATGTAAAGAGAATTTCATTTTTCCTGGAAACACAACACTTTTCTGCAGCCGACACATGAAAAAAAAACTGACAGTTTTGTTGAAAATTACACCAACAAATGTGAAAATTTACTTCAGACCTTCACTATTACACAAAGCGCACTCATTTAAAAATGCACACGGGAAACTTTCCGCCAAGGGTTTCCCTCAACACTGCTTTGTAAGCTGCCATATAAACACAACGATTTTATAGCCATCTCCAGTTTCTCTGCGAGTGAACAAATTCGAAAGGCAAAAAGGTAGAGCAGAAAGGCATCGAAAGAGAATAAAAAATGAAACAAAGGTTGTAGTTAGTCTCTATCGGGTCTCGGTGTGTATTCCAATATCTAGTTATGTCAAGTAGAAGCTACTGAGGCTGGAGAATTCCCGGAAGATCGTCTGTGAAGAAGACTGAAGTCGGCAACGGTCGGTCGACGATATAAAATTACACAAATTGGGGGCGACGACCAATTGCAGTAATTGGCGCAGTCGGCAGAGGAATAGAAATGATGGAAGTACAATCTGAAGTATGTTAAGCGGGTTTCTTTTTACATTTACATAAACCACATAAATAAGTGAAATAAATTCTTGCAATTATTACCTTAAAGTGCTACTTGTCATAGACTATTAATGATTGATATTCCCTTAAGCGTAGACCGAACAAGAAATTCGTCGGATATTCAAGACAGCGTTGTTTAGTTTTTAACCGACTTCCAAAAAGGAGGAGGTTATTAATTCGTGGCGTATTTTTTTTGTATGTATGTTACCTGATTTCTGCTCCTGTGGTAAACCGTTTTGAATGAAAATGGTCTTGTTTAATAGAGTATATATCCGGATTGGTGAAACTTCAAATTTTGGAAAAGAATTCTATTGGTAAGGTGATGAAATTTGTGAATGAACACATGCGTGCATGGAAATCGACCGATATCCCTAAAACATTGGGTAATTTTTCGAAAACTCCTCATCGATGTGTATAGTTTTTTAACATTTAATCTATTAAGGAAGATCCCTAGGTGATCTCATATACTTTTCTGCGACGTGCAATTTGCAATTTTGCAGAAAATCGCCGAAAATGCAAAATTCTTATCAAAAATTTCATGGAAATGACATAACGGACATTGCCTCATAAATATTTTAATTCCAACGTAATAGTGCGGGAATTTTAGGCACTGGAAGTTTTAATTGCAAATTTGAAAAATTTCTATGTACATCTCAAGCATATAGGTAGTAAAGCATAGTATTTTCGACTCCTTAAATCAATGAGTTCCAAGCTCGTTTTGTTTGTATACCAGGCAAATACCTATTTAAATGAAAATTTTTCCATTTTGCGTAGACGGTGCTTCTGGTTGTCACATTCTTCCGGCCTAATAGAAAATTCAGTGACAACACATGTCAAACCCTAAACTGCTATTTGGTGCGTTTATAAACAGGGTGTTTATTTACAGCAAACAAAATCACAAAGTAAAGTGATAGAAAGAGTTGCATTTATATATGTTGATTGAAATATAGGTTAGGCCGCTTAGCCGTATATACAGGATGGTTGGAATATAGGGTGGAGTGGTATAAAAATGTTGGAAAAATTATAAGGTTGATTAAAAAACTGTTATATGATGTGGACGTAAACAAATAATATACAGGATGGTTGAAATATGTGCTGGAGTTGAATTATATTTATACGGTGTGATTAAAAAATTATTTATTTTATAGCCTATAAGAAGTTCCACAAAGTGTGAACAGGAATTAATGTTACATAGGGCGAAAATAAAAAATGTTAAAAATGAAATGGCACCGACTTCAAAAATATACTAGATTGGTAGGTAATTAATTTGTACATAATGAGCACCTTTTAATGTTTACATTTTTACTTCCTGGATAGGTACCTATCAACACTGAATGTGTTATTTATTTGCTAGAGTTGTATTTTGTTATAATTATTTTTTGCTTTTTAGTTATAGATGGAAGTCGGTTATATATATATATATATATATATATATATATATATATATATATATATATTTATATATTTAATGTTTTATCTAGTTCTAAATTACATTTTACTAAAAATTAATTATAGTTCTAGTTTGTCGCCACCATTCATAAACATTACCCTTTTTTGTGATTTCTGACGTATGCCAAATTTCCAATTTGAAAATATTCATTAAGAATTGGAGCTTGGGGGTGCCCTTAACAACAATTTACAACACCTACAACGACTACAGGATAGATTATTAAAATTTGTTAATAAAAACCGATCTGTGATTCATGAAAATACACTTAATATGAGTCATTTGCTACTGAATGTATTTTATATCATTATCAAGAACTAACTAAAACATATACAAACTCAGGCAGTATAACTAGAAATAAAAATATTCAAATTCCAATTAGACTTCGGTCGGTTAGCAATAAAATAAGCTACATTACTGCTACTCGCATATTCAACTGTCTTCCACCCGAACTGAAAATTCTAAAAAATAGTAATTCTAGGAAAAACAAGGTCAAAAAATGGATACAAACAATTATGTAAAATAAAATAAAAATGCAAAAATCTAGGAGCAAGACATAAATTTACTATGTAATATTTATAATAATAAGCATCAGTTTTCTATTCATAGTAGCACTGTTAATAGAACTGTACTTACAACTACAATCATAACAAAAAAAATAGTTTTAAATTAGTTTTAAGGACCCTAGGATAAGTGGCTAGCCTACATGCCGATAACTTGATTATCTTTGTAGGAATTACTGTGTATGTATAAAATAAGATATGTATACTCTGTAATTAATAATTATCATTCTGGTCAATAAACTTGAACTTGAATTGAAATGTTTATTAGAACAACAACCAAATTTTGTGCTGGTATTGTATATTAATTGGATGTTGTATTTGATTATTCGCTATAATTTATTGAGTGTCTATAAACGATGAGAATAATTAATACACAGGGTGTACCAACGAAAACTATTATAACGGATGTTCAATATGGTCTACATTGTATAGCCTGTTTGACGAAGAGTACTATTTCGAGGTGTAATTTATGAGGTGCTCCTCTGAATATCACTTCTTATGTAAAAAACAACTAATAACTTCTAAAGTTTAAGAGAGAAAAAAATAGCTAGCCAATGTCTTAGTTTCTTTTCATAATCGTTAAGTTGTTAAGTCATACCTCCTTATTTTTCACACTCGACAAAATGATTTAAACATTAGCGGAAATAATTGTAATTATTCTTCTTTACCTTCAGAGTCATAATTGTGCTACAAAACTGTTTTAATTGCAATAAGAGACATCCAGAATAACCCGTTAGACATAAATAAATTACAGAACTGTGGACAAGTTCAAAAAAAACGGAATCCGTGGTTAGCTATGCGTGTTCAGTGCTCAGTTACTCATCATCCAAACAGCTCTGTGGAACCTACAACTTTGCCACGTTATCAAGAAGGAAGAGGATTGGCAGATCTAAGCAAACTATTAGATCAAGAAATTTCTATTTTGCGTAGTCATTTCCAGAAACTCGCAGAATTTTCTGATCTATACAGAGTCATATGCCAGATTCAACATCACTGCGATTGCCAGAACAACACATCCAATAACACCACCAGATCACTGATCAGAAACTACTGATATGGAAAGAGAAGCCCCATCATGAAAGACATAGAAATGACGTCAACCAAGATTATGACCGGGGTGGCAAATCGTGTTGACCATTTCTTCCTATCCAAGAGTTTGGATAAATATTATCTAAGTGTTGTCTTACTAATAAAGAGTTATGAGCAGGTGTTCCATCATGTTGGAACCACTCAATTTCTAAACGAGTTCTCAAATTCAAATTCTGCAATATGTCTTGAAAAGCGTATTGCAAGAAATGCAAGCAGCGCTCCTCAGTAAGTGATTCGTCATAGATAAAAGGCCCCAGAATAGTAGACCCTATAATACCACAATAAACATTAAAACAAATTTTACCTGGGGTCGTCTTTGTTCTACATGGAAAGGGTTTTCTTTAGCCCAGATATGCTCATTGTGTCTATTGAACATACCGCAGTTAGTAAATCTAGTTTCATCTGACCATAACACCTTTAATAGAAACTGTGGATTGTCAAGGCACGTGTCTCTAAACCATGTACAAAACAAAATACGTCGATGTTCGTCACAGCATGCAAAGTTTGAGAAACTGAAAATTTGTACTGGTGAAACTTGTGCGCTTTCAGTACCTTAACTACAGTTCGTTGAGATATGCCAGCTTCTGCCGCAATCTCACGAGTTGATGCAGATGGATTTTGATTTACCATTGCCAAAACATTTAATTGTGCTGCTTCGTTAATTTGATTACGTTTCTTTAGTGGTTTAGTAAAAGATCCATATGTGCGTAAACTATCATAAAGGCTCTTAACATTCCACCATATTCAATTTTTCTTCGTTAGAATATTTCATTTTATCACGAAAACTTGTTAATATTGATTGTCAGTTCAGCACTACTAATAGAATTACTCTCAAATGAGGAAACGTCAGAGTAAAAACAATCTCTTTCATGGCTAGCTACGTTAAAAGTGAAAATAAGAGAGAAAACCATCCGTAACTCCGTTATTTTTATGAATAACTATATAGAGTATTATATCGTTGAAAAGCTCTAAAAATGTCCGATTTTTTAAGGTCATAGCCAACTATGGTTTCCATTCAAAAAAAGATAAGTCTGTGTCATATCTCGAAAACGAGAGCCGTCAGGCAAACGAGGACATGACAATCATATTCGGAATACAATTCCCTTCAATTTTGATATTTACACTTTTTTTATAAAATCAAAAACAAAGAGCTAGAGGGATGTGGCTAAATCGACAGAATTTCTTTTTTCAAAATATCTAGTAAGCCATGACTTTTTACAAAAATCCGAAAGTGTCATTAAATTAGGCCAGTAAAACTGCAAATCTTTCCCAATTTAATCATTGCTCTATCTCCGCTAGTTTCTGAGATCCCCAAACTAATTATCAAAAACAACTCACCCTGTATAATACTGAAATTCTCTGATTCAATGTTCAAAAAAAAGGGATTGATCAATTCTTTAATTGGTGGTTTGGATCGTATAAAGATTAACTGAAAGTTATCCTCAAATACTCGCTATCGAACTCAAAGGTATCTTTGTGTTCAGACATCCCTCTAAAACATCCTCAACGCAAAACTCTGAAAATTAATTAAACCGAACAGATCACGGTCTTTAGAAAATCGAACCCTTTTGCGGAAGTCCACAAAGGGCAAGTAAACTACAAATTTACCCAAGGTTGGACGGGGTATAATTAGAGATCGAGAACGGTTCGGGAGGGTTTATTCGGTTTGAAAAAACTGAATGCTGTGTCATTCAAATGAGGACAAAAGCAGAGAATACGATACCGTACTACAGATCCTGTAGCTATTCATTAATAATGACGTTTGTTCAGGACGGAGTGCATTGTTCTGATGTATAACGTTTCAAACGTGTGACAGTGTGATGGAATTTCAAAAATAAAATGTGGGTTTTGCAGAACTCTAGAATTTTTCACTTACATACAGTTGCATAGAATTATTTTAGCCACTAACAGCAACCGTATTCTGGAACTCGTTCTGATCGAAACGAGTTTGTTCGTAGAGACACAGAACAATCAAACCCAGAAGCGAAACTCTCCGTTGCCGCCAGATACAAATTTCAGTGTATTCAACCTAATAGATGCCGGTGACATCTACCGTCGATTGAGTTATTTAAGTATATGAAGGCATACTATGCTATAACATATACCATACTCTTGACAGGTGGTTCCGTGTTTTATATAAAAACACATAAGTAAATATATATACAGATATATATCCACATATTTAGAACTATATCATTCAACGTATAACAGCCGTTTCGAACCAGGAGTTCTTGTCAGATACGCTTCCTTGAATGACAAGTTCTAAAGTGAAATACTTGGATGTAATACACATCAGTAAGACAACAATCAGTGTATTCAACCTAATAGATGCCGGTGACATCCAAGTATTTCACTTTAGAACTTGTCATTCAAGGAAGCGTATCTGACGAGAATTCCTGGTTCGAAACGGCTGTTATACGTTGAATGATATAGTTCTAAATATGTGGATATATATCTGTATATATATATATTTACTTATGTGTTTTTATATAAAACACTCGAACCACCTGTCAAGAGTATGGTATATGTTATAGCATAGTATGCCTTCATATACTTAAATAACTCAATCGACGGTAGATGTCACCGGCATTGAATACACTGACTGTTGTCTTACTGATGTGTATTACATCCAAGTATTTCACTTTAGAACTTGTCACAAAGGAAGCGTATCTGACGAGAACTCCTGTTTCGAAACGGCTGTCATACGTTGAATGATATAGCTCTAAATATGTAGATATATATCTGTATATATAGATACAAATTTCTTTGTGCATGTGTGACAAAGCCATTAATTTGAGAGTAGGTTCAATGAACCACAGAATTATGAAGTATTATAAAATTATTTTGATGTTAAAAAATGTACCATTTCCTCAGAGTAAAAGCTACAAAAATAAGCTTATTACTCACAAAGAATCTGTTGTTACTTACATATACAAAATATTCAGCTAAATATCAATTATCAAACATAACCCAACTATGGCAAGGCTCGCCTTAGTAGCACTAAATATTATAAAATCTGTTTATTATTCACGATTGTATCAGAACGAGGTATACAAGTAAGGTCAGGTTGTCAAAAAAAATTGAGAATTAAAATATACTGTTGTGAAGTCCGTGGGTTCAATTTAAAATTATAAAACTAATATTTACTTTCACCTTTCTAGAACTTTATTTACATTAAAACAGCTGATTCAAATATCACAATAACATTCCCATTTACGCTAGTCGTCGGGGAGTCTTTTCGAGAACCGTTTTTTTTTTATCTCAAAGCGTTTGTTGTCGTACTGAAACGAAACAGGGTCGGCTTTAGGTAAATTTCGTAACACTGCCCCCCCCCCCCTTTAATTCTGATCGTCCCGATCAGAAACATTCCCTCCATGGTAGGCAGCTAGTCGATCTAAATGAATCACCTCCAATTTAGCCTTGGAGTTTCGACGGATCCGGTAGACGACGTCATTAAGCCTCTTGACCACCTCGTATGGACCATCTCAGGCGGGTGTAAGCTTTGGGGATTTACCCTTGCTCCGTTGGGGGTTGTACAGCCAGACTTTGTCCCTCTCATGGAACCCGACTGAATTGGCCTTGAGGTCGTATCGCGTCTTCATCCGGTCACTGGTGGCCAACATATGCGTTCGAGCTAATTCGTGTATTGCCTACATGTTATGTCGGAGCTGGTCGGCATAATCGTCGATGTCTTGGGAATGTTCTTCGGGGGAGCCAAATGCCAAATCGCAGGGTAATCGCAGCTCCATTCCGAATAGGACCCTGGCTGGGGTCAGGCCAGGCTCCTAAAAAGATTGCGAGTTGGACGTATTACTTCGACACGATTTGAGTGTAACTTTTGGTATATCACAGATATATAAACGCTAACCTTTATTCTCACACAACTTCTGATTAATTGTTTTTATTCAAATGCCTCTCAAACTTACATTTTTCAAATATGTTGTTCCCCTTTTAATACGAATTCGTCCTTATATTTAATTTAAAGTTGGCGCCTGGATATTGTTACTATCAAAGTAATGGCCGATTCTGTTCAAGGCTTAGATCATTTACCATCTAGATGTAGCCGTTCAAGCATAAAATCGGGGCAACACTAGAAAGAGAGGACAACAAAGACGGTAAGAGGCTATTTCACTTAGTGGGTGGATGGTCGGTGGACGCAGCCAATGAACAACATGCTTTATTGGAAGCAGCTCCCAACCGAGTGAAATAGCCTCTTGCCCTCTCTATTGCCCTCTCTCTCCTTAGTCTTACCACGACATTTGTGTACTGCAGGCTCTAAGGTTCAAGGTCACGAAATCTTGACCCCCAAAACATCAAGGTTCCGACAAGAGTTGCGCTTCTGGGTTTGATTATTCTGTGGTAGAGACCAGAGTTGCCAATAATTCTAACAGAAAAACTCTCTGCCAATTGGGTGTTGGCATAGCCAACTGTCGAGGTCGCTGGTTTACTAAAAACTTTTCAAACAGTTGGCAACTTGTCGTTTGGAACAAACGATGTCATTATAACGCAAAGAGCGATTCGGAGTCACAAAACGCTCAATAATTTTGCGTCCCATCGTTATTTCATAACGATAATGACTTAAAGAATACGGCTGCAGCAACTCCACTAAAGTAAACAGGGTGTCTCACATATGAATCGATAACATTGCTAGCTAAGAAACGATAAGAGATACAAACACGATTATTGAATATTAAATTTAAAAATATGCTTTCGGGTGTTCCAGTTTCTTTGTCAGTGATTATGTTAGTAATAATAGTCATTATTATTAGGGTTCCTTATATACAATATACGGATACCCATATAATGTCACTCCGGATTTCTGCCTCTGTCACATCACAGCAATTTTCTCCTAAAGTACTGGACGGAAGAGGTTGAAATTTGGTATCAATGTATAGTTTGGTGACCCGATCAGGAGTAGATATCGTAAAAGAAGAAATTTTGATTTTAGGGGTTTTTCCTCCTCCCCCCTCGGATCTCTGAAACTAATGAGCCTAACATTTTAACAAAAATAGGAAATATAGAACGTTGCCCGAACTTTACAGAAAAAATAAGGAGAAACCATTAATATTAATTTTGGAGGGTAAATTATAGAATTAAATGAAAATTTAAAAATAAAAAAAATTTCAAACGCATCTTATAATACATCAAATAAAAGGTCCCACAAATATATTTCTTTCATATTAAAAAAAATAGTTATTAAGATGACGATAATATACCATAATTTACCCATCCCCCCCACTTTTCTCCGACACTATAAAACGTAAAGTTTTGAAAATAAAATAAAGGTATAGGGTCTGACCTGAAGTTTACTGGAAAAATAAGGAGAAACCCCTACTTTTAATTTTGGGGGCAAATTACAAAATTAAATGGAAAATATAAAATTAAAATTATCTCTAACCCATCATGTAACATATCAAATGAAAGGGCTCATTATGACGAAAACAAATATATTTTTTTCATATTTTTAAAATAAATTAATCAAAAGATATTAACAAAAATATAAAAAAATTTACCCATCCCCCCCCCTATCTCCAAAACAATAAGCTGGAAACTTTTGAAAAAACAAAGGAGGTATAGCCCCTGACCTGAACTTTACTGGAAAAATAAGGAAAAACCCCTAATATTTTTTTTGGGGGCAAATTATAGAATTAAATGGAAAATATAAAATTATAATTATTTCTAACGGGTCATGTAATATATCAAATCCCAGGATTCATTATGACGAATACAAATATGTTTTTTTAATTTTTTTAAAATGAATATTTTAAAATATATTAAAAAATTATTTTAAAAAAATTACCCATTCTCTCCGTTATTCCCCAAACTCTAAGACCTCATTTTTTTTGTTTCTAGGAAAAATATGAAAAAATCCCTAATTCTATTATTTGGCCTCCAAATAATAGAACTAAACGGAAAATAAATTATTAGAAAACCCCCATAGTAATTTTAGGGACAAATTATACCATTAAATGGAAAATAAAGATTCAATTTTCAAACGCATCATGTAATATATCAGATAAAGGGCCCATTATGTGAATTACAAATATATCATATTTTCAAATCATTTGTATAAAAGATATTAACAAAAATATTAAACATCGACTTAATTCCCACTTTAGAAACTACACTATTTAAATTTTGAAAAATATATTTTATTTATATTTTTAAATAATTTGAATAACAGGATTAATAATTTATAATTTAAACTTTGACCTATTTTGCCGTTTTTCTTCCAAACTACAGAGCCTCAAAACTCTGACAGTAGATTATAAAAGGCATCTCTGAAAGTTTATTACTAAAATAAAACTCTAATGTTACTTTTTGGGGACCAAATTAGAAAATTAAATACATATGTATTGTGATAAAAATCAAGCTATTCCTGAAGCAGATAAAATAAAAAGTCTATGTGTGGAAAATCAAAGTGTATATTTTGTATAAATTTAAAACGCTTCCTTTAAAAGATATTAGGGCAAATATGCACTCATTCCCTGCTTGCCTGAAACTGGAATATTCGAATCTTGAAGGTGGTACGGAACTCTAAGTATGCGAGTCCAACTCGCCCTTGACCAAATTTTTTTTATTTTGAAGTCGGTTTTTGTTTTTTTTTTATCGAATTTATTGTATTTGGCTGTTCAACATTGTATAACTTGGGTGAATTAACTCTTCAACAATAATAATCGTTTGATGATTTAAATCGCCTACGAAATCGAAACCATAGCTTCTCAAATTCATATAGACACAACAAACTTTCGACAGCAATTGAAAATTTATTCGAGCAACTTTGTTTCAGTTAAACTCCTCAAGGAGTATGTTTATCGTAATGCGGTGGAAAGTCAAATCGGCGATAATGAACAAAACGATATGCTTTGTGCAAACTGTTCCACTAATTGAGATAATTTAGTTAGTGTGTGTACACTAATTTTACTATGTTGACTTCTATTGTATGAAATACTAATTGTGCTTCTGTGTATTGAGAACGATATTAATCTTTTGCGATTCACATTCAAATTGTATTTATCAAGCTGGATTTGATTGCCATCGGTTTTCGAGTGAACGTCTCGAGTTAAGAGCGTGAAGTTCGGAAACTTTGAGTTCTGTGATTATTGTGTTTTGTGTTTTGGTATTGTGGTATAAGCAGAGCATACTACTGAAATTTGGAGATAAGGTGATGAGTTTGAAAGTAGGTAAAACTTTTAAAGACATTTCGAATTTTTAACCGACATCCAAAAAGGAGGAGGTTATCAATTCGTCTATAAGTTTTTTTATGTATGACGAGTGATTATTCAAAAACGGCTTAGGCAATTTTGATGATTTAAACTGCATTATATTAAGGAACATTATAGAAAGGTCCTATATAAGTGTCTATAACATGAGATTTACGGTTTTCAAAAAAAAAAAACAGAAAAAAAAAGTAAATAAAGGACTAGATTTGACTGATTTTCAATGAATCTTCACTGTTTTCTCTAAAACTGCTCACGCAATTTAAATATTATAATATACAAAGATATGTTTCAGCTTGATTCCACACAATTTTCTATAACGTAAAACATACCATTTTTCTAAAAATCGGAAAAATATATTCACAAAAACTGTAAACATCATGATAAATGTCAAATTTTCATAATAAATATCTAGTTTAAATGTCAATACATGCTATGAAAGTATGTCGTACAGGGTTTTTGTAGTAATTTTCATTTTGATGCTTTTGAAGTCAGTTTATTTTTGAAACGAAGTTAAGTTACAGTCGCGTGAAATTGCAGCAAATATTCCATTAGCTTATTAAAACGAAAATTTGTTATTACGGCGATCTCTTCTGTGTGGAATACGGTTGAAGGTGTGTGCGTGCGTGCATGTAATATTGGGTGGTACATAAGCAGTTTTATACATAGGATGGTTGAAATATAAGTTGTAATTAAATTAGCTATATAGGGTGGTTATAAAAATATTTATAGGGCAGCACATATGTAGTTGCATATACAAGGTGGTTGAAATAAGAGTGGAGCAAAACTATAGTTATACAGAGTGGATATTTGCCTTATAAGATGGAGAATAATTACAATTATACAAAAGGCTTTAAAAATTGTCAGAAGCAGTAGAGTATACAGGATGGTTGAAATATAAGGTGAAGTATATTACAGTTATACAGGGCGGTTTAAAATGTTTGGAACATAAGTAGTGCCTTAGACAAGGTGTTTTAAGTCGGGTGGGGTAAAATTATTGTTATTGAGGGTGTATAAAAAATGTTATATAAGCATAAGCTAGGGGAGTACCACAAGGCACTATACTAGGACCATTACTGTTTCTCCTATACATAAATGACCTGCTGTTTATCTTACCGAATAATTCCATATTATCTTATGCGGATGAAACCGTAGTAATAAGCAGCGGTAATTCTTGGAGCGAGACCCAACTCATTACGGAGAACTACATCAAAATAATCAGTAAATGGCTCCGCAGTAACCAGTTATCATTGAACCTAAATAAAAGAGTTTATATAACCTTCGGGAGCTACATAGAGTGCATACCAAAAAAAAAAATAGAAATAAACATAGATGGCCAAGAATTGAAAAGAGTAGACACATGCGAGTACTTGGGTGTATATTTCGGCAGACACATTAAATGGAAAGACACATAGAGCATGTAGTTAGCAAATCTAAATATTTAATCTTCATATTCAAAAAACTGTCGGAATTTATGCATGTAAAAACATTACTAAGGATTTACTATGCACTATTTCATAGCATTGCAACGTATGGGATACTAGCTTGGGGAGGAGCGTACAATAAAGTGATCGATGTACTAATCCATATACAAAACAGGTTACTAAAAAGAGCTAAAATAGATAAGCTAACAGTAGATCAATATCCTTTAAGCCTAAAACAATGTTTTATATTAGAATCCCTCAAGTTTCATTATGACAGCTTAAATATTTTCACTCGAATAGTGTAACAAGAAATAAACCACTGTTACTTCCAAAAATAACTAAAAACTGCAGTATACAGAATTCTAAATACCAAGCCATTAAATATTTCAATAAACTAGACAACAATCTTAAAGCTATGAATTGTAGAAAACACTTGATAAGAAAAAAGCTAAAACTGTGGGTTTCAAATACAACGTCTAGATAGTACAAGTATTATAAGAAAGAGGTAGAAATTAATTCGAACACTATAGATATAAATGTAGAAGAATATTTGTATGGCGGTATATACGCTATTGGAGCTGGAATTACCGCGGCTGCTGGCACCAGACTTGCCCTCGTATGATATATGTATGAGTATAGAACGTAAAATGGTATATGTGTATTTTGGATGTTTATTACTTATATAACGTAATGACTTAAATATTGTAATTAGAAATGATCCTCATTGGGCCATGTCCGCCTCAGTAGGAGAACATCATTTGTCTAATGTCACCTTTTGATGCTCATTAGAAATAAATCTTTTAGCGTGTAATTCAATTTTGTATTAGTTTTTATTTTTTATTTTTGTATTCTCCTAGCTCCAGTGTACAGGGGGTTCATCTCTCTCTTACAGGATACATTACATTGTATTATTGCTTAAGTGATTTTCTCTGGATTGTGTATGAGCTACTAAATAAAGGAATAAATAGTGTAGAGAGCATTTCTACTTATACAGAGTGGTTTTAAAGATATCAGGACCGTTGTAATATTCTGTTGAGTTGAATTATAGTTGTACAGGGTGATTCCGAAAATGATAGACCAATAAATCATATAGGAGTGTCCAGTATACAGAAGCGTATGGAGTGTGGATGCAATATAGAGTGAATTAGAGTTACGTTTATAGAAAGTGGTCCAAATTATAAAACAAATGAAAAAGTTAAAATAAATTTGGAAAATATAGACAAAGAATAAACAATAGAGAATGAGAAAGAGAGAGGGAGAAAAACGGAGTGAGAGAGATAAGAATTCGCTAAGATTTTCAGTTAAATTATACTTTAATTACATCACATAAAAGAAGATATGTCTGAAAATAGTGATTGATTGAACATGTTTTTATTTTAAGTCAGCTGAAGTTGGTCCTTTGCTAAATATAAATTATAAATATATTCTAAGAAAGTTCATTTTTGTAGATCAGATTTGAATTGTTTTATTTAAAGGTGTTGGGTTACTAAAAATAATCCCAATCAAATTAGGATATTATTGTAATAATTTTTCTAGCTTTTGCTTGGACTATGGTAGATTTATTTCAAAACATAAAACAAGCTAACTCATTTACTTCTTCCGAGTTTACTGATTATAATTTGTCATTTTTCAACATAATATAAACAACCCAAACCTATAAAGTAAAAAGAGATTGGAATAAACACCTATCCAGGAAGAGAGTATCTAAGTATAAGGGTCATTCTATATAGAAACTATGTCTTTCAGTACAGACAAAATAGTGTATTTTATGTCTCGATATACAGATTCCTGTGTGATATTCAGTGTACTTACGTGTCTTGATTTGTGCTGTGAAAAGAAAAGTTACCCTGAAGTTTCGCCACACTTTAATTTGATATTTCAATAACATTAATGACTCACACACACACACCCTCTCTCTCTCTCTATTCGGTTTTATTGGACTATACTGCCAGGGATATCCGGCCAGTCAAAGTGGATTTCCAGAGAGGATTTTGTCTGGCAATTCCCATACCTCTTCTAGAATTGTTCTAATAGTTTTTCTGTATGTACACGTTTATACATAGGATGGGGCAACCTAGGACTTCCAGCTATATCACTAACTAACACATATATTCACTTCCAGAGCACCTTTATCACTTTTAACAGCGTCTTTAGGGTTATAGAATGTAAAGAATTTGAACGAATTAAATCAGTATATTTTTAAGAATTAACTAGCCTAATACATTCACAAATGTGGTCGCCTGCCATGTTGAATCGGAAGTCCGTAAATACTATAACCGTGGTCCGGGTACGGTGAAATTTAGTGTTTTTATTGCTTTTCCTGCTAATACCGTAATATATCATAGAAAAGTTTTACTCTATTACTTATTCTACGTACTATGGTCTTATTTGACACTTTTCCAGTATCAAGTGAAAATTTGGTAACAACTGAAGCCTGTTTGGACAAAATAACTTCATAAATAAATCGATATTTCCATATACCAGTACAATAAGCATTCTTAAGTAGTTTCTAAATGATTGAGGAGGTAAATGATTATTTTGAATGTTCATCTGGGATTTTCTCTACTCGCAATGGTTTCTGAAAAATACAAATAAGTTAAGTATCTAAGGGCAGTTTGTGGAAACTGCCCGGAACACTAGTTGCCCTCTTATAGAAAAAACTCTCCCGCAGGATTAACTGTGAGAAAATAGGTCTACAGATTTGTCAACTAGTATTCCAGTATAATATGTTGTGTATTTTGTTTGTACTTATTTGTTTTTTTATGACGTTGTCGAACAATGTTTGTTTGAATGTTTTGCACTATATTCGTCGCTTGACTTTTTTTGGTAATGTCAATTGACTGATTAATTGACTTTGAAGTTTTTTTTTCAAAAGAATCGAAACGTCACAAAAAACAGATAAGTACAACATAAAATACACAACATATTATATTGGAATACTAGTTGACAAATCTGTAGACCTACTTTCTCACAGTTAATCATGCGGGAGATTTTTTCCTATAAGAGGGCAACTACACCTTAATATTCAAATATTTGACTTATCTGTATTTTTCAAAAACCATTGCGAGCAGAAAAAATCCCAGATGAACATTCAAAACAATAAGCATTCATTCATATGAAATAACGAAAAATTCAAATTCTATTATATTAACAACTTCCCATCTGTATTCTACAAATCGAATTTTCATGGACCTTTTCCAATTTTATAAAACACGAAACTCACTTGGTTAGCCTGCAACTTTTAGCTGGCATAGATTTGCCAGGAACTTTGTCGTTAACCCGACATTACTTCAAGTTGCTTGTCGATTGGGCAGAAAATGAAATATTCTTTAGTTCTGAAACTGGAGGAGAATATTCGAAACCATTATTGAAGTTTTTCATTATTCCCTCTGTTCTGTGCTCATTAGGATTTACTTTCCTGTCACAGAAATAAAATGGGAAAAGAAAATCCTTTGTCAATGACTTAGTGTGTGTGTGTCTGTGTGTAAAACCAATATTGTCAACTTTAATTAAATTAATTCTCTCTAGACAGAGGTACATATACGTGCGACGTTCTTCACCAGAAACCCAAACAGTGGCGAAGAAGTAAAAAAAAGCCAAGAACCCAAGGGCTCACCCCTCTCATTCACCGACATCTGAGATGATCAACAACGAGGTTTAATGGAACGTGGTGGATTATCTTTGCAAGCCATCAAAAAATATATTACTGCCAACTCAAAGGTCGATGCCTAGAAAGTAGCACCATTCATCAAGAAATACTTAAAGACAGGTGTCGCTTCACGAGTTTTAGTTCAAACTATAGGAAAATGTGCATCTGTTCCCTTCAAATTGGCAGCTTCGTCCCCTTCAGGAGCTTCAGCATCGAAACCTGCCAGCGGCTACAAAAAAAATCTGGGGCTAGTTAGAGCAAAGAAGTCACCTGCAAAATGAGCAGCTTCCAGAAGCGATAAACCCAAATCGACAAAGAATCCGGCGGCTGCGGGAGCACCAAAACAACGACCAAAAAGACTATGGGTGCAACCAAACCTAACTTCATCGTCCTTATCATCAGTTTCGCTTGCATCTAAAGCGAAGTCTCCTTCGAAAGCAAAAAAAAACAGTAAAGGTGCCCCTACAAAAAAAAACTATTTTACGTTATATAAAATGCAAAAGAAACAAAAACTTCATAATATACAGAGTGTAAGCCGTTTGAGTGCAAATGTATTGAGGAATGACTGTTTAGGTAAAAACAACTCAAAAAGTCAAAGCACTTTTACAAAAAAGCTACAGTTTTGTCAAAAAACAGGAAAATCACAAATTTTGTCCCTATTTTTACAGGCACCTACACATAATTTTGCTTGCAAAGTGTTTGTAAAGCTTGATATATAAATTCTAAACAGTTTCTATGCCTTCACTAAGCCCAATTTCATTAAGAAACCATTTTTTCTGTTTTCAAATTAAAAGAAAAGAGTCAAGATAAATATCCTACATAAATTAAACTCTGAAGTACCCATTATTATATAATTACTAAGCTGATTATGGCATTGTCCACCAACTCGAGAACTAGAACAAATTTCTGAAGATATTTTCACAGGAAAAATTTATGTAAGATGTAAGACCGACATCTAGGATTTTCGAGGAAATTATCACACAGAGGTTCCGAATCTGGATCCGTTCCGTGTAATTGCTGTTCTCCCTTAACTCCTAGGACAGAATGTCTAGATAAAATTTTCAGGTTACTTAACCTGCCAGAGATATTGACACAATTGGTCGAATTTCGATCACTGGGCGACAGCTAGTATAAATAAATACACTGAAAGCTGCCAATCCTTGTCAAGAAGATGTAACAAATTCCTTGTCAAAATAATGAAATTCATTATCCAATTTTCATTTAAATTTTAATTAGGCCCACAATGAACGAACGGCTCAATGGTGAATTTAGTTCCCAATCCCATATTGAACCAGATGCTAGAGACGTAAAAGCGATGGGGAGGGAAAGGCACATATTCATTAGACAACACATGGATTTATAAGCTTTGATGACTACACACCAATCTCGTGTGTGCTTTGATTAATCCACTCAGTTAATTATTCATCAGAATCTCTCACATATTTTGCTAAGTGTTAATAACCTAATGAGAGACTAATAACATCGCGTCTGCTTTATTTAAATGAAGAATGTGAGTATACAGAGCAAATCCATTATTGGATTGGCTGGAAATATTTGACTATGACATTATACTTTTTCAGAAATCTGTATCTACTTTCTAATTTATTAATAAATGACAGTTATGGCATCTTTACTTAATCTTTAGGCAGTTATTGGAAATATTCCCTAAAATAAATAAAATAACTTATTTTTAGCAATATCGAAAAAGACAATTAGATATTTAATTTTGTCAGAAAAATACTCTCTATTGTTAGGGTTCCGTATGTACAATATACGGATACCCTTATAATATCACTCCGGCTTTCTGCCTCTGTCACATCACAGCAATTTTCTCCTAAACTACTGGACGGAAGAGGTTGAAATTTGGTATCAATGTATAGTTTGGTGACCAGATCAGGAGTACATATCATATTAAATGAAGAAATTTTGATTTTAGGAGTATTTCTGGGGTGAAAAACTAAAAAAATCGACCGTTCAGTTCCCCTGATCTCCAATACTACTGAGCCTAAAATTAAAAAAAAATAGAAAGTATAGATCGTTGCGCGAACTTTACAGGAGAAACCATTAATATTAATTTTGGTGTGCAAATTATAGAATTAAATGAAATTTTTTTTTCAAAGTTATCATGTAATATATCAAATGAAAGGTCCCATTCTGAGGAATACAAGTATATTTTTTTCATATTTAAAAAAAATAATTAAAAAGATATTAACGAAAATATACCAAAATTTACTCATCCCCCCCCTTATCTCCGAAACTATAAAAAAATAAGGAAAAATCTCTACTTTTAATTTTGGGGGTAAAATACAGAATTAAATGGAAAATATAAAATTAAAATTGTTTCTAACGCATCATCCTATATATCAAATGAAAGGGCTCATTATGAGGAAAACAAATATATTTTTTCCATATTTTTAAAATAAATTAATTAAAAGATTTTAACAAAAATATAAAAAATTTTACCCCCCCCTATCTCCGAAACCATAGGCTGTAAAATTTTGAAAAAATACAGGTATAGCGCCTCACCTGAACATTACTGGAAAAGTAAGGAGAAACCCCTAATATTCATTTTGGGGGGGAAATTGTAGAATTAAATGGAAAATAAAAATTATAATTGTTTCTAACGCATCAAGTAATATATCAAATCAAAGGGCTAATTATGGTGAATGCTAATATATTTTTTTATTATATTTTTTAATAAATATTTTAAAATATATTTTAAAAAATATTTAAAAAATTACCCATTCTCCCTTTATTTCCCAAATTATAAGACCTAATTTTTTTGTTTACAGCAAAAATACCAAGAAATCCCTAATATTAATATTGGGGGCCAAATTATAGAATTCAACGGAAATTAAAAAAATATATTTTTAACACATCATGCAATACATAAAATTAATTGTTTACCAGATATTAACATAAAGATATAAAAAATTCATATTTCTCGCTTTATTTCCGAAACCATACTACCAAAATTTTTAAAATAATTACAGGTACTGGTACTTGAAATTTATAAGAAAAATTATTAGAAAACCCCCATAGTAATTTTAGGGACAAATTATACAATTAAGTGGAAAATAACAACTCAATTTTCAAAAGCATATATATATATATATATATATATATATATATATATATATATATATATATATAGATAAAAGGCTCATTATGTGAATTACAAATAAATCATATTTTTAAATCATTTGTTTAAAAGATATTAACAAAAATATTAAACATCGACTTAATTCCCACTTTAGAAACTACACTATTTAAATTTTGAAATATATATTTTATTTGTATTTTTAAATGATTTGAATAATAGATTTAATCATTTATAATTTAAAACTTCCAATGTACAGAGCCTCAAAATTCAGACAGTAGATTATAAAAGGCTTCCCTGAATATTTATTAATAAAATAAAACTGTAATGTTAATTTTTGGGGGCCAAATTAGAAAATTAAATATATATGTATTCTTATAAAAATCAAGCGAATCCTGAAGCTTCCTTTAAAAGATATTAGGGTAAATATAAGAAAATGCACTCATTCCCTCCTTGTCTAAAACTGGAATATTAGAATCTTGAAGGTGGTACGGAACCCTTAGTATGCGAGTCCAACTCGCACTTGACCAAATTATTTTTTAGTTAAGTTGCCTTTGTGTTTTTTTTTTGAAGTCGGTTTTTATTATTTTTTTGAAATTTATTATGAAAACGTACAATTTTGACATTGAACTGGTACAAAGACTCCTATCTATTCTTAGGATATATGCACGGTGGTCGCCAGGCTAGGGCAGTCGGAGTAAATGCTCGTCCCCGAAAACTCTCTTGTCGTTCATTGGCCTTAAGTTGTGAGTGAAACAAATCTCATGATTATTTATTTTAGTTGTTTTCCGCCGTATATTTGTGGTATATTTTTTAATGTTTAAGCACTTTCTGGGAAATAACACCACAAGACACGAAATTTCTGTATATCTCCAAACGTTTCTAGACTCCGAAACGTTTGAATATATTCAGAAATTGTGGTTTTGTTTCCCGGAAAGTGATTAAACGATATTTTTTAGTTAGTAAGAAAGTATTAAACCCAGATTTCTATCTGACTTGCCCTCTCCATCTCTACCACCTCTATACCAAACCCTCCGCCCCCCCCCTACCCCAAAAAACCCAAAATCTAATTTTTTGGCGACGCTCTTGCATATACGTTACTCATCAATTTACCCAGTCCAAATAAAAAGTTTATATTTTCCTATTACTGTTAGCTTATCTAAAAAACTTACTGAATAACAAGGCCTATCTTAACGAAAGTCCGACTTGATTTGGATAAGAAATAATTCATCTGACTCAACATCTAAACGCGTTCATATTTTCCATAATAATTCCTTTGAATACACCTTTTAAATTTTGAATACACCTTTTAAATATACTTAAAAAATTCCTTTCAAATTTCCCAACGCCCCCCCCCCCCCCAACAAAACCCAAAATGTACCTTTTTGGCGACGCTCTTGAATATACCATACGCGTCAATTTACCCAGTCCAAATAAAAAGTTTAAATTTTCCTATCAATGTTAGCTTATCTAAAAAACTTACTGAATAACAAGGCCTGTCTTAAGGAAAGTCCGACTTGATTTGGCTAAGAAATAATTCATCTGACTCAACATCTAAACGCGTTCATATTTTCCATAATAATTCCTTTGAATACACCTTTTAAATTTTGAATACACCTTTTAAATATACTTAAAAAATTCCTTTCAAATTTCCCAACGCCCCCCCCCAAACAAAACCCAAAATCTACCTTTTTGGAGACGCTCTTGGATACACGTTACGCGTCAATTTTCCCAGTCCAAATAAAAAGTTTAAATTTTCCTATCAATGTTAGCTTATCTAAAAAACTTACTGAATAACAAGGCCTGTCTTAAGGAAAGTCCGACTTAATTTGGCTAAGAAATAATTCATCTGACTCAACATCTAAACGCGTTCATATTTTCCATAATAATTCCTTTGAATACACCTTTTAAATTTTGAATTCACCTTTTAAATATACTTAAAAAATTCCTTTCAAATTTCCCAACGCCCCCCCCCCCAACAAAACCCAAAATGTATCTTTTTGGCGACGCTCTTGAATATACCATACGCGTCAATTTACCCAGTCCAAATAAAAAGTTTAAATTTTCCTATCAATGTTAGCTTATCTAAAAAACTTACTGAATAACAAGGCCTGTCTTAAGGAAAGTCCGACTTGATTTGGCTAAGAAATAATTCATCTGACTCAACATCTAAACGCGTTCATATTTTCCATAATAATTCCTTTGAATACACCTTTTAAATTTTGAATACACCTTTTAAATACACTTAAAAAATTCCTTTCAAATATCCCAACGCCCTCCCTCCAAACAAAACCCAAAATCTACCTTTTTTGGCGACGCTCTTGGATATACGTTACTCATCAAATTACCCAGTCCAAATAAAAAGTTTAAATTTTCCTATCAATGTTAGCTTATCTAAAAAACTTACTGAATAACAAGGCCTGTCTTAAGGAAAGTCCGACTTGATTTGGCTAAGAAATAATTCATCTGACTCAACATCTAAACGCGTTCATATTTTCCATAATAATTCCTTTGAATACACCTTTTAAATTTTGAATACACCTGTTAAATACACTTAAAAATTCCTTTCAAATTTCCCAAAGCCCTCCCTCCAAACAAAACCCAAAATCTACCTTTTTTGGCGACGCTCTTGGATATACGTTACTCATCAATTTACCCAGTCCAAATAAAAAGTTTTAATTTTCCTATTAATGTTAGCTTATCTAAAAAACTTACTGAGTAACTAGGCCTGTCTTAAGGAAAGTCCGACTTGATTTGGCTAAGAAATAATTTATCTGACTCAACATCTAAACGCGTTCATATTTTCCATAATAATTCCTTTGAATACACCTTTTAAATTTTGAATACACCTTTTAAATATACTTAAAAAATTCCTTTCAAATTTCCCAACGCCCCCTTCCCCCCCCCAAACAAAACCCAAAATGTAAATTTTCCTATTAATGTTACCTTATCTCAAAAACTTACTGAATAACATGGCCTGTCTTAAAGAATTCCGACTTGATTTGGCTAAGAAATAATTCATCTGACTCAACATCTATACGCGTTCATATTTTCTATAATAATTCCTTTGAATACACCCTTTAAATTTTGAATACACCTTTTAAATATACTTAAAAAATTCCTTTCAAATTTCCCAACGCCCCCCCCCAAACAAAACCCAAAATCTACCTTTTTGGAGACGCTCTTGGGTACACGTTACGCGTCAATTTTCCCAGTCCAAATAAAAAGTTTAAATTTTCCTATTAATGTTAGCTCATCTATAAAACTTACTGAATAACATGGCCTGTGTTAAAGAAAGTCCGACTTGATTTGGCTAATAAATAATTCATCTGACTCAATTATCCAAACGCGCTAATATTTTCCATAATCATTCCTTTGAATACACTTTTTAAATTTTGAATACACCTTTTAAATACACTTAAAAAATTCCTTTCAAATTTAAAATTTCCCAACGCCCCCCCCCCCCAGCAAAACCCAAAATCTACCTTTTTGGCGACGCTCTTGGATATACGTTACTCATCAATTTACCCAGTCCAAATAAAAAGTTTATATTTTCCTTTTACTGTTAGCTTATCTAAAAAACTTACTGAATAACAAGGCCTATCTTAACGAAAGTCCGTCTTGATTTGGCTAAGAAATAATTCATCTGACTCAACATCTAAACGCGTTCATATTATCCACAATAATTCCTTTGAATACACCTTTTAAATTTTGAATACACCTTTTAAATACACTTAAAAAATTCCTTTCAAATATCCCAACGCCCTCCCTCCAAACAAAACCCAAAATCTACCTTTTTGGCGACGCTCTTCGATATACGTTACTCATCAATTTACCCAGTCCAAATAAAAAGTTTTAATTTTCCTATTAATGTTAGCTTATCTAAAAAACTTACTGAGTAACAAGGCCTGTCTTAAGGGAAGTCCGACTTGATTTGGCTAAGAAATAATTCATCTGACTCTTCATCTGACTCAACATCTGAACGCGTTCATATTTTCCATAATAATTCCTTTGAAACATCGAAAAACGGTGATATAAATCCACTCCACATATGTGTATATATTTCGCAACAAATTTCGCGTTGAAAGGAAATTTCATTTTCAATTTCTCAATCATCATCTGGATGGACGAAAGATGGTAAGTCTGTTCTTTATTGCTTCTGCCAATCGTAATCAGGACATAACATAAAGCGAATGGGTGAAATTACATTACATCAGCAATCCAACAATCTCCTTGGCAGCGATTCAATATATAAAGTGCAATCAACTGTTCGGAGTAAATCGAGGATAAAAGAAGTTTATTTTGCGTTTTGCATACAGGGCGAAATAGTGTTTGAAATACCCTATGGAATTCTAAACAACTTCCGCTGGCGTGAAAATTGACAGGACTACAGTTTGACCATGAAATGTGACTGATCTGGTATATGTAGATTTATGATTGGGTCTCTGAAAAAAAAAGCAGTAAAGTGCAGCACTGCAAATTCGAAAGAATTTCTTAGCCTTCAATTTTTTTGTTAGTGAGTTACCAAAAAACAGATATTTGACGTTGGCAAACCTATTTTCATGAGTCAATGAATGTCTTGATTTCAATATGGCACCAAAAATGGAAAATTATTTATATTCATTGACAAATAAATGAGAACACCTAGTAGGAGGTGTTTAAATTCAATATTGATTTGGTAAAACATAGATGCTATAGTAAGAAGTAAATGATTAAAATTTGAATAAAAAACACCCAGGATTATAACTTTTTAGTTTTGTTAATAATGTGATTGCAACAGTGGTTATACAGCGTGAGTTTTTTTATGATCAGTATGGGGATCTCGGAAACTAGCGGAGATAGAGCAATGGTTCAATTGGGACGAATTTTACTAGCCCAAGTTAATGACACTTTCGGATTTTTGTAAAAAGTCATGGCTTACTAGATATTTTGAAAAAACGAAATTCAAGCAAATCTAAAATTCTTCATTGCGTACTTATCTACTAATTCATCAAACTTGATTGTTGCTTGGCACCGACTTCAAAAATATACTAGATTGGTAGGAAGGTAATTAATTTGTACAGAATGAGCACCTTTTAATGTTTACATTTTTTACTTCCTGGATAGGTACCTAACAACATTGAATGTGTTATTTATTTGCTAGAGTTGTATTTTGTTATAATTATTTTTAGCTTTTTAGTTATAGGTCGAAGTCGGTTATATATTTTTTTAAATGTTTTATTTTCAACTTTTTAGTATTTTTGAACTCAGGTAGTTTTCATTCTTTATTTTTTATTTTGTATGTATAACCTTAATAAACAGAACCAGGTAACATCGAAAGCCTCAACATTACACAATAATATTTTCTCATTTAAATTGACAGGTAAACCTTTACGAACAAAATGTACTAGTACGCGTTGACTTAATAAGCCCAAAATATATTTATACCTTATGGACTACGCCATGTAACCTTTTTCAACGTTTTTTTGACAACCCTGTATAACTATAGATAATTCCACTCCAACCTATGTACCAACCATCCTGTACATACGACTGCCCACGGACAAGCATAAATTTGTTAGCTGGCTTCTATAGGACGGAGTAGAGTCCATCCCTTATTTACCGAGTCAAATCCGTCCTATATTTCAAACATAGTATACAACTATATTTCAACCATAGTATATAACTTAATATAACCTTGTGGGCTATAAATAAATTAGTTCATTTTATATTATCGTCCTGTGTAAAATTAATTCCTCTCCACACTTTATGCAACTTCTTATGGGCTATAAAAGAAATAATTTTTTAATCACACTGTATAAATATAATTCAACTGCAGCATATATTTCCACCATCCTGTATATGATTTGCTTATGTCCACATCATATAACAGTTTTTTAATCACCCTATATAATTTTAATTTCACATTTTTTCCAAAATTTTTATACTACCAAACGTCCAGTCCACCCTATATTCCAACCATCCTGTATATACGGCTGCCTACGGACCTTCATATAAATGCAACTCCTTCTATCACTTTACTTTGTGATTTTGTTTGCTATAACTAAACACCCTGTCTATAAACGTACCAAATAGCAGTTTAAAGTTTGACATGTGTTGTCACTGAATTTTCTATTAGGCCGGGAGAATGTGACAACCAAATGCACCGTCTTCGCAAAATGGAAAAATTTTCATTTAAATAGGTTTTTGTCTGGTATACAAAGAAAACGAGCTTGGTACTCATTGATTTAAGGAGCCGAAAATACTATCCTTTACTACCTATATGCTTGAGATGTACAGAGAAAATTTTCAAATTTGCAGTTAAAACTTCCAGTGCCTAAAATTACCCCACTATTACGTTGGAATTAAAATATTTATGAGGAAATGTCCGTTGTCATTTTGATAAGAATTTTGGAATTTTCAGCGATTTTCTGCAAAACTGCAAGTTGCACGTCGCAGAAAAGTATATGAGATCACCTAAGGATCTTCCTTAATAGATTAAACGTTAAAAAACTATACACATCCATAAGGAGTTTTCGAAAAATCGACTAATATGTTAGGGATATTGGTCGATTTCCATGCACGCATGTGTTCATTCACAAATTTTATCACTTTACCAATAGAATTCTTTTCCAAAATTTAAAGTTTCACCAATCCGGATATATACTCTGTTAAACAAGACCATATTCATTCAAAACGGTGCACCACAGGAGAAGAAATCATGTAACATACATACAAAAAAAAGCGAAAAAAATATACGCGACGAATTGATAACCTCCTCCTTTTTGGAAGTCGGTTAAAAACTGACGAATTGATAACCTCTTCCTGTTTGGAAGTCGGTTGAAAAGACTCTTAAAACGAGACAGCGATGTAATTACTTTATTGACGTGATTTGTTAAGCTAGACATCTTTACAATTACATTGTTCCAATTTTCAATTAATCTTATTTCAATTTAACTAACTATAAAGACGAATCAATGTCAGCTTGTCGGTAGTGTTTATATTTGGACTGGTGATTTTTTTAAAAGCCCTATTTTATTAAACATAAAAGAAATGGTGAAGTCTAAACAATATAAAACGGTCAGTAGTAATTTTGATTGATTTTCGATATAAGTATTCCAAATAAACTGATTAATGGGTTCGATCTTATAAATGTTTACTCGTAGCTGTTAATCTAATGAAGAAAAAATGAGATTTCGTCAGAATATTTTACGTCATGGTTGAATATTTTTGATGTTAAGTATTTCGTCGAGTGATATTGGTTGTACTGAATCGAGTTTTATTATGAAAAGCGATAAACAGGGTTTCGAAGGGGAAATTTTTTTAAGTTGAATTAGCGCTTGCGCGCATTCTACACAAACAGGACAACTCAATGACCTTGAGATTTGAGATTAATGGCCATTCTTTGGGCACTAGCAAGTTTGCAACTTTCATTGCTTTGTAAATATGGTTTGTCAACTAAAATAAGAATTATGTTGCAATTGATGAATATATTTCTGATAATATTTTATTAATTTTAATGTTATACTTTCAGTTTAAAGATTCTTTTAATTTTTACGGTATAAACTTCATATTATTTAAGATTTAAGATCATAAGATGACAAAAAATGTGAAATAATGCACTGATTGTAATATTCAAGACAAATAGTTGTAGCAGCCCTGAACTCATGACTATCTTTGATGTGGCGCCTTGATTTGAATTTTGACATTTCAGAATATAAAACAGAAATAGTCATTGCTTACTACGTGTTTCATTTAAGTTACTGCAATTATATTGAATCTTAAGATTCTGGTAGAAGGTTTAATAATATGTACTTATGTTTTGTAGTTATTTGGAATGCTTTAGTAGTATAACACCTTCATACTGACTTTAGAGTTGATTAATTTCATTTTTAACCGACTTCCAAAAAGGAGGAGGTTATCAATTAGTCGCAAATTTTTTTCGTTTTTTTTGTATGTATGTTACCTGATTTATTCTCCTGTGGTGCACCGTTTTGAATGAATATAGTCTTGTTTAATAGAGTATATATCGGGATTGGTGAAACATCAAATTATGGAAACGAATTCTCTTGGTAAAGTTATAAAATTTGTGAATGAACACATGCGTGCATGGAAATCGACCAATATCCCTAATATTTTAATCGCTTTTTTGATAACTCTTTATGGATGTGTATAGTTTTTAACGTTTAATCTATTAAAGAAGATCCTTAAGTGATCTCATATACTTTTCTGCGACGTGCAACTTGCAGTTTTGCAGAAAATCTTCAAAATTTTCATCGAAATGACATAACGGACATTTTCTCATAAATATTGTAATTCCAACGTAATAGTGCGGTAATTTTAGGCACTGAAAGTTTTAACTGCGAATTTGAAAATTCTCTATGTACATCTCAAGCATATAGGTAGTAAAGCACAGTATTTTCGGCTGTTTAAATCAATGAGTACCAAGCTCGTTTTGTTTGTATACCAGGCAAATACCTATTTAAATGCAAATTTTTCCATATTGCGAAGACGGTGCTTTTAGTTGTCACATTCTCCCGGCCTAATAGAAAATTCAGTGACAACACATGTCAAACTTTAAACTGCTATTTGGTGCGTTTATAGGCAGGGTGTTTAGTTATTGCAAACAAAATCACAAAGTAAAGTAATAGAAGGAGTTGCATTTATATGAAGATTGAAATATAGGACGGACTAGAATGATAGTGGTCCGTAGGCAGCCGTATATACAGGATGGTTGGAATATAGGGTGGACTGGACGTTTGGTGTTATAAAAATGTTGGAAAAAATATCAAATTAAAATTATATAGGGTGATTTAAAAACTGTTATATGATGTGGACATAAGCAAATCATATACTGGATGGTTGAAATATATGCTGGAGTTGAATTATATTTATTCAGTGTGATTAAAAAATTATTTCTTTTATAGCCCATAAGAAGTTGCATAAAGTGTAGAGAGGAATTAATGTTACACAGGGCGATAATATAAAATGTTAAAAATGATAATAATGATAATGATAATATAAAATGTTAAAAATGATATGGGGTAACCCACAAGGAGTTATATACTATGGTTGAAATATAGGACGGAGTTGACTCCGTAAATATAGGATGGATTCCACTCCGTCCTATAGTTTACAGAAGGCAGCTAACAAATTTATGTTTGTCCGTGGGCAGCCGTATGTACAGGATGGTTGGTACATAGGCTGGAGTGGAATTATCTATGGTTATACAGGGTTGTCAAAAAAAGTTGATGAAAGGTTACATGGCGTAGTCCATAAGGTATAAATATATTTTGGGCTTATTAAGTCAACGCGTACTAGTACATTCTGTTCGTAAAGATTTACGTGTCAGTTTAACTGAGAAAGTATCATTGTGTAATTTTGAGGCTTTCGATGTTACCTGGTTCTGTCTATAAAGGTTATACTCGTACATACAAAATAAACAATAAAAAATGAAAACTACGTGAGTACAAAAAAAATAAACAGTTGAAAATAAAATATTTTTTAAAAAATATAACCGACTTCTACCTATAACTAAAAAGCTAAAAATAATTATAACAAAATACAACTCTAGCAAATAAATAACACATTCAATGTTGTTAGGTTCCTACCCAGGAAGTAAAAAATGTAAACATTAAAACGTGCTCATTCTGTACAAATTAATTACCTACCAATCTAGTATATTTTTGAAGTTGGTGCCAAGCAACAATCAAGTTTGGCACCTACTTCAAAAATATACTAGATTGGTAGGTAATTAATATGTACAGAATGAGCACCTTTTATTGTTTACATTTTTTACCTAGTTCTAGAAAAGAGTGTATACTTGAGTATATGGTTTGAAAATTTTAAGCGGAAATATTCACTATAACGGGTGATAAAATTTCTTGTAGTCTTTCCTACATAAAAACTATTACAGTCTGGACAGATTAGCTTTTAAAATACAAATTTACTATTATAAGTTATCTTTATGTTTGGCGTTAAATATAATGTCTGAAAGTTTATCCTGCTATTTCCAACTTTAATGTTATGAAATTTTAATAATAATTTTGCGATTCTGTCACTAATCTTTCCAAAGTATGTTAGTGAGACATATCTGAATTGCTCTTTAGTTTTTACACAGTGATGAATGTTTTCATACATAAATTGTTTGTTTTTTTGCGAAAAATTAACTTATCGATTACACTAATTTGAAAACCGTTATTTGCAGCTATAGAACAGATAAATGTCTTAGTTTATTTCCATAGTGGTTTCATATAGATAAGTCTTGCTTTATTATTTTTCTTTCTCGACAAAATGGTTTGAACATTAGCTGAAAAGTTGAAATTATTGTTATTTATGTACAGAATGTCAAATAGAGATTCATTAAATTTGCCATTAAGTTATTACCATTGAAAATGGGGTGTGATTAAGACCTTGAAACGTTTGGACTATTTGAAATATATACAGACTTTCGAGCAATTGTGGTGTATTTCCCAAAAAAATCAGAAAAATATGAATTCCTGATTCGTTTTAAAGTTGCAATAGTCACTTTTACCTATCCTTAAATATTTCATGTTCCAGGCGAGTTAAATAAGGAAACTAGTCACGTAACTTGTGAAATAAACAAATTAACCAAAAACTAAGAAATTAATTTAATTTGAACACCAGAATAAATTATTTACTTTCTATATATATATATATATATATATATATATATATATATATATATATATATATATATATATATATATATATATATATATACACTTATGTCGGAAGAAATTAGCACTAGCTACGTTATTTTTCCTGGTACGTTTTTTTTGTGTTCACAATAATTATAAACATTTTACGTTTAATATATATCAACATACTAACCTTCGTGGAATATTTTTTAATCAGTATGACTTAGTTTAGGTAAACTTTACGACTGATACTCTCGGTTAAGTTTATAACATATTTTATACATCGTAAACATTCGAAGTTGTCTTAAAAAAATAAATAAATAAAATGATTGCAGTTGATGATAAGGTTATTGTTTTTATTTTCTTTCTGGTGAAATTTTTAAAGTGAACTATGTTTATTTCAGGATTCTACCGGTCGCAAAGTATGAGTTAATTTATTTGGGTAAGTACAGATTTATTTTACATCGTTTAATGTAAATGCAAATTCTTTAATATTTTCAGAATTTCGGAATCAATACCCTACATAAAATATTAAAACCATCAAATCATAAATGTTTTTCAAATTCAGCACGAAAATATTCCAAAAATATATAATACTTGTGTTCGATAAATAATATTGTTAAAGATTTAATAATTACAAAATCACTATTTTTGGAAGCCACAGCAACACTAACTTCAAACTTCAAACATAATAAGCTACATTAGATGTTCCATTTGCCTTCCTTGGGACTGCCAGTAAAATTGGCTAATGAAAATTTTATAAAAATATATTTTTTATATAACTAGATGTCGCCCAGTGGTCGAAATTCGACCAATTGTGTCAATATCTCTGGCAGGTTAAGTAACCTGAAAATTTTATCGTGACATTCTATCCTAGAACTTTAGGGAGAACAGCAATTACACGGAACGGTTCCAGATTCGGAATCTTTGTGTGATAGTTTCCTCGAAAATCCTAGATGTCGGTCTTACATCTCGCTTCTACAAATAAGGTACGAAATTCAAGTTTTTTTCAGATATAATTCATAGGACTTTATTTGTGTTCAAATTCGTAATTCTTAATTTAATATGACAACAATTCAACCGCTAATGGGCTACCCTACATATTTATTTTTCTAACCTCCTTGTATAGCTATGATTGCACTCAATTCTCTAACATTTATTAAAATCCTCATTATAATAATTCCATCTCATTATATATTTCCACCACCCTGTATATGCAACTGCTCATAGACCACGCATAATATTTTTTAACATTTTTGAACCACCCGGTAAACCATTCTGTATATGCCACTGCCTATGAGCCACCGTATTTACTCTTTTTGTTTATGAAATTTTTGACTATCTTCTGTAACTATAATTCTACTCCGACCTATATTTCAATCATCATGTACGTACTCTATAAATCATTTCCTTTTCTAGCATTTTTTTATCATCATCCTGTATATCTATAATTCCTCTCACCCTATATTTCATCTTCCCTATATATACAACTGCTTATCAGTTACGAAATGTTGCATTTCCATTTCCGCCACCCTGTATATACGTCTCTGTATAATATTTTTTGCATCACCCTGTATAACTGTAATTCTACTGCGCTTTCTATTCCAAGAACCCTGTAAATTCCACCGCTAATGGGCTTCCCTATATAATTATTTTATTAGTTATAATTGCACTCTACTTTATATTTTAAACACCCTATAGATTCAACTGCTTATGTGCCACCCACGAAAAAATTATTTCTAACATATCTAGAATCGCCCTGTATAATTATAATATACAACGATTACTTTACCACTAAACAATAACAATGCTTGCATGCCACTTCCAGAAGTACATGCTCTAAGTATATAACAGCATTGGTCCCTCTATATATAATTACTCAATGTTTTGAGTCCGGCGGCGGCGGCACATTCAATTGTTTGGCGTTGACATTATGGACGTAAATAATGAACTTGTATTATATTTTATTTAATGAATGAACCAATATTATAAATTAATATTAGCATTCTGCACTGAAGGTCGTAAGTAGCTACTAAACAAAAAAAAAATGAAGAAAATCGGTTGAGAGACAGAAGAGAAAATGGTACCTAAACGTTTTGTCTTTGCGTATTTATATATAGATAATGCTAAGTAAAAGAGTTAAGCGACGTAAGTTTAAATACTTTTAATTACCACGAAAGAAGGTGTGTCATCAACATTTATAGGCACTCTATAAATAATTAGTTCACAATCTATAGGCCCTCTAGAAGTGATTAATTAGTAAATAGATTTAGTTTAAGCTTGTAGTCCAACGAGATAAGGTTGTCCCATAGGTGTAGGTAAATGGTATAAAGGGCATTTACCCATAACTAGTATACTCAGAGAAAACTTCGAAGAAGAAGAAGAATTGCGATCGTGCTTCTGCTTCGTAGTCTCCTAGGAGATTAATACGTGAACTGTATTAATGTAATGGCTTTGTACGAAATTAACCGCTTTCAAAAAAACAAGGTTCTCAAGTTGTCTGTTTCTATGTTTTTTTTAATATTTGTTCAGCGATTTCTCACAAACGGCTCAAGAAATTTCGACCTTTATCCTGGCTCCTGTTCCGGGGGATCTCGAAGTGGTCCCATATTTTTTTCAGGGACTTAACTTGTACCGGTTTTTAGAAAATCGGCGAAAACTTTTTACCAACTTTCTTCTATAGTAAGCTCTGGTGGAGGTGCTGGAACCGCTCCTGGCAAAATATTCGATATAATAATTGGAAGGTTGTTCTTTGCAACCTAAAAGTTTTTGTCAATTGGGGTTCATTAAAGAAAAGAGATGACTAACAACCCTATGAGATCTTCAATATTTAATACATTCTCTATTATCCACTGACTGCCAATTTTTTACACAATACCTTCGGGAAGGTTGTGATAATAACGTATTAATCAAATAATTAAATTCACATTAAAAACAGAATATTTAATATGAAAATTACTGCAACGCGTCCTAAAATCAATACTGACCTATAAATTTTCGCCTGCCTATAACCCCCAATTTTGAAGAACCTTGTATAAACAGACATTTTCTATTCATCCAATCAGCTACCATCTGTAATTTCGTTAATTAAGTAGCAATTTACATGATATTAAATACTCGTAAATAATTTGCAAATAATAAACACGCAATTAGCAACTCGAAGTAATCAACTGAGAAATTAGATAATATAAAAAAGTATGTGGGTCTCTACAGATCTTTAATCAATGATACAAAAAATGCCACATCAAATTATGACATTTTTTTTAAATTGTATCCAATATATTCGTTGAAACAAGTGTGTAAACCCGTATATATTTTTTGTATAGTTCTCAATTGACTTATTATTTTTAAGAGAGTACATCTCAATCAATTTCATATACGAATCTCTGAAGTAGAATCTCTAGTCTTTTATTTATGTCTTAGATGGGAAAATCTTTTTTATTACTTACTTCAATGTGGGCAGTGCCATGATCTTGCTAAAAAATGACACCAGCCAAAGTGGTGTAATATAACACACTACCGGCTAGTAATATTTGTAAAAAACAATATTGGATTGAACTCTATGAAAAAACTATATTCTTCGCGCTTTTAGGACAAATATTGATCATAGTCTTGGTTATAAAATACTCTAGAGTTTACGAAAATGAAGAGAATCATTACAATGTCTAAAGTACTTCGTCTTTCATAAAAAAAATGTATGTAGAACATTTATAATAAATTATTTTGATAGCCTATGAATAGTACTTTTATATATTTTGAATAATCATAAACAATTAAAAACTGAAATTTTAAACAATACCCCATAACTACGAGTGCATACATGTAATTCAAGGAGTAACTGACAAAATAGCATGGATTTTACACCAACATCAAATAAAGACAATCTTCAACACCACTGAAACTATAGCCAGCTTAACGTGTATCCCTGAAGATAAAGTACCCAAAGAGGATCGAGGAGTGTAAGAAATTCCATGTCGCAATTGCCCACAAAGTTACATCGGTCGTACCCACAGTATATGAACAATCTTTCAGTTCGCAAAAAAGATCTATATCATCATAACCAATCAGGACACTCCATATACATCGGGTACAGTAATATTCGCGAAGCTAAATAAATAGAGAAACGACCCCTCTGTCTAAACCGACGGGATGACAGCTCCCGCCGTCCTACAGTTTGTACCTCCGGAATTGCCAGATTAAACAAACCAGACACGCCCACCAACACCTAACCAATCACCGAACAGCTCCTTCATCACGTGATATCCCCTTCTAATTAACATATAACTATAAATAAAAGAATCATAGCAGATTCACCTAGTGACTCTTGGGAAGTAGGCCACATTGAAGTCCCGAGGTCGATCTAGACTCTGAATCTCTCTATAACTTTTTGTCTCTTGATAATGGTTCCAGACTAGAAGTCGAAACGTTGAATATTTAATACATTTACACGCTATTCTCACCCGGAACCTAGTATAGTTCATAATAATGACCACGGAAGCCTCTCAGAACATATAACGCTCTTCTTCATTGTTTTTTCTCAAGACCTTATGTCCTCTAGTTCCACAGTTCTTCAATTTTCTCTGCAACTATGGCTGTAACATGTTTCAAAGTTCTAAGTTATTTTCCTTGAATGCAACAAGTCGTGTTATATTTTGGATTGCATTGGAATTTTGTTCCCATATATTAAATCTTTTCAGTGATTATTCGTAGTACATACACAAAATAGTTTTAAAACTTGTCTTAAATGTTTGAGTTTATACGAATACATCCATACTATTTAAAATAAGTTAAAAATCAACTTTCAAAACATGAACTATGTACTGTACTACCTTTCTGACGAACCCTGTATACAATTCGGTTAAAGCACTTTGTGAGAGTACTAACATAAATAATAACAGCCTCATATCAAAATTCAGCATAATTTGTTAATTAAAATCCTCAAATTCTTTATAGTAAATAGGTTTTCCTAATAGGAACGTAATATATTCTGATTTGACTTGGAAAATAATCTTGAAATGAAGCTCTTCCACCAAAGCGGATTTTCTATGTAACTGATATCATTTTCTTTACAGTTCTCTTTGTATGCAGATGGAATATTCGAGACTGCTGACAGTTCTAGATTGAAGCTTAAAGACTTCTCAACTTATTTAGATCCTTACAACTTTCACGTACGATTTTTATTTTACTTTTGGATAACACGTGCCTCCGCCTCGGGATTTAATATCTTTTGACTATATTCAATTAAATTATTCCTTCTAATTAAAACTGGGATTCCTTACAAGGAATTCATTCATATTATTATATAGAAATGAGTCGAATTTAAAAAAGGAGAATGTTCTCAATTCTGTGCATACAAGGTTGAGCAAAAGTTTTGATCTGTGCAATTATATTTCCTATGTATGTTTCGATTTATGTTTTCTTCTCCCTTCTTCTACTTAGGCTTAGAGCCTGTTTTTCTTCGGAATTACTTCTATTGTGTACGCAAATTATCGCTCTATCTTTCTCTAGCTTTTTTTAGTAGTCAATATTGTACATTCTCATAGGATATTGTCATTCCTGGTGTTTTTAATATTCGTTTGGTTTTAAATGTATCAGGTATAGTCTTAGCCATGTAGGTTGTGATTGGTCTTAGGGTGGTGCTCTTATAAATTCTAGATTTTGTATTTATTGTTTTTGCATGCTTGTTTCTCCACAGGGTGTCGTTTAGGTAAGGTGAGATTACTTGCGATTAAATTAGCTCTTTTAACTTATGGGGATCCTTCATTTTCAATATCAATGAAATTAAAAAGCTTACATCAAAAAAGCTGTGTAGCTGTTGTAACGCATTTATTATATTGAGCGGCTATGGACGTGTTGAATTGTTCATAGGTCGTTCCCATTATCCGCAACCTAAACCAGTCAGACAATTTTTTGACAAACAACAAAATTAGTATCAAGTCGAAATTTAAAAATAAATCTCCAACTACAACATATAGCACTTGATAACGACTATAGATTTGGCGTTGAAAAGTCTCCAAACAGAGTATCATAAAATATACAAAACGTTATTTATAAACAGGAATACTTGTTGTTCATGTTGCAGGCAGATGTCTCTTTCTCTCTATTTTTAAATACTTATGTGTTGTAAGAAAAATCTGAGGAGAGGAAACCCAAATAAATAGGCAACAAAATATTAATATTGTTGCAATATCTGACGTTTTTGACATTTCTGACATTTAGACATATTTGACATATTTGGCATTTTTGACATTTTTGACATTTTTGGCACTTTTTGGCATTTTTGACATTTTTGAAATTTTTGACATTTTTGACATTTTTTATATTTTTGACATTTTTGGCAATTTTGGCATTTATGACATTTTTGAGATTTTTTACATTTTTGACATTTTTAACTACAACATATAGCACTTGATAACGACTACAGATTTGGCGTTAAAACGTCTCCAAACAGAGTATCACAAAATATACAAAACGTTATTTATAAACAGGCATACTTGTTGATCATATTGCAGGCAGATGTCTCTTTTTTTCTATTTTTAAATACTTATGTGTTGTAGGAAAAATCTGAGGAGACGAACCCTAATAAATAGGCAAAATATTGATATTTTTGACATTTAAACATATTTGACATTTTTGACTTTTTTGATATTTTTAGACATTTTTTACAGTTTTGACATTTTTGACAATTTTGACATTTTTGACATTTTTGGCACTTTTTGACACTCTTGACATTTTTTACATTTTTGACAATTTTGATAATCTTGACAATTTTGACATTTTTGACATTTGTGACATTTCTGACAATTTTGATAATTTTGACATTTTTGGCACTTTTTGACGTTTTTGACATTTTTAACATTTTTGACATTTTTGTATTCTTGACATTTTTGGCACTTTTTGACAATTTTGACATTTTTGACGTTTTTGACATTTTAGAATTTTTTAAATTTTCTAACATTTTTGACATTTCATATTATTTTGCACTATTTTCTCATCGAAATAAGTTTCTATCTCGCTTTGAACACCTGATGTAATCAAAACCCGTTTAATGATTTTTTTGTGATGCGTATTCAGACAGAAAAACAAAGAAAAAACAAAATTGTTTTTTGTATTCTAAATCGATTACTCTACACTACCACTGAAATTAAAAAAAAAATCATGTACTGATGCGTTCTTATTCCGATTTTATAATGAGTAAAGATTACTGAAATTATATTTTGATGCAGGCAAACATTTTATTATGTGAATTATGTGAACATATTTTTATCATATTCAGTTTATTCCTCACCTCACCTGAATTCATATACATGATTTTGAAAATCCCAATTTCTCGGTAGCATTATAAGCTTCACTAATATCAAAATCTTTTATTTTAATAAACACTACTTGGAAAATAATCTGAAAAGGATCCAGCTTTGTCAGAGCAGATTTTCTAGGTAACTGATACTCTTTTCTTTGTAACTTTGTATTATTTAATTCGAGTAACGCACACTCCACATCTTCCTAGATTATTAGAATTCTTATAATTTCTAAGTAGAATTTTTATACGGATTTTGCATTGCACGTGTTTCAGCTTCTAAACTTAATATCTTGATACTACATTATTTCCTCTGATTAAAAGTGGGAAACCTTACAATGAGGTATAACTATAATATGAATATTATTACTCAGAAATGGTTTAGGATTTATCTTTTAATTTCACATAACAAAAACAATGAACGCCATACTTCAGTAGGGTTTAAATTGCTTCCATTTTAATTATAATAATGTTTATTGTTTTTTAAATAAAGAAAATATTCATGATAAATTAGTGATACTACATACACTTACACTTTATTCAATGAAAAGAATGACAAATGTAAGAGTTTAAATAGAAAAGAAAGATTTATGGTGTTCATGAGTTCTTTTTTCAAAGCATCTGCCTGTTTGTCCCATATACGTTTTACGACACTCATTGTAAGTTAATATTTATTGTGGATATGATACACAGAGATACAGGGTGTTGTGCGTTTAAAATTTTGGTTTGGTTTTGGAATTGTATTAATGTTTTATGTTGGTGGTTTTATGTTTTCTAGGCAGGATGATTTCGAATATTAATTGCTAATAGAGGACACTACTTATACGTTGTTCGCTCAGTAAGTCGAACGCTGTTTTTTGTTGAGCTATCAGTAAAGTAATTAAAAATATAAAGGACAGTTCAATAGTCAGTCGAGTTTGATTCAGTTTGATTCGTATAATTCGATCGGTTTTGCTTTTAAAAAGTTCAATGCAATTTTTTTATAAGAAAATTATGCTCTAAATGTGTATCAATAACAAATTTATAAACAACAATAAAATATCCTCGACTATTATATTTAATCGTATTGGCAGATTTTTCTATTTGCAATTCCAGAACAAAGTTAATGTTTTCCTTCATTTCCGGCCAAATTGAAAAATCCAAGAATAGAAATCAGGACTAATTAGTGGCCAAGTAAACTTACATCCACGATCAATCCACCAATAAGGAAATTGTTGGTTTAAATCCTGAAACATTTGTAGATAATAATTATAGCTAAATGGTTCGGCGGTTTCAAGGGGCCAATTAAAAGAGCAGATATCACCCCAAACCAAATTTTAACTTTAAACTCATATGAACAATGATTAAGTAAAACAAAAATCAGGTCCGGCATATCAATGGTGGAAAAATCATGCTGGCGTGCCAATTTTTGATTATTATTTACTAACCCTTTGCTTTGCAGTAATTACAACAGTTAGTAAAGACGTGGTACTCTAATTAAAGGTTTATTCTTATTAACCTAACCTAATTAGCGAGAAGTTTTATTTCTACCTAAGCTAACAGTAAAACATCTACTTCAAAAATACGATAATTTAAACTCCTGCTAAATTCAGTATATTAGAATGCATTGACAGAGATAGAGCATACTCAAAATAGAAGCATCTAAATTTCCAAATGCAAAATGCAGTGAACTTTGTTTTATGCAAATAACTCAAATATCTGTACAGGAACAGCAACAAGACCAACTTTTCTATTTGAAATTGAATACTCTTGCATGTTTGCTTCTGTCATCATTCAGCATTCAGCGCAATACCAAAGTGGAACTCAAACTCGTAATAACGGTACCATAAAACATGAACTTAAATTTTTGTAAGTATCTTGTAAACTTGCAATATTGATATGAAGTATATTGAACTAAATCGTCATATGTTGGGGTTTAGAATCTACAGTTAAAGCATAAACATTCATAATGAACCACAATTTCCAGAACAGTGGCTTCGCTCCAGACAACTTTTATTTAGTGTGTCATTGTAAAACTGATATCTTGCATTGCTAATATATTTAAACATATACAGGGTATTTCTAAAATACGGTTCCAAACTTCTGCTGTATATACAGGGTGAGTTTTTTTGATGATCTCGGAAACTAACGGAGATAGAGGAATTGTTAAATTGTGAAAGATTTGCAGTTTTACTGGCCCTATATTAAATAGGGCCAGTAAAACTGCAAATCACTTTCGGATTTTTGTAAAAAGTCATGGCTTACTAGATATGAAAAAACGAAATTCTGTCGATTTAGTCAAATCCCTCTAGCTCCGTTGTTTTTGATTTTTTAAAAAAGTGTAAATATCAAAATTGAAGGGAATTGTATCCCGAATATGATTGTCATGCCCTCGTTTGTGTGACAGCTCTCGTTTTTGAGATATGACACAAACTTACCTTTTTTTCAATAGAAACCATAGTTGGCTATGACCTCAAAAAATCGGACATTTTTAGAGCTTTTCAACGATATAATACTCGATATAGTTAAAATAATGGAGTTATGGATGCTTGTCTCTCTTATTTTCACTTTTACCGTAGGTAGCCATGAAAAAAATTGTTTTCACTTTGACGTTTCCTCATTTGAGAGTAATTCCATTAGTAGTGCTGAACTGACAGTCGATACTAACAAGTTTTCGTGATAAAATGGAATATTCTCACGAAGAAAACTGAATATGGTGGAATGTTATATCATATACCATAAAAATTCAGTTCGTGCAGCTGAGGAATACTTTCATAAATATTTTAATCGTCGACAACCTGCTCTATGTATATTTAAGAGGCTTTACGATAGTTTACGCAGATATGGATCTTTTACTAAACCACCAAAGGAATGTAATCAAATTAACGAAGCAGCACAAATAAATGTTTTTGGCAATGGTAAATCAAAATCCATCTACATCAACTCGTGAGATTGCAGCAGAAGCTGGCACATCTCAACAAACTGTAATTAAGGTACTGAGCGCACAAGTTCCATCCGTACAAACTTTCAGTTTCTCAAATATTGCATACTGGTGACGAACATCGACGTATTTTGTTTTGTACATGGTTTAGAGACGTGTGCCCTGACACTCCACAGTTTCCATTAAAGGTGTTATGGTCAGATGAAACTAGATTTACTAACTGCAGTATGTTCAATAGACACAATGAGCATATCTGGGCTAAAGAAAATCCTTTCCATGTAGAACAAAGACGACCCCAGATAAAATTTGGTTTTAATGTTTGATGTGGTCTCATAGGGTCTACTATTCTGGGGCCTTTTATCTATGACGAATCACTTACTGGGGAGCGCTACTTGCATTTCTTGCAATTCACTTTTCAAGACATGTTGCATAATTTGAATTTGAGAACTCGTTTAGAAATTGAGTGGTTCCAACATGATGAAGCACCTGCTCATAACTCGTTATTAGTAAAACAACACTTAGATAGAATCTATCCAAACTTTTGAATAGGAAGAAATGGCCCACGCGAATGGCCACCCTGGTCTCCCGATTTGGCAGTTATAGACTTCTATTTATGGGGTGCGCTAAAAAACAAAGTATACAAAAGAAAGTATGAGACAGTTGGTTACCTAAGGGTGGCGGTATTACAAGCAACTGAAGAAATTGATAGGCGGGCTGTGAGGAAAGCAGTAATGTCAATCTTAAAAAGATGCAATTTTTGTCTAAATAACAATGGTGGACTTTTCGAACATAAATTGTAACCATTATTATGTACTTTAATTTCTTAAGATTTTAGTAATTACCTACTTATTTAGTTTTTTCGTTACATCTGATAGACCTAATAAAAAAACCGTTCAATGTTATTTGAAATAGTTATTAATAAATCAATCTATTTCATGGCTAACTACGTTAAAAGTGAAAATAAGAGAGAAAAGCATCCATAACTCCATTATTTTTAGGAATAACTATATCGAGTATTATATCATTGAAGAGCTCTAAAAATGTCCGATTTTTTGAGGTGATAGCCAACTACGGTTTCCATTAAAAAAAGATACGTTTGTGTCATATCTCGAAAACGAGAGCTGTCAGGCAAACGAGGACATGACAATCATATTCGGGATATAATTCCCTTCAATTTTGACATTTACACTTTTTTTATAAAATCAAAAACAAAGGAGCTAGAAGGATTTGACTAAATCGACAGAATTTCGTTTTTTCAAAATATCTAGAAAACCATGACTTTTATACAAAAACCCGAAAGTGTCATTAAATTGGGCCAGTAAAACTGCAAATCTTTCCCAATTTAACCATTGCTCTATCTCCCCTAGTTTCCGTGATCCCCATAATGATCATCAAAAATAATTAACCCTGTATAACACATTTAAGTGCATATAACTTCGTTTTAGGGCACATGTTAAAGTGACTTATTGGCTTATTTTAATGAGTTTTATAAACAGCAGGAGTTGGAACCCTATTTGAAAAACACCCTGTATATTAGTCTAACATTGAGTGATATACTACATGGAAACGTAAATACAAGAAATATTAGTCAAGGAAAATTTTCAACTATTTGTTATACGATGATATATTTGGTAGATTTATTTTTAAAAATGTAATAAAAAATGGTAGAATTTTGTTGGTTGCAACAAAGTTAAAACGTCGGTACTAGATAAGAAGACAACTGATTAAATATAATTATGTCTTATTGGGTTTTTTAATCATTGTTTGCTTTGTTAGTTTTATCAGAATTACTTAATTATAGTCATTCGAGGCTCTATCGTAGCAAATTGTTTCTGATAATAGAATCAAAATGTTTTTGTGTCAGAGATTGAGATGTCATTATCGATTATGAGCATAAAAATGGCGATGGCAATTGTTTCATAATTATGTTTTTCATGCTTTTGTATATGTTTGGCATTTCAACGTTTAAATTTTTCTGAATCCTTATTCCTGCAACGTTATTATTGATGCAAAAGATCCTTAACGGAGGTATAACACTTATATAAAGGGTCAGTTTTTTTTTGATGATCAGTATGGGGATCTCACAAACTAGCGGAGATAGAGCAATGGTTAAATTGGGAAAGATTTGCAGTTTTACTGGTCCAACTTAATGACATTCGGATTTTTGTAAATAGTCATAGCTTACTAGATATTCTGTCGATTTAGTCAAATCCCTCTAGCTCCTTTGTTTTTGATTTTCTAAAAAAAGTGTAAATATCAAAATTGAAGGAAATTGTATCCTGAATATGATTGTCAGGTGCTCGTTTGCGTGACAGCTCTCGTTTTCGAGATAAGACACAAACTTATCTTTTTTTGAATAAAAACCATAGTTGGCTATGACCTCAAAAAATCGGACATTTTTAGAGCTTTTCACTGATATAATACTCGATATAGGTATTCATAAAAATAACGGAGTTATGGATGCTTTTCTCTCTTATTTTCACTTTTAACGTAGTTAGCCATGAAATAGATTGATTTATTAATAACTATTCCAAAAAACATTGAACGATTTTTTTATTAGGTATATCAGATATAACAAAAAAACTAAATAAGTAGGTACTTACTAAAAACTTAAGAAATTAAAGTACATAATAATGGTTACAATTTATATTCGAAAAGTTCAACATTGTTATTTAGACAAAAATTGCATGTTTTTAAGATTGACTTACCGCTTTCCTCACAGACCGTCTATCAATTTCTTCAATTGGTTGTAATACCGCCTCCCTTAGGTCACCAACTGTCTCATACTTTCTTTTGTATACTTTGTTTTTTAGTGCACCCAGGGTAGGCCATTTCTTCCTATCCAAGAGTTTGGACAGATATTATCTAAGTGTTGTCTTACTAATAACGAGTTATGAGCAGGTGCTCCATCATGTTGGAACCACTCAATTTCTAAACGGGTTCTCAAATTCAAATTATGCAACATGTCTTGAAAAGTTGACAAAACATTTATTTGTGCTGCTTCGTTAATTTGATTACGTTCCTTTGGTGGTTTAGTAAAAGAATATCTGCGTAAACTATCGTAAAGCCTCTTAAATGTACATAGAGCAGGTTGACGACCATTACAATATCTAGGAAAGTATTTCTCAGCTGTACGAAGTGAATTTTCATAGCATATGATATAACATTCCACCATATTCAGTTTTTCTTGTTTAGAATATTCCATTTTATCACGAAAACTTGTCAAAATCGACTGTCAGTTCAGCACTACTAATGGAATTACTCTCAAATGAGTAAACGTCAAAGTGAAAAAAATCTTTTTCATGGCTACCTACGTTAAAAGTGAAAATAAGAGAGAAAAGCATCCATCACTCCGTTATTTTTATGAATAACTATATCGAGTATTATATCGTTGAAAAGCTCTAAAAATGTCCGATTTTTTGAGGTCCTAGCCAACTATGGTTTCCATTCAAAAAAATATAAGTTTGTGTCATATCTCGAAAACGAGAGCTGTCACGCAAACGAGGATATGACAATCATATTCGGGATACAATTCCCTTCAATTTTGATATTTACACTTTTTTCCCAATTCAACCATTGCTCTATCTCCGCTAGTTTCCGAGATCTCCATACCGATCATCAAAAAAAACTCATTCTGTATACACAAATAGATACAACTTAGTTTCTGTATAAGAAACACGGAGGAGTTTATATATTAGGAGTCTGATTGTTTATAGAGAATCAATAAATTATAGTAAATAAACAAATATAACATCCAATTAATTATACAATACCTGTGCAAAATTTGCTCTTCGTAAACGTTCCAATTCTCTCCAGATTCCAATGTTTCTTTTGAAGTCTGTTAAAAAATTTAAAAAACGACTACAAACTGATAAAAAAAGTTCTCATGAAAAAGAATTAACCAAAATTTACCGAATTTTAATCATTTGCTCCTTACTATAACACTTACGTTTTAACAAAACAATATCTACAGTGATGGGCAATTGTGTGGAACCAAGCAAATATCTCTGGAATTATTAGAGATATCAAAATGAAATTTGGAAAGTGGATACTGCAGTAGATTGCCTATTTGTTTCCAAATTTCTTTACAATTTTGAACTTCCTGTTTTACCGGAAGAAATGTCGATTTTAAAATTTGCAATGAAACACCCTGTAGAGTATTTTACTTTCTAATGAATTGCGAATACAAAAATATCGGGTTTGATATTGTTTACGTCAATATCTACAGAGATATTAACAGAAAAGTAATTAAGGAACGGAAAAACCTAATATCCATTAAAGAAATACCTAATCATAATTATTAACTAAATCTAAGTGATTTTCAAAACATTGAAACTTAACTAAACTTAATGTATTAGATTTTCAAACTGATCATCGTTTACTTTTTGACAATAAGCAAGTCGGTTTTTAAATTCTCTAGTAACATTAGCTATTACTTCTGGTGTAATTCTCTGGATGTCTTGAGTTAATCTTGTAGCTAATTCTTGCAAATTATTTGGTCTATAAAGATAAACCTTAGACTTTAAGTAACCCCACAGAAAATAGTCTAGTGGATTAAGGTCGGGACTTGGTGCAGGCCATTCGTAAGTACCCCTTCTTCCAATCCATCTGTGATGAAATGTCCTATCTAAATGATCTCGAACAATGGGAGCGTAATGGGGTGGTGCTCCATTCTGCTGAAACCAGATATTATTTGGTAATTGTCCATTTACCTCCAATGACAAAATAGCTTGTGTCTCCAAGAGCTGTAAATACCTATCTCCGTTTAAAGTTTCTTGTAGAAAGAAGGGTCCCACCATTCTGTTGTTATAAATGCCGGCCCAAACGTTCAATTTTTGGTGATGTTGTGTATGAGCCTCTTGTACCCAATTAGGATTACTTTGCGACCAGTAGCGGCAGTTATGTCGATTAACCGTACCATTTAAACAAAATGTAGCCTCGTCTGAAAAAAACACATTTCTTATAAAATTATTATCACGGTTACAAATATAAAATAGGCAATCTACTGCAGTATCTACCTTCCAAATTTCATTTTGATATCTCTAATAATTCCAGAGATATTTACTAGGTTCCACACATTTGCCCATCACTGTATATATAAATAGGCAAAGACAAAACGGTTAGGTACCATTTTCTCCTCTGCCTCTCAACCGATTTTCTTCATTTTTGTTTTGTTTAGTAGCTGCTGACGACCTTCAGTACAGAATGCTAATATTAATTTATAATATTGGTTCATTCTTTAAATAAAACATAATAAAAATTCATTATTTACGTCCATAGTGTCAACGCCAAAAAATAATACAGACAGTGCCGCCAGACGGTCAAAACTCAAATCATTGAGTAATTATACATGGAGGGAGCGAGTGTTAGATGCTGTTATATCCTTTGAGCATGTACTTCTGGAGGCAGCATGCGATACACAAATGTCGTACCAAGAGTAAAATGAGAGGGCAATAGAGAGAGCAAGAGGCTATCTCAAACGAGTGGAAGGTGCAGCCAATGAACTACATACTGCTCATAGCTCTTTGGATGCAGCTCTTAATCGAGTGAGATAGCCTTTTGCCCTCTCTTTCTAGCCAGGAAGTACAAGCTCTTAAGCGGTGTTATTGTTGTGTGGTAAAATAGTAAATAGTAGATCAGTATTGATTTTTCGGACGCGTTGCAGTAACTTTCATAATAAATATTATTTTTAATGTGAATTTAATTATTTGGTTAATATATTACTATCAAAATCTCCCTGAGGATGTTGTGTAATAAATTGTCAGTCAGCGGACAATAGAGAATGTATTAAATATTGAAGTTCTGATAGGGTTGTTGGTCATCTCTTTTCTTTAATACTCATGAACTCGATTGAAACCCCATATGACGGAAACTTTTGGATTGCAAAGAACAATCGTCCAATTATTATATCGAACATTTGGCCAGGAGCGGATCCAGCCATTCATTTGTTAAAAATTTTTTGAATACCGATATTTGATTAAATTTTTATTCTCAGTTTACAATAAATATAATATTTTATTTTTTAGTTGAATCGTTTCCAAATAAAAAGTGGGTTATAAAAAAACTTATTTAAAAACTAATTTGTCACCATTTACATCTGCTGTTAAAACCTGATATCGTTTCGATGAAAATATTTTTCCTTGCAACTAAATTTGTTTAACAACACTTAATTGAGATTCACGGCCTGAGTGTCAACTCGACAGAAATATTGCGATCCTATTTATATAAACGATAAGTGAGTCGATGGTTGGTACTCGAAGTAGTAAAACGCTAACTCAATTAGGTCGAATAATTGTAATGATTATGTTTGCATAGATAATTAACACTCGCTACCAGACGATGGTAAGTCAACAAACAGTAATTCAGGTTATTTTCGTGAAGAAATCACAAAGTAGGCCTTGAGGTCTTACACAGGGTGGAGAACGATTAATGGTATTCGTTTTCGAATTGACAATCTTACATTTTGTTTATTTTTATAAGTTTTGATATAGTAAATCTTTATAACAAATGTTCCTGTTTCCAAAACACTTCCAATAGTAAAACAACTACTAGAACAGGACTTTTCATTAAATCAACGAACTCAGTTATCAATTGATACAATAATGGAACTACTAACATATTGTACCAAAACTACATACTTTCAATTAAACGATGACTTTTACCAACAGTATTTTGGCATGGCCATGGGTTCTTGTCTCTCACCAGCATTAAGTAACATATTTATGGAAAACTTTGAACAACAAGTAATTTTATCAAAAGAAAATAAACCTTTAGTTTGGTGGCGTTACGTTGACGACATTTTCGTAATTTGGGAACACAATCTTGAAAAACTAGATAAATTATTAAATGATATAAATAACAAAGAGCCAACTATCAAATTTACCCTTGAAATTGAAGAAAATAACAAACTATCTTTTTTAGACATATTAATAACAAAAACAGAATCTTCATTCGAAACAGAAGTTTATAGAAAACCAACTCATACAAACAGATGCCTAAATTTCAATTCAAATCATCCGAATACAGTAAAGAAAGGTGTCATTAAGTCATTATATGATAGAGCAAAGACCAACTGTTCTGATGATAATAAATTCAACAAAGAAAAAATAATTATAAAGAATGTTCTCACTGGAAACAATTACCCCACAAAATTTATCAACAAAGAATTAAACAGACTTGAACAGAAAACAAACCTTCCGAATCAACCCAGAACTTCTCTTATCACTACTACTACTCAAGACAACAACATTACAGTTACAACTATGCCATATATACAGGGTCTGTCAGAAAGATTGAAAAGAGTGGGCAACAGATTTAATGTTAAAACAACATTCAAAACAAGAAATAAACTTAAATCTTTAATATCGAAAACAAAACCAACAAACAAAACCCAGAACTCAAAAAACTGCATATATAAGATTCCTTGCGAATGCAATAAATTTTATATTGGAGAAACATCGAGACCATTAAACGTACGAATAAATGAACACAAGAATTACATAACGAAAAGACAATTTGAAAAATCAAAAATTTGTGAACATGCTTGGGACCTAGGCCATAAAATACAATTTGACAATTCAACTATACTTCACAAAGAACAACATAACACAAAACGAAAAATAAAAGAGTCTGCCTTAATTCTTTTGAATGAAGACGATTGTATCGCTTCTACTTAGAATTTTTGTGCTACCTGTATATCTAAAAACAACAAATTTTCTAATGTCAATTTTAAATGTCATAAATCAAATTTTCATTTTGCAATCTACATCAATAAATATAGAGCCATTGACAACGAAGTCAGAATAGACTTTGAAACGTTTGGTATTCCTGCAATATACGTTGTTTTATTTCTATTGTGGTGTTATTCCCCAAAGAAACATAAAAATAATCAAGAATATGCCACAAACAACGTTTAGAAGACACTTACATTTTGTCATTAGAAGGACTATGCACCCAGTTTATGGGATTTTGGTTCTTCGTCAGATTGGTTGCAACAGATTTTTATCGGTAGTATTTGACTTTCTGATAAAAATTTCTCATGGGCACAACGTCTATAAAAGCCTTATAGAGGATCTGGCCGGGGTGTAACGCACCCAATATATGAGATTTTGGATTGCCGTCGAATTGGGTGCAACTGTTTTTTTGGCGATAGTATTTGACCTTTTGATACAAAGATTTCGTGAACACAACGCCCATAAAAGCCTCCTAGAGGGTCTGGCAGAGGTGTAAGTCCAAGGGATAATAGTTGACGAGAGTTTGAAGCTTTGAAAGGTATGTCATTTCGCACAAAGTGTATTACCATATTTGATTATGGTAAGCAACGGTATTTGGCAACGCTGCGCTTACAGATCAAAGCTCAGGCAACACCCTATCCTGTCAGGTTCAAGGTCATTTCAAGTTCAAACTGTGAAAATATCATTAGAAAAATGTCAAGCACCATGTACATAAATAGATGAATAAATATATTCAATACGTAGCCACAGAATGGATGTACACGTCAATACATTAAACAGTATAATTTTACAGATTAAAATATTTTAATGATTTTTACATGCTATAGTTATCTCTATATTGTATCTATGATGGTACAGAATCTAATATGTCTTCCATAACTTCATTTATTGAATAATAACATTTTTTTAATGGTAGGTCTTTAACATATAATTTGAATTTGTTATATGATAGGTTTTTTACAATTTGTGGTAACTTGTTGAAGAGTTTTTTTCCCATGTACATGGGTGATCTTTCGTATTTCCTTGTATTGTGACTCTCTAGACAAAGATCGTTGGCACTTCGTGTGGAATAGGAGTGAAAATTTGAATTAGCAGGGTAATTCTCAATATTTTGCTTAATAAACAGCAATGTTTTCAAGATATAGATGCAGGGTAGTGGCAATATTTTGTTTTTAATGAAACATGGTTTGCAGCTCTCTCTAAAATTCAATCCAAAAATAAGTCTTATAATCTTTTTTTGATTTGTGAAAACTCTGTGATAATCGACACAGTTGCCCCAGAAAATATTATTAAAGTTCAAGTGACAGTATGCCAGTGAATAATAATATAGGGATATTAGAATTGATTTTGAAAATGTGCTTTTTATCCAATTGCAATTGCAAAATAACAATAACTTAATTTATTACATAATCGCTCAACATGAGTATCCCATTTGAAATATTGATCAATAAGTAGGCCTAGGAATTTGACATATTCAAAAACTTCTACTCCCTCAATCACAACTTTTGATTTTTGGTTGCAGCTACGAAAATTTATATATTTGGTTTTTTCAACTTTCAAAATAAGGTGGTTTCTGGCGCACCAGTTATGAAACGCTTCAATGGTGGTGAAATGGAATGGGGGTTTAACTTGATATGTTGGTAACAATTTAGAGAACGATCATGCCAGAGTACTTACATGTGTCTTTGTCTGCCCTGTTGACCGTTCTGTAGGTTGAAGTGGACTGTATTTTGAGGAGTTGACCCCGCACTGCCCTTTAGTAGATTTTACTGTGTCTATTTCACGACCGGTCTGATTTCACTTAAAACTACAACAATGAAGAACTAGAGAGATTAGTTCTTTTACGAACGAGAGTGTCTTAACTGTCCAAGACGGCTGATCAAGCGACTCTGGCAATGAGTATGCGCGTAAAAATTCACCAATAAAAACAAAAAAAAATACAAAAGAAAAGATTCGGAATTACACTGCTAAACCAAAAATTCTTGTTCCAAACTAAATATACTACTCTACAAATAAATGTTAATGAATCCTCAACAGGTGGTATTGACTTTATTTCTTAGGTGATCTGAGTTCTTTGATGACACGATAACAAGAGTACCGTGTTTAATATGAGTAGGTATTTCATTTACGAGGATCAAAAATAATAGGGGACCCAAGACCGATCCTTGAGGGATCCCTAGGTCAATATGAACACAAAAACTTCGGTTTTCTAAGTACGATTGTATTAGCTCCAGAAATGTACCACGAAATCCATACAGATATAATTTTTCTAGGAGGAATATATGATTCAAACTGTCAAATGCACGGGGTAGATCAAAAAAGAGACCAGCGACGTGTCCTCCTTCGTCTATCTTCTTGTAAACAAATTCTAAGAGACTCGCCGCTGCGCTCTCTGTCGATTTAGAATCCATGTTGACATTCGGTTAATATGTAGTGTTTGTTTATGAACACAATCATCAGGTTATTGGAGTCGCTGAATACCAGTATCCAGTTCACTTAAGCCTACAAGATTAGCTAGAGGTCATATTTAAGTCATCTAAAGGATAAAGTGAGAAAAACCTTTTAATATAATCTATGTTTAAAAAAGAACCTACTTCAGCTGACTTAAAATAAAAACAGTGTAGATACCGTGTGCAATCAATCTCTATTTTCAGACGTATCTTTTTTTATCTGATTTAATTAAGGAACAAATCAATTGAAAATTTTAGCGTATTCGTATCCTAATTTTTATTCTTGGTCTATATTTTCCAAATATATTTTAACAATTTTATTTGTTTTATTATTTGGACCACTTTCTATAAATGTAACTATAATTCACTCTATATTGCATCCAAACTGAATGTGTTTCTGTGTATTGATCACCCTTATATAACTTATTGGTCTATCATTTTCTGAATCACCCTGTACAACTATAATTCAATTCAACACAATATTACAACTGCCCTGATATCTTTAAAACCACCCTCTAAAAGTACAAATCCTCTCCACTCTTTCTATTTTTCTATTGTTTAAATTATTCTTGTATACCATATAGAAGAGTCCGCAGACATAACAAATTTTCGTTTCGATAAAGTAACGGGATATTCTCTGCCATTTCACGCGACTATAAGCCCCCTAACTTAACTTCGTCTCTAAAAAAACTTACTTCAAACGGATTAAAATGAAAACCAATACAAACACCCTGAACGGTAAACTTTCATGGCATATCTTGACATTTAAAAATGGTAAGTTTTACGTTGCAGAAAAATATACGGATTCAAGCTGGAACATATCTTTGTAGAATACAATTTATAATATTCAAATTTCTTGACCGGTTTTAGAGAAAACAGTGAAGATTCATTGAAATTCAGGGAAACCAATTATATAAGACTTTCTATAATGTTCCTTAATATAATACAGTTTCAATCATCAAAATTGCCCAAGCGGTTTTTGAATAATCGTTCGTCATACATAAAATAATTTGGTCAAGTGCGAGTTGGACTCGCATACTTAGGGTTCCGTACCACCTTCAAGATTCTAATATTCCAGTTTCAGATAAGCAGGGAATGAGTGTATTTTCTTATATTTACCCTATTGTCTTTTAAAGGAAGGGTTATAAATTTATAAAAAATTACACTTTGATTTTCCCCCACATAGACTTTTTATTTGATCTGCCTCAGGATTCGCTTGATTTTTATAAGGATAAATATGTATTTAATTTTCTAATTTGGTCCCCAAAAATTAACATTAGAGTTTTATTTTACTTATAAACTTTCAGAGAAGCCATTTATAATCTACTGTCTGAGTTTTGAGGCTCTGTAGATTGGAAGATAAAGAGCAAAATAGGTCAGGTTTTAAATTATACATTATTAAATCTGTTATTCAAATTATTTAAAAATACAAATAAAATATAATTTTCAGAATTTAAATAGTGTAGTTTCTAAAGTGGGAATTAAGTCGATGTTAATATATTTTAAACAAATGATTTGAAAATATGATATATTTGTAATTCACATAATGAGCCTTTTATCTGATATATTACATGATGTGTTTGAACATTTTTATTTTCCATTTAATTGTATAATTTGTCCCTAAAATTACTATGGGGGTTTTCTAATATTTTTTCTTATAAATTTCAAGTGCGCCCCAGTACCCCTAATTATTTTCAAAATTTTAGGTAGCTTTCGGAATCAAAGCGAGAAATGAATTTTTTTTTATATCTTTATGTTAATATCTGGTAAACAATTAATTTCAAAAATATGACAAATATATATTTGTATTCCTCATAATGAGCCCTTTCATTTGATGTATTGCATGATGCGTTAAAAAAATATTTTTTTATTTTCCGTTTAATTCTATAATTTGACCCCCAATATTAATATTAGGGATTTCTTCATATTTTTCCTGTAAACAAAAAAAATTATGTCGTATAGTTTGGGGAATAACGGGGGGAATGTGTAATTTTTTTAATGTATTTTAAAATACTCATTTAAAAAATTTTTTAAAAATATGTTTGTATTCGTCATATTGAATCCTGTGATTTGATATATTACAGGATCCGTTAGAAACGATTATATTTTTATTTTCCATTTAATTCTACAATTTGCGCCCCAAAATGAATATTAGGGGTTTCTCCTTATTTTTCCAGTAAAGTTCAGGTGAGGAGCTATACCCCCTTTTTTCTCAAAATTTTTCAGCTTATGGTTTCGGAGATAATGGGGGGAATAGCAAATTTTTTTATATTTTTGTTAATATCTTTTAATTAATTTATTTTAAAAATATGAAAAAGAATTATTTGTTTTCATCATAATGAGCCCTTTCATTTGATATATAACATGATGGGTTAGAAACAATTTTAATTTTATATTTTCCATTTAATTCTATAATTTGCCCCCAAAATGAATATTAGGGGTTTCTCATTTTTCCTGTAAAGTTCAGGTGAAGAACTATACCTCCATTTTTTTTCAAAATTTTCCAGCTAATGGTTTCTGTGATAAGGGTGGGAGAATGGTTAATTTTTTTATATTTTTGTTAATATCTTTTAATTAATTAATTTTAAAAATATGAAAAAAAAAATATTTGTTTTCGTCATAATGAGCCCTTTCAATTGATATATAACATGAGGGGTTAGAAACAATTATAATTTTATATTTTCCATTTAATTCTGTAATTTGTCCCCCAAAATTAAAAGTAGAGGTTTCTTCTTATTTTTCCAGTAAACTTGAGGTCAGACCCTATACTTCTAATTTTTTTTAAACTTTACGTTTTACAGTTTCGGAGATAAGGGGAATGGGTAAATTTTGATATATTTTCGTTAACATCTTTGTAACTATTTTTTTTTAATATGAAGAAAATATATGTGGGTTCCTCAGAATGGGACCTTTCATTTGATATATTACATGATGCGTTTGAAATTTTTTTTATTTTTAAATTTTATAATTTAATTTAATAATTAATACTAATGGTTTCTCCTTATTTTTCCTGAAAAGTTCGGGCAACGTTTATTTCCTATTGTTTTCAAAATTTTAGGCTCAGTAGTTTCGGAGATCATGGGGGGAACGGTCGATTTTTTTAGTTTTCCCCCCAGAAGTATCCCTAAAATCAAAATTTCTTCTTTTACGATATGTACTCCTGATCGGTTCACCAAACTATACATTGATACCAAATTTCAACCTCTTCCGTCCAGTAGTTTAGGAGAAAATTGCTGTGATGTGACAAAGGCAGAAATTCTGAGTGATATTATAAGGGTATCCGTATATTGTATATTCGGAACCCTAAAAAAGATGCCAACGAATTGATAAGCTCCTCCTTTTAGGAAATCGGTTAAAAACCCGACATAAAATAGACATCTAGTGATGGTAACGGGAATGACAAGCACCCTAGCATAAGACGCGTTAACAAAAATAAACAAAATCTGAACCAACTTGTTTCTGTCAATTACTCAAAAGTTTAATTATCTCTACATCACTTTAATACACCAAAGTGTGCCTTTTTCCCCATCTCCCAACGCGTAAAAGCGAATGGACCGACAATCACAGATGAGATTGACAATTTCAGGGATATTTTTATAGCTCATTGGTGAAATACAAACCTTTTGTAAAACCACGTGTTTCTGACAGAGAACTCGAAGACCCTTTTGAAATAGGAAAATGGTGATTTATTGCGCAACGAAATGGCTGACTGTAAAAAGCTGAACGGAATTGAGTTTTATGTCACTGATACTTTTTCTGCTGTAATTTAAGAACCGTGTTAAATTATTTGCCGTTGTAAATTGGTAACGATTTATGGGGATTTGAGACGAGAAATTAATATATTTTTTTTCAATTTGATGTAGTAATATGAAGTTGAGGTCTTCAATTTTAGGGAAGAATAGAGCGTTAATTGGCAGTTATAATGGTAGGCTTACTCAGATTCAATCACGTCAAGTGGTATTATTATACACATAATTCACTAAAAATACAGTTATTAGAGATTTTTAAGTGACATAAAATCTGATAAACTATACTCGCTGACAAAGATATCGCAACACTCAGAAGAAGGCGTTTAAATTTAATATTGTTTAGTAAAACATAGATGTTATATGATTAAAATTTAAACAAAAAATACCAAGGACTAAATTTTTTGTATTAAGTTTGTTAATAATGTTTTTGTCCACCTAGATTATCTATACACTACCCAATACGTCTTGTTATCTAATCGAATACTATAATACGAGCAATGTTTGTATATATATATTTGTTTTTAAGTTTTCGCGGGCACTAAATATTTTAGGTGGTTTCCGGGAATTCATCCGCATAGTTGATAACTGATCCCTGCCGGGATCGATGGTAAAAATGACGACGTTTCGGCAGAGTCACATCTGCCCTCTTCAGGTCGGTTCGCATAATTCTCGTAGCCTTCTGTTTTCGCTTCTAGTTACTCAGTATTCGAGTAACTAGAAGCAGTGCACCGTTTTGAATGAATATGGTCTTGTTTAATAGAGTATATATCCGGATTGGTGAAACTTCAAATTTTGGAAAAGAATTCTATTGGTAAAGTGAAGAAATTTGTGAATGAACACATGCGTTCATGGAAATCGAACAATATCTCTAATATTTTAGTCGATTTTTCGAAAACTCCTTACGGATATGTATAGTTTTTTAACGTTTAATCTATTAAGGAAGATCCTTAGGTGATCTCATATACTTTTCTGCGACGTGCAACTTGCAGTTTTGCAGAAAATCACCGAAAATTCCAAAATTCTTAAAGGACATTTCCTCATAAATATTTTAATTCCAACGTAACAGTGCGGTAATTTTAGGCACTGGAAGTTTTAATTGGGAATTTAAAAATTTTTTATGTACGTCTCAAGCATATAGGTAGTAAAGCATAGTATTTTCGGCTCCTTAAATCAATGAGTACCAAGCTCATTTTGTTTGTATACCAGGCAAATACCTATTTATTTTGCGAAGACCCGGCTAATAGAAACAACAAACACATGTCAAACTTTAAACTGCTATTTGGTGCGTTTATAGAGAGGGTGTTTAGTGTTTAGTTATAGCAAACAAAATCACAAAGTAAAGTGATAGAAGGAGTTGCATTTATATGATGATTGAAACATAGGACGGAGTAGAAGGCAGCCGTATATACAGGATGGATGGAATATAGGGTGAACTGGACGTGTGGAAAAAATGTGAAATTAAAATTATATAGGCTGATTAAAAAACTGTTATATGATGTGGACATAAGCAAATCATATACAGGATGGTTGAAATATATGCTGGAGTTGAATTATATTTATACAGTGTGATTAAAAAATTATTTATTTTATAGCACATAAGAAGTTGCATAAAGTGTGGAGAGGAATTAATGTTACACAAGGCGATAAAATAAAATGTTGAAAATTAAATAATTTATGGGGTAGCCCACAAGGAGTCATATAACTATAGTTGAAATATACGACGGATTTGACTCCGTAAATATGGGATGGATTCTACTACGTCCTATACTTTACAGAAGGCAGCTAACAAATTTATGCTTGTCCATGGGCAGTCGTATGTACAGGATGGTTGGTACATAGGTTGGAGTGGAATTATCTATAGTTATACAGAGTTGTCAAAAAAAATTGAAAAAAGGTTACGTGGCTTAGTCCATAAGACATAAATATATTTTGGGCTTATTAAGTCAACGCGTACTAGTACATTTTGTTCATAAAGATTTACGTGTCAATTTAAATGAGAAAGTATCATTGTGTAATGTTAAGGCTTTCAATGTTACCTGGTTCTGTCTATTAAGGTTATACATACAAAATAAAAAATAAAGAATGAAAACTACCTGAGTTCAAAAAAACTAAAAAGTTGAAAATAAAATATTTTATAAAAAATATAACCGACTTCTACCTATAACTAAAAAGCTATAATACATTAAAAAATATATAACCGACTTCCACCTATAACTAAAAAGCTAAAAATAATTATAACAAAATACAACTCTAGCAAATAAATAACACAATCAATGTTGTCAGGAAGTAAAAAATGTAAACATTAAAAGGTGCTCATTCTGTACAAATAAATTACCTACCAATCTAGTATACTTTTGAAGTCGGTGCCAAGCAAATCGAAAATCCTTCATTGCGTACTTATCTACTACTTTTTCAAACTTGTTTGTTGCTTGGCACCAACTTCAAAAATATACTAGATTGGTAGGTAACTAATTTGTACAGAACGAGCACCTTTTAATGTTTACATTTCTTACTTCCTGGGTAGGTATCTGACAAGATTGATTGTGTTATTTATTTGCTAGAGTTGTATTTTGTTTAGTTTAGATTATTTTTTCGGATGTTACTTGTACTAATTATTTATATCCAATATCAAAATTTTGTGCAGGATTTTCCAATATCAGCGTGCTAATAATTGCTTCCCCAGGCTTTCCTCATAACCTTCGTAATTTCGATGGGTTTTAATTCATTCTATCTTCTCCTCCGTAATAAGTGGGATGTTCTGAACGCGTACATTGTCAAGTATAACAGATAGCGTGTGTATTCCTGTATGATCGAGAAGACACATTATTTTTTCGACCTCATAATGATGATCTATCACATGTTGTTGTTGACATACCTACCAAGTCATTCATCAAACCGTCGAATATTGTCGATGTTTGGCGCTCGCATCGTGGTGGAAAATAAAAATAATTTCTCATGGGAGGAAATCTTAACCATTTTATTGACTTTAAAGCAGAATATGTGTCGCATCGTGTTTTTTTTTTGCCTAGTGTTAGTGTAACAATATGGATTTTTTGATTAATATCTTCTAAGAATGTTATCTACTTGAAAAAGTTGATAAAGGAAATTACTAACTAACTAATCTTAGTAATATCAATAGATCAATAGGTTCAAAGATCATGTAAAGTAACAAAGGTACGACTTTGTTGTCAAAACTGAGGATTTAATGTAGGGAACTTAGCATTATTTTAATACCATTCTTACAAAAAAATTCCACAGGTGTTTGAATGGTTTTTCTTGAAGAAAGTTTTGTTAACAAATTTTTACTTCTTAGTTAATTATACCAGGTGTTTAAAATAGCAAAAACCCTAATTTTGGCAGTTTTTGTGACTTCTCAGCAACAGAGTAAAACTTTAAAGAATCAAAGGTAAGTGTGCTGTATGCGCATTTTTAGAACCTACTAACTGAGATGTTGATCGATAGGATTCGTCAATTAATAAATGAGTTATTCGCGAAAAATGTGAGAAAGGGCGCAATTTTCAATCACTCGTAACTCTTATCTAAAAAATTTAGAACGATAAAACTTAGCAAAAAGTTTCATTTGTCTATCTAAAATAACTGTTCAAAATTTTATCTTTATGGCTTTGAAGGTTTTCTCACAAATGTAATTTTTTATCGAGAGCTCTTTATTTTTGGTGCTGTTTACAACGCTCCCATTCTGCATCAAATTACTTTTTGATAAATCTGAATAGAACATGTTAATTATCAAATCTTTCGCTACAACTCATCATATATTAATATTTTTTTGGGTTTGTTCTATTGTCTATAAATTTAATTTGAAATTCTGCATTTTTGTATTCGCCCACGCATACATATTAGTAAAGAGGGATCCTAATTTCCCCTCACGGTAGAATAAAAATAGCATGTCATCGAATTGACATGACGTTTAAAATGCTTATTCCAAGCAAATTACGTTATATATGAGGGTAAATCAAATAAAAACAGTAATTTTGCTATTCTGCTTAGAATGAAGTTTCGAGCTAGATTATGTTGTTTGGATTAGATGTTAGGTTTATGGACACTGTGGAACCAGCCGGGTACGCACGTATGCTTGGCTTTGTCCTTAATACCTATTGTATAATGTGTGGTCAGTACAGAATACAGCCATGACTAAGCAAGAGTTACATTCTTCTGTTTTGCAACAGATTATTATAAAGTTTTAAACCAGTAAAAGTGTTAAAGCCTCAGAAATTTGAAGGCACAGTTTGGATACACTGTCTCAGAATCGTGTACATATGTGGGTAAGAAAATTGAAGGCTGTACGAGAATGATAACCATGATCGACGCACCAGGACAAGCCTTACAGCTGACAATGCCAATAGTGTTTGACAGCTTATTGAACGTGAGCGCCGATTAACCGTGGAGGAATTTCTTCAGAATTGGGTGTCAGCTATGGAAGTGTTCAATCAATTATCATTGATTAACTTGGTTTCAGAAAAATTTGTGCTCGATGGGTTCCGAGGTTTTTGACTGTTAACTACAGATCGTTTAAAGACTTCTAAATAGATTTCAGCGAGAAGCCGGCTTCAAAATATACTAGATTGGTAGGTAATTAATTTGTACAGAATGAGCACCTTTTAATGTTTACATTTTTTACTTCCTGGGTAGGTACCTAACAACATTGAATGTGTTATTTATTTGCTAGAGTTGTATTTTGTTATAATTATTTTTAGCTTTTTAGTTATAGGTTGAAGTCGGTTATATATTTTTTTAATGTTTTGTTTTCAACTTTTTAGTTTTTTTTTGAAGCCAGGGAGTTTTCATTCTTTATTTTTTATTTTGTATGTATAACCTTAATAGACAGAACCAGGTAACATCGAAAGCCTCAACATTACACAATGATACTTTCTCATTTTAATTGACAGGTAAATCTTTACGAACAAAATGTACTAATACGCGTTGACTTAATAAGCCCAAAATATATTTATGCCTTATGGACCACGCCATGTAACCTTTTTTCAACTTTTTTTGACAACCCTGTATAACTATAGATAATTCCACTCCAACCTATATACCAATCAGCCTGTACATACGACTGCCCACGAACAAGCATAATTTTTTAGCTGCCTTCTTTAAATTATAGGACGAAGAAGAATCCATTCTATATTTACGGAGTCAAATCCGTCCGTCAACCATAGTATATAACTCCTGGTGGGCTATCCCATAAATTATTTCCTTTTATGTTATCGCCCTGTGTAACATTAATTCCACTCCACAATTTATGCAACTTCTTATAGGCTATAAAAGAAATAATTTTTTAATCACACTGTATAAATATAATTCAACTCCAGCATATATTTCAACCATCCTGTTTATGATTTGTTTATGTCCACATCATAGAACAGTTTTTTAATCACCCTATATAATTTTAATTTCACATTTTTTCAACATTTTTATACCACCAAACGTCCACTCCACCCTATATTCCAACCAGCCTGTATATAGGGCTGCCTACGGACTACTATCATTCTAGTCCGTTCTATATTTCAATCTTCATATAAATGCAACTCCCTCTATCACTTTACTTTGTGATTTTGTTTGCTATAACTAAACACCCTGTCTATAAACGTACCAAATAGCAGTTTAAAGTTTGACATGTGTTGTCACTGAATTTTCTATTAGGCCGGGAGAATGTGACAACCAAAAGCACTGTCTTCGCAAAATGGAAAAAATTGCATTTAAATAGATATTTGCCTGGTATACAAACAAAACGAGCTTGGTACTCATTGATTTAAGGAGCCGAAAATACTATGATTTACTACCTATATGCTTGAGATGTACATAGAAAATTTTCAAATTATCAATTAACACTTCCAATGCCTAAAATTCCCGGACTATTACGTTGGAATTAAAATATTTATGAGGAAATGTCCGTTATGTCATTTCGATGAAATTTTTATAAAAATTTTGGAATTTTCGGCGATTTTCTGCAAAACAGCAAGTTGCACGTCGCAGAAAAGTATATGAGATCACCTAAGGATTTTCCTTAATAGATTAAACGTTAAAAAACTATTCACATCCATAAGGAGTTATCGAAAAATCGACTAAAATATTAGCGATATTGGTGGATTTTCATGCACGCATGTGTTCATTCACAAATTTCATCACTTTACCAAAAGAATTCTTTTCCAAAATTTGAAGTTTCACCAATCCGGATATATACTCTATTAAACATGACCATATTCATTCAAAACGGTTCACCACAGGAGAAGAAATCAGGTAACATACCTTCCAAAAAAAAGCGAAAAAATACGCGACTAATTGATATCATACTCCTTTTTGGAAGTTGGTTAATAAAAGCGATTTGAAATGAATGTCAGTTCGAATGCAGTAGTAAAATGAGGGAAAGGTGCTTCTCCCACCAGTACATTTTATTTAATTCCGAATACCAAAATGCAGGCTTTCAAACTGAATTTACATACAATGAAATAAATCTAAAAACAATTAATTTATGAGGGATGGTAATCAAAGAACTAGTAATTAATATATTCCTGTCAGATGATTAAAATATTAATTTAGCTCAAAATGGGATCATTGTAAACTTCACGTAAAATCAAAAGCCCTGGAAAAAAATTAAATTTACAAGAAAACCGTTCGAGCTGTAAATTTGAGATTCTTACCAGTTATTTACTTCGTAGAAATGAAAGATTCTGCCGAGTTTCACAATTTCAACGCAACTTATACAATAACTATGGACGATTAAAAATTGCGTATGTTTTACGATTTTTTCCAAATAACTCAATAACTAATTATCCAATCGGCTATCATTTAGTCGCAATTGAAATTACGTATAAAACAAACTTAGTTTCGACCCTAGAACTTTTCATTCAATTGCTGAAAAGTTACATAAACTGCTAAAATTGCAACTTTAAACACTCCCTATAATTAATTAAGAAACAAAAATTTGATAGTGGAAGCCTTACTTTGTGATATACTATCGTTATGATTGTAGAAAAACGAATTACTTTGTTTTATATCACTAATTTATTTATTTATTTAATAAATAAACATAAAAAAAAACATAAAAACCGTGACTAGTTTCGACAATACTATGTCATTTTCAAACGGAAACAAATTCATGAATCTGCTTTTTAGTTCGGTTCGCTACTAAGGCGTATTTTTTTAGTTTTTTTAAACCATTATTATTTTCTAAGTTTTTTGGTCTCATAACGATGTCTAATTTGTGCCAATTTTCAAATTAGTCTTTTCTAGGTTGGTGAAAATTACGTTGAAAGTTTCCATTGGATAGATACATACACATGAACCTAATAAAAGCCTATTAAAATAGGTAAATACATCTACATAAGTAAATCTCCCGACATTGATATAATAAATTGTGTTATATAATAAATTGATGCGTTTGATTCAAAGTAAGGTTTATTTTGTCGTTTTAGAGCAAATAAATAAAAGCTTTGATATTGTTCTTAAAAACCAGAAATACAAGAAGTTTATATGGTTATCAAAACTACTAAAACTACTAAATATTTTTAATTACAGTACCTTAAAAAGAAAGAACAAACCAAGCAGTTCATAATATCCGTAATGGTTCATGTATTCACAGACAAAGAATTCCCAACAACCAGAATTAGATGTTTAAATTTAATATTATTTTGGTCAAACAGATAAAATAGTAAGGAAAGGATTTTTTCAGATTTTACTGTCATTGACAAAGAAAACAGAACAGGACGTTAGATTTTTTAATGCCAAGCTTTTTTCCTAAATATTTATGTTATTTCCCAAGAAAACCAAAAAGACACTGAAAGATACCACAAATAATCTTTAGAAAACAATTTCGTACATCTTCTAGTCGTTTTTTTTTTCATTTGATTAAATATATTCTAGACTTAACATGTAACAAAATCTACACAATTTATTATTACAAAATGCTCGTAATCCACTATAAATTTTTAAATTGAAACCCAGTATAACATCTTGATCCTATCTTGGCATTGGCAAATGGGAAAATAGCGTTAACCCATATTGTGATCAGCGGAATTTAATAGCTCTCAGTCACTATATTTCTGTACAATGTCTATAAATCAAACCGTTATTACCGAATACATCAAATGATGTAACTGATAGATTATTTGAATTAGGTCGTGGAATCAATCCATTATATTAGGAAAAAAAACTTATTTGGTTCTTTTTCAAATATTGCGATGTTTATCTACAAAGTTTGTCGGTAATGATCATCGTATGCTATGGAAACTCGGTCCTATGTTTCAAAACAGAAACGTTTCAAGGCGACTGTATAAATAATAGAAATACAGAACAACAACAAGAACAGAAAAATAGTTTCTAAGAGATAAATTTAGCCAACATAAATATTACTATTACGATAGTCATCAATTTCCCTATAGGGTATTCCAAAAAGAACGCAAGACTAAAAGAAAATTAAAATTGTTTAATCCTAAATCGACTATAAAAAAGATTGCATCACTTTAAAATTTGTAATGTACACACGCTTTATTTTACCTTTATCTTCCATATTTTATATCACTTATATGTTCCCTTCGATGTGACTGGTTTTGGTTCCATAGATTTAATGAAAAGATTTTAAACAACTACCATGAACCAAATTTGACGCCCTACACTACTTTGAAGCTTTTTTACTCTCTCTGCTTTATTGGGAGCCGAAAAATTTAAACAAATTTCCGCACCAACTTTAAATTATGTTTATACGGTTCCTTAGATTTAATGGAAAGATTCTAAACAACTGCCATGACCAAATTTGACGTCCTAGTCTTCTTTGCTGTAGTACTTTTTTACTTTCTCTGCTATATTGGGGGCCAGAGAACTTAAACAAATTTCTGCACCAACTTTAAATTATGTTTATATGGTTCCGCAAAGATTCTAAACAACTGTTCATGTTATTGAAAATAAAGAAATGATGAATATCTAAACGAAGTTCTCTCTCTGTACAACAGAGAAGTTTATGTCTAAGTACTTGGGAAATAACACCATAGTTTAAAGAAAATTGCTGTATATTCCAAACGTTTTGGGGTCTAGGTCAGAAACCGTTGTCAATGGTTAAGAAACTATGCATAAAAAAGGCACAATTCTAAAATGTAAATTAAAATATTTGACAATGTTTATTATTTGATTTCTGACGTAAGTAAGAGTATTTTATTTGTAATATACAGGGTAGCACAGAAATTTCTAAAGATCATATAATCATAAAGATCCTTTCAAATTGGAAAATTTGTTATAAAATAGTGCATTCGCCAAAAATGCGACCAAAGAACTTTGTTGATTCAGTGATCCCATTAAAATCATAATGGAAAACCTAGGAAAACCCGTATGATCCTTCCCGATATTGGGTTGTTCACAAGGACATGACCATTAGCAATTTCTTCCTTAATCATCGGCAACCAGGAACGACTGAATTCTACGGAGGTAGAAGCGATACAATCGTTTTTATTTAACAAAATTAAAGCAGACTATTTTAGTTTTCTTTTGGTGTTGTGTTCTTCTTTGTGTAATATAACTGAATTTTGAAACTGTATTTTATGACCAAGGTCCCAAGCATGTTCGCAAATTTTGGATTTTTCAAACTGTCGTTTTTTATGTAATTTTTGTGTTCGTTTATTCGAACATTCAGAGGTCTAAAGGTTTCTCCAATATAGAATTTATTACATTCACAGGGGATTTTATAAATGCAATTTTTAGTATTTTGAGTTGTTTTATTTGGTTTGTTTTTTGATACAATTGATTTTAGTGTATTTCTTATTTTAAATGATGTTTTGATATTATAACTGTTTCCCAATCTTTTTAGTCTTTCTGATAGACCCTGTATGTATGGTATAGTTATTGTATTAATGTGATTATCTTGGAAGTCAGTGTTGCTTGGTGAAATTTGAAGTTGGTTGTTAGGGATTGTTTGGTATTCGATTTTGTTTAACTCGTTATTAATAAATTTATTTGGGTAATGATTGGCAGAAAGTACATTTTTTATAAACGTTTTTTCTTCATTGAAGTTATTGATGTTAGAACAGTTGGTTTTTGCTCTGTCATATAGAGATTTAATGATACCTCTTTTTACTGAATTTGGATGGTTAGAGTTAAAGTTGAGATACCTGTTGCCGATGATTAAGGAAGAAATTGCTAATGGTCATGTCCTTGTGAACAACCCAATATCGGGATAGTTCATAAGGTTTTTCCTAGGTTTTCCCTTATGATTTTAATGGGATCACTGAATCAACAAAGTTCTTTGGTCGCATTTTTGGCGAATGCATCTTATAATAAAGTCGCACCTTGGAGCGCCACATAAAATTCTGAAGATCTCCCTTTCAAATTGTTCCAATTTGAAAGGATCTTTATAATAATATGATCTTTAGAAGTTTCTGTGCTACCCTGTATATCACAAATAAAATCTCTTAGTTAGGTCAGAAATCAAATAATACATATTGTCAAATATTTTAATTTACATCTTAGAATTGTGCCTTTTTTATCCATAGTTTCTTAACCATTGACAACGGGGTCTGACCTAGACCCCGAAACGTTTGGAATATACAGAAATTTTCTTTAAACTGTGGTGTTATTTCCCAAGAAGTACTTAGACATTGAAAAATATGCCAGAAATATCGTTCAGAATACAGAGAAGTTTATATCCCAATTCTATTCAGGTAATGTTATGGGCAACTGTTCTTAAATGTAATTAAACTATTCTCGGCGTCCAACTAAGGATACTAGAGTGTTACAAATTAAATTTAATTTTTGAAACAAAATCCTACAGCCGTGAATAGTGTGAAAGATAAAAAAATAAATCAACTAAACTATTCTGAAATCGCATGTTTTACTTCAGACTCGTTTACTGGCTTCTTTAATTACTCAAGTTTTGTTTTGCTCACTACTTTACATTCCATTATGTCGGATCGTCTCAATTGCCTCGCTAGTAGACCACTTAACAATTTAGATGTAAATATGCGAACATACACTTGAAACAAAAGTGAAACATTTATCCCTCATCATGAATAATGATAATATTTCACAGAAGTATCCTTATGATTTGCTGTAAACATAAATATGAGTATTTATATGTAGCACTTTACCGCTTATTATATTTAGTTAGACGGAAAACTGTAGTATTAGTAAGCCAGGGGGGGGGGAATTTAGAATCAATATATTATATAAGTATTAGTATTATAACCTCAAATATTATGGTATAGAGAAAGCTGCCTAACACTGGGGTAGTACTTCTCTTGAACTTTGTGTGTACTCCTCTTATATTCGACTAGTTGTCGCCCAGTGGTCGAAATTCGACCCTATTTCATGAAATTGTAAGAAGTATATTTTTATAAGAAACAGAGTTGTTGAGAAATCGGAGAAGTAGATGTAATAATCAAAATTGTTCACTCATATTGACAAATGTATTGAAATAAAAATATAATCAAATATCGGTATTCGAAATATTTTTGACAAATGAATGACCCCCCAGATTTTTGGCTGGAACCGCTCCTGGCAAAATATTCGATATAATAATTGGAAGATTGTTCTTTGCAACCTAAAAGTTTTCGTCATTTGCGGTTTCAATCAAGTTCAGGAATATTAAAGAAAAGAGAGGACCAACAACCCCAAAAATATTAAATATATTCTCTATGGTCCGCTGTCTGACAATTTTTTACACAACAACTTCTGTAAGGTTGTGATAATAATATATTAATCAAATAATTAAATTCACATTAAAAACAGAATATTTAATATGAAAGTTACTGCAATGCGTCCGAAAAATCAATACTGATCTACTACATTGACTATTTTACCACTAAATAATAACAACGCTTGCATGCCACTTCCAGAACTACATGCTCTAAGAATATAACGATCGCCCCCTCCATATATAATTACTCAATGTTTTGGCTTTTGACCGTCTGGCGGCAGCGGCACCACAGTCAGTTGTTTGGCGTTGACATTATGGACGTAAATAATGAATTTTTATTATATTTTATTTAATGAATGAACGAGTATTAAAAATTAATATTAGCATTCTGCACGGAAGATGGTCAGTAGCTACCAAACAAAACAAAAATGAAGAAAATCGCTTTAGAGACAGAGGAGAAAATGGTACCTAATCGTTTTGTCTTTGCCTATTTATAGATAGACTAGCTGTCGCCTAGTGGTCGAAATTCGACCAATTGTGTTAATATCTCTGGCAGGTTAAGTAACCTGAAAATTTTATCGTGACATTCTATCCTAGGACTTTAGGGAGAACCTCTGTGTGATAGTTTCCTCGAAAATCCTAGATGTCGGTCTTACATCTCGCTTCTACAAATAAGTAACGAAATTCAAGTTTTTTCAGATATAATTTATAGGACTTTATTTGTGTTCAAATTCGTAATTCTTAATTTAATATGACAACAATTCAACCGTGAACCTTCCTGTAGAGCTATAACTGCACTCAATTCTCTAACATTTATTAAAATCCTCTTTATAATAATTCCATCGCATTATATATTTCCACCACCCTGTATATGCAACTGCTCATGGACCACGCATAATATTTTTTAACATTTTTGAACCACCCGGTAAACTATTCTGTATATGACACTGCCTATGAGCCACCGTATTTACTCTTTTTGTTTATGAAATTTTGGACTATCTTCTGTAACTATAATTTTACTGCGACCTATATTTCAATCATCAAATATATATGGAACTCTTTGTAGGCTACTCTATAAATCATTTCTTTTTCTAACATTTTTTATCATCATCCTGTATATCTATAATTCCCTATATTTCATCTTTTGTATTTATACAACTGCTTGTGTATAACTGTAATTCTACTGCTCCTTCTATTCCAAGGACCCTGTAAATTCAACCGCTAATGGACGTTTGTTTGGCGTTGACATTATGGACTTAAATAATGAATTTTTATTATACTTTATTTAATGAATGAACCAATATTATAAATTAATATTAGCATTCAGCACTGAAGGTCGTCAGTAGCTACCAAACAAAACAAAAATGAAGAAACTCGGTTGAGAGACAGAGGAGAAAATGGTACCTAATCGTTTTGTCTTTGCCTATTTATATATAGATTCTATAGCTACATTTTTTTTCGATTTCTGCGTCAGTGGAGTTAGACCTTTACAATGAGAAAAAGAGCTATCTGGAATTTTTTATGAGTAACTACTAAGCAGAACGTCTGTCTTCATGTAATTGCACAGCTAGTTTCTTCAAAATCATGTTAAATTAAAATTAAGTTCATTAAGTACAATCGACATAAGATATTTTTCTGCGGTAAGATGGAGTCTATATTTTAAGAGCGACCTTTAGCAGTACATGGGTGAAAACTGCATTAAATTCCTTGCAATAGTTTTTGCGTGATACGTGTACAAACATACAGACAGACAGGTTTTTTTTTACTGTCTCGCCTTTATTTGTTGCTAACTGATTTGAACACAATTTCGCACCACCTTTCAATAATGTCTATAACATTCCTTAGATCAAATAGAAAGAATCTTATGTCTATAAGGTTCCTTAGATCAAATAGAAAGATTCTAAACAACTGTCAGGATCAAATTCGACGTGTTAGTGTACTTTGTTGTAGTAGTTTTATTGATGCTTTTTACAGTCTCAGCTTTATTTGTTGCTAACTGATTTGAACACAATTTCGCACAACCTTTCAATAATGTCTATAAGGTTTCTTAGATCAAATAGAAAGTTTCTAAGCAACTGTCAGGATCAAATTCGACGACCTAGTGTACTTTGTTGTAGTAGTTAGATTGATGCTTTTTACTGTCTCTGCTTTATTTATTGCTAACTGATTTGAACACAATTTCGCACCACTTTTCAATAATATCTATAACGTTTCTTAGATCAAATAGAAAGATTCTTATGACTATAAGGTTTCTTAGATCAAATAGTAAGATTCTAAGCAACTGTCAGGATCAAATTCGTCGTCCTATTGTACTTTGTTGTAGTAGTTAGATTGATGCTTTTTGCTGGCTTGGCTTTATTTGTTGCTAACTGATTTATAGATGGCTCACAGAAAACTATTCATGTATTTGTAAGCAAACCATGTTAGTTTGAATATACTAGATGTGCCTGCTCCTGATGTTTCTGGTTTCTTAATTTTTGTGTTGTAATCCCTGAACGCAGACATCAAAGATTTCCTCTTTTTCTTTAAATCAGCGACTGTGCATGGTTGTCCAATATTGTTTTAGATATCTATCCATGCATCATTTATTTTATTTTTGTGGCTGGTATGTTAGGGGTCACAAATGCAAGGATGCATTTGGTACAACTGGTACAACTCAACTTCAATTTGCCACAAACACTAGTTTGCCATTAAAAACAACACTAGTTGATCACGATCGAAGCGCCGCGTGCAACTGTATGAACCAAGTGTGGACGGCTAAAGCAAATATTTGGCTTATTTGACTCCTTTGAAGTGCATTGAAAACCGACAACTGGAGGTAAGGCGTATTTGCTAGCGAATAACCTCTCCAAACATCGCCGTTTTTGGACAAATATAGCAAATATAGGAATACGCTACACCAAGTGAAGTGCCGCCATAATAAAAACCCCCATATCAGTTTTTCTTCAATATTTATCATGAGCAGGCATCGACCTGTTACAATTTTTAACAGACTTGGTCTGTTGTATTTTGATGAAAACTTTGTTGGCGTTTTTCCAAAATCACATTTGTCATTTTCAGTGATTTAGTAAAATGTCAATTGTGATACAACACTTGAACAAGAAGGCGTAAAAAAGAATGAAGTTCCAAAAAGAGTGCTCAAAAAATTGCTATTTACCTGGCACATTTTTAAAAGTTTCTTTCTTTTTAACTGACTTCCAAAAAGTAGGAGGTTATCAATTTTTATGTATACTCAGTGATTATTCAAAAACGGTATGGCCAATTTTGATAATTTAAACGGCATTGTATTAAGGAATATTACAGAAAATAAGAGAAAACAGTGTGAATTTTAATTCTCCAAAACGGCTCAGTCAATTTGAATGTTTAAAATTGTACAAAGAGAAGTACCAGCGTGATTCCCTATATTTTTTTATAACTTAAAACTAATATTTTTCCGAAAATCGGCAAAACATATGCAAAAAAACTGTAAACATCAATGTTAAATTTTAATTATAAATACGTAGCTTAAAAGATTTTAGTGTTTACTAATGATTTTAGTTTATGCACATACAAGTCGGACGATTATATACTTCCATCCTCCATTAACCATACATACACCTATTGATATTTCACTGTCTTCTAATTGTGTTAGCAATAGTTTAATTTATGAAGATTTTATTACGAGTTTAAACAAGCGGATTATTTCGCTATCTATAACTTTGTTGCTAGCTGTAATTGGCAACCGTTGTCCGACTGGGATATTTTTATGATAAATTGTATTCGGCTATTAATTTACACGTGCCTGTTAAACGATTTAAGTCTTCCCCTTATCCTGCTTGGTTTTCTAGTCAGCTGCGTCATCTGGTAGCTGAAAAGAAGGCTGCGCATAAAAAGTTTAAGTCAACGAATAGTTATGATGGTTTTTTCGCATATCAGAGGCATTTGTAAAGATGTCACTAATAATTGTTACAGATTGTACATTAATAATATTGAAAATACTTTAAATCACAATCCAAGAAGTTTTTGGGGGTATATTAATGGCATGAAAAAGTCTTTTAATCTTCCGAAATCCATGTTTTTTAAGGATGAAATAAGCAAGTCTTTTTGCTACCTACTTTTCAACGCTTTTTAAATTGGATCAGAACATTAATGTGCCTCATTTTCATTATGAAAACTCTGTTAACTTGTCTTCTTTTTGTGTAACTGTAGTAGACATCATTGACAGAATTAATGAACTTGGGATAAAGCTCTCGTGTGGCCCTGATGGTATTCCATCCCATTTTTTAATAAACTGTGTCTACAATCTAGCGCTTCCTCTGAAAATAATTTTTAACTTGTCACTGTCTTCCGGAAAGTTTCCCAGTTTTTGGAAACATAGCTACCTGAGGCCAATCCACAAAGGTGGATCTAAAGAAAATATTGAGAATTACCGAGCTGTATGTATACAATCGGAGATCCCGAAATTATTGGACTACTTTTTCTCTCAATTCTTGTCATGGCAATTTAAACACATTTTTGTTAACGAACAGCATTGATTTCTTCCGGGTAGATCTACTTTAACCAATTTGACCGTCTACGAGCCATTTTTTAGTAAAAACTTTGGAAAATAGACTATAAGTTGACTCTGTTTATACGGATTTCGTTAAAGCGTTTGATAGAGTTAACCATAGAATACTTTTGGCCAAACTTCAAGCTCTAGGATTACATTATGTTAAAATGGGGGTATTATTTCCAGGATTATAAGTGTATCTTCAGGAGTTCCACAGGGCTCTCACGCGGGGCCATTTCTTTTTAATTTATTTATTAATGACATTGGCAAAATTATTAATCATTGTAATATCTTAATGTATGCTGACGATTTCAAACTGTTTAAAGAAATTGCAACTTGCAATGATGCTACGTTACTCCAATCCGATTTAAACTCTTTATTTGCCTGGTGTATTAGCCATGACCTTGACCTGAATATCAATAAATGTTTTATTATTACTTTTGCAAAAATTTCACAACCTATAATCATTTCATACGCTATTAATTCACAAACGATACAGCGAGGAAGTGAAATTCGTGACCTTGGTGTCGTTTTCGATAATTCTCTTACTCTTCGTAGACACATTGATCTAGTTGTTTCCAAGAGTTACAAGGTTTTGGGTTTTATCAATCGTTCATCTAAAACATTTTCTCATAATACGATTCGTTTATTATATTGTTCACTAGTACGATCTATTCTGGAGTACTGTTCTGTCACATGGAACCCCCACTATAACAGACATATAGATAATATTGAGAAAGTTCAAAATAAATTTCTTCGTATAGTAGCATTTAAAATGGGTTTGAGCAGGGACAATTATCAGTATAGTGATATTTTAGCACAAATGCATTTACAATCTTTGCAAAATCGGAGTAACATAGCTGACATTTGTTTCCTTTACAAGTTGTTGTCAGGTGAACTTGACTGCCCTTGCTTACTAAACAGAATATCCTTGAATACAACTATGAGAACTCGTTCTTCGGAACTCTTCAATGTGTCATTTCACAGAACTAAATATGGATTTTGTTCAGCAATGACTAGGATATTAGTACAGGCAATCAGAACTTCTCACATATCTGTTTTACAACTCCATCAGGGTAATCAAGCGCTCGTTGTACCATAATATTTAATGATGTCGTTTATTTTGTTTTTGTTTTAATTAATTTTAAGTAACTATATTTTATCCTATAATTTGTATAAACTTAGATTTATATGTTTTTGTGTGTTTTGTGTTTTTTAGATTTAGTCTTAGTTTTAATGTTATTTTCTTTAAATTTTTTGTTTTGTATTTTTATGTAAATGGGGTTACCCGTATATGATAATAAATAAATAAATAAATAAATAAATAAATAAATAAATAAATAAATAAATAAATAAATAAATAAATGTTAAGATATGCCATGAAATCATATAGGGTGTTTGTAACGGTTTTCATTTTATAGGGCTTGCAGTGGAATGAGATGGCACAAAATAGTCCAGCAGTGTATTGAAAAGAAAAAATTTTAGGTGACCAATCTTTTCTATATGATATACAGTGGTAGGTGTATGTGTGTGTGTGTGTGCATCGAAATGCAAGCAATGTGCGCAGTTAAAATATAGGGCAAAGTAAAATTACACTTGACAGGTGGGTTCAAAAAATCTTACAAATTATTGTGATATTGATGGGTACATAAGCAGTTCCATATATAGGATGATTGAAATATAAGATGAAATAGAATTAAAGTTATACAGAGTGGTTCAAAAAATATTGTATTGGGTGACACATAAGTAGTTGCGTATACAAAGTGGTTGAACTAAGAGTAAAATAAAACTATAGTTATACGCAGTGGATCAAAAAATTTTTAAAAAATCGTCAAATAAGCATATACAGTAAGGATATTCGAGTTAAAGGGCGGAGGATTCAAAAAATGTTAGAAACAGTTGAAATATAAGGTCAAGTGGAATTATAGTTATACAGGGTAGTTAAAGAATGTTATATAGTAGTTGCTTATACTTGGGATATGGAGCGAAGTAAAATTATAGGTATACAGGGTGATTTAAACAATAGAACAACCGAAACAGTCAATAGGGTGGAGAGGATTAATACTTATATAGGGCGGTTGCAACATCATGTATTGTTGAATTATATTTGTAGAGGGTGGTTCAGAAAATGATAGAAAAATAATTTATTTTGGGTGACCAGTACACAGATACATATACAGGGTGGTTGCAATATAGGGTGAATTAGAGTTACACTTATAGAAACTGCTCCAAATAATAATACAAATAAAAAAGATAAAACATCTAAACAAAGAATAAAAATTAGTGAGGGAGAGAGAGAGAGAGAGATAAAAATACGCTAAAATTAAAATTATAAAATATGTGCTAATATAGAAAAAAATACAAATTATGGAAAGAGGAAGAAAAAAGAATACGCTAAAATAATCAATAGAACTCTACCTTAAATTATAGATGAAAAAGAGTAGATATATTTCAGAAAATTGTTATTGATTGACACAATTTCAAACGGTTTTATTTTAAGTCAGTTGAAGTCGGTTTCTTTTAAATATAAATTATATTTTTTACACTTATTGGTTGGTTTTGGTATTCATTGCATATTTTTCTTGTCACAAATCTTTTTGAGAGTTATTTTCTTCTGAAATGTAACTTCTATTAGTTACTCCCCGCATTTGTGATCTTAAAATTGGATGGAGTATATTTCCAGCAAAAACCAAGCAAAATCAGAACTAATATATTTGATGGATTTACTGCAATTGATATTTTAATGATATACAGGCTGTTTCAAATTAAGCCAGATACCGAACCGACACATAAAAGTAATATACGACTTGTATCTATAGACCCTTTTACTTAATACTTTACAAAAATTGTGGAAAAATTATTTATAACCAAGCCTATAATTATAATTATCAATAAATACAAAGTAATTACTGAATGGTTCATAACTAAATTGGGCTTTCTCTTCTCACAATGATTTCTGAAAAATATTTAAGGTAATAAATTGAAATTCAAAGGGTAGTAGATGAAATTTGTAGAAATTGCCCTTCTATTAGAACTCCTCCCCTTTTGATTTAAGTCACCTTCCCTTAATTTTCTGGACGAGCTGACATCCGCTTTCAACCAGGTGTAGGTGCCTGATATTAAGTCCTAACAACAACAGCCCCCCTGTTGTTGTTACCCCACGGGCCGCCATGATGTGACGTCATGCCCAACGGCCGCCATGTTGTTGTTAGTCGCCATTGCACTCTATGTTGTAAGATCACCCGACATACTGTCGAGTGCGCCCTCAAGTGAAAGATGTTGGAGATAGTGGCGGAGTAGATTAACAATCGGATTTCTAGACCGGAAGTGACTTAGGGCTGCAGATCTAAGTGTTTAGGGTTTCGTTTGCCCCCGTGGGTGTCCGCTGGGGCTCCATTGGCGGCCTCCGAGTTGTGTGTATGTCGGAGGAGTCTCCGTGGTTCCCCGGTGATGTGTAATTCCGATGTTATTTGAGAATATGTATATGGGTTATGTATGTTGTCTTTGATGGTGTCGTTCTTTTGGGGGGACCTGATGGCTGTCGGAGAGGTTATGGGGGCTGTGTGATGTGTAGAGGTGATGTTCATAGATCGATGGCTGTATGAGAGGTTATGGGGCTGAGTGTCGTGTATATGGTAGGTTGTTAGTCTGTTGACCGTGTAATTCGATGAATTGAAAGCTTATGGGGGCTGTGTGATGTATAGAGGTTATGTTCATCGGTCAATGGCTGTATGAGAAGTTATGGGGGCTGAGTTCGGTGACTTCGTGTAGCTCTATGAACTTAGACGATAGGGGGGCTGAGTGGTGTGTATAGGTTATGTAATGGGGGCTGAGTGGTGACTAGGAGTTCTGAGAGATTATGTGTGCTTACTGTCGTATATATGGTTAGGTTGTTAGTCAGATGACTTCGTGTAATTCGATGAATTGAAAGCTTAGGGGGGCTGAATAATGTGTAGAGGTTATGTTCATCGGTCGATGGCTGTATGAGAGGTTATAGGGTCTGAATGGGGTGTGTATAGTTTAGATTGTTCGGTGACTTCGTGTAGCTCTATGAACTTAGAAAATAGGGGAGCTGAATGGTGTGTATTGGTTATGTAATGGGTCTGAGTGGTGTGTAGGAGTTCTGAGAGGTTATGGGGCTGAGTGTCGTATATATGGTTAGGTTGTTAGTCGGTTGACTTCGTGTAATTCGATGAATTGAAAGCTTATGGGGGCTGAATAATGTGTAGAGGTTATGTTCATCGGTCGATGGCTGTATGAGAGGTTATAGGGTCTGAATGGCGTGTGTATAGTTTAGATTGTTCGGTGACTTCGTGTAGCTCTATGAACTTAGAAAATAGGGGAGCTGAATGGTGTGTATAGGTTATGTAATGGGTCTGAGTGGTGTGTAGGAGTTCTGAGAGGTTATGGGGCTGAGTGTCGTATATATGGTTAGGTTGTTAGTCGGTTGACTTCGTGTAATTCGATGAATTGAAAGCTTATGGGGGCTGAATGATGTGTAGAGGTTATGTTCATCGCTCACTTAATTCCCATAACTTCTCAGACAGCCATCGACTAAGTGACTTCCAGTCTAGAAACCCCGTTGTTATTCTACTTGGCGGCTTTGATTATCAACTAATATAATATTCAGGAAAAGGATAATATAAATATAGATAACCGTGTAAGTGTGTTTCTGTCTTCGTTTTTATTTTATTTGAAATCGCTTTTATACCTCATAAAATAACTTTTCTTCTAATCTATTATTGAACCTGCCAGTTTCGTATTGACAACAAATCAACAGGCAACAACTCGATCGGAAATTGTGTCCACCTGCACGCCATCCTGATATTTCCCACAGCGGCGTAACCTGATACGTATCCAGCTCCAGCAATTTATAAGCGTACTCGGGAAGCATTCGGCGGCTGTAAACATATGAGGCAAATAAAGGAGCGCCTTATTTAAACTCCGTAGGGTGGAACTATCACCGACTGCCTTCGCTGTAATTTATTTTTAGTTGAGAACTATTCCGTTACATCGTCCTGGTAACGATACGATTTCACCATCTGTATCAGCGAAGGGCTTGTGATGTTCTGATTAGGGTGTATATTTGTAATTTCATGCTTCATTTAACACTCGCATATGAGGCTTAATGCTACTCATCCTAAGGAAACAGTAATCTATGACAAAATTTTCTCAGATTGTTTATTTATTAATGAAAATTATTTTGTGTTAGGGGTGTGCGTGTGCACGTAGGAGAGTGAACTGAAATAAAACGACAGTGACGAAAGGCGAGACGAGCGTAACGCGCTTCCATTGATTGGTATATACAGCGTGTTTCTAAAATAGGGTTCCACACTTCTGCTCTATATCAAGGTTGTTCCAATTTGAGGTTAATTTTTAAATTTGCCTCCATTTATATTTTTTGTATTAGAATCTCGAAAATCCTAGATGTCGGTCTTACATCTCGCGTCTTCAAATGTTATTTAACAGATGACAAGTAGAAATATTCCGGTTATTAAAAATGGACAGACATACGATTGAGCAACGCGTGTTTATTATTAAAAATTATTTTAAATTTGGTGAAAGTTGTGCAGGATCTGGAAGAGAAAATTGTCTGTCAAATGTTACCATTGGAAAAATTGTTCAAAAATTTGTGGAAACTGGTTCAGTAAAAGATGAAAAAAGCAAAATATATCATCGAAGTGGACGTTCAGAAGAAAATATTGCAGCTGTTACTGCTAGTGTTGTTGAACAACCAAAAATATCAATTCGTCATCGTGCACAGCAATTGAACATTCCAAAAACCACTTTATTCAGAATTTTGCAAAAAGATCTTCATTTAAAGGCTTACAAGATTCAGATAACGCAAGAACTAAAGCCAACAGACTTTGGTTTACGTCGTCAATTCGTTAATTGGGCCATACAACAGAAACTTGAATATGTGAATTTTTTCAACAAAATCATCTTCAGCCATGAAGCACATTTTGAATTGGGTCGATTTGTTAATAAGCAAAATTGTCAAATCTGGGGTGAAGTAAATCCACGATAAATAATGGAAAGAACGATGCATCCACAAAAAGTAATTGTTTGGTGTGGTTTTTGGACTGGTGGAGTGATTGGTCCATACTTTTTTGAAGATTATAATGGAAATGCTGTTACTGTAAATGGTGGTCGATATCGAACCATGATTACTAACTTTTGGTGGGATGAATTGGAGCATATTGATGTGCAAAATATTTTTCCAACAGGACGGTGCAACATGTCATTCAGCAGCAGAAACAATCAATCTTTTGAAACAGAAATTTGGTAATCGAATAATTGCTCGAAGAGGAAACATTAATTGCCCCCCTAGATCTTGCGATCTAGCACCTCTAGATTTTTTCTAAGGTGCTATTTGAAAGAAGAGATCTATGCCAACGATCCACAAACAATTGATGACCCAAAGGAGAACATTATCGACTGTTTTCAAGTAATTGAATCTCAGTTATGCCAGAAAGTTATCGAAAATTTTGGCAAAAGATTAGAAACTTGTCGTACAGCAGGAGGTCACTTAAAAGATATTGTTTTCCATTACTAAACCGAAACAATTGTTTCATCTTGTGTATTTTATTAAAAATTTAAAAATTAACCTCAAATTGGAAGACCCGATAGAACCGTAGAGGTATTATACTGTAGAGTGAATTAGGTATGGGCGTTACTGTAAGTGGCAATGTAATAACAATAGAAAGATAAAGGCAATATCAGGGTGCGCTTGCTATGTCTCTACCCTACCAATATTCGAAGTTGTAGGAGTCACCACTGACACTGACCAATCAAGAACGACCCGCTTATTCTCTCTCTCTCTCTCTCTCTCTCTCTCTCTTAAGCCAAAAAATCACTATTAACATGTGCCCTAAAACACAGATGGTAACTCTTCTCCGCGACAGGTCCTTTTTAATGAAATCAAAATATTTATTACAGTAATAGAAGGACTGTAATTGAATAAGTATTTTATTGTTAAAACAAATATTTGAATAGATAAGCCAAAACACGACCATGTATTCAGAAACTTCATCGAGCGTCTCAGGATTTTATAAACTTATATATACAGGGAGAATTTGTCAAAACTAAAGATTATTTTTAAGTTTTCTTAGGAATAACACCACAATTGAATTAAAAAAGCTGCATATTGAAAGAAAATACCGAACGTTTCAAAGTCGATTCTGACTTCGTTGTCAAAAATATTTAATGAAAATGTAAATAACAAATTGAAAGTTTTATTTATGACATTTAAGTTGACATAAGCATTTTGTTGTTTTTAATTATACAAAAAATTCTAAAGATCATGTATTAAGTTATATATACAAGATTCCTTGCGAATGCAATAAATTTTATATTGGAGAAACATCGAGACCATTAAACATACGAATACATGAACACAATAATTACATACACAAATGACAATTTGAAAAATCGAAAATTTGGGAACATGCATGGGACCTTGGCCATAAAATACAATTCGACAATTCAACTATACTTCACAAAGAACAACATAACACAAAACGAAAAATAATAGAGTCAGCCTTAATTCAATTGAATTGAATGAAGACGATTGTATCGCTTCTACTTCTGTAGAATGCAATCGTATCTCGTTACCGATAGTTAAGGAAGAAATTATTAATGGTCATCTCCTTTCGAACAACCCAGTATCGGGATAGGTTTTTCCTAGATTTTCCCTTGTGACGTTAATGGGATCACTGAAACAGCAAAATTCTTTGATCGCATTTATAACAAAGTCGTACCTAGAAACGCCACTTTCGAAAAGACAACTCTTTCAAATTCTTCCAACTTGAAAGCTGTTTAACTTAATACATGATCTTTAGAATTTTTTCTGCTACCTGTATATTTAAAAACAATGAAAATCTTATGTCAACTTTAATGTCATAAATCAAACTTTCAATTTGCAATTTACATTTTGATTATACATCTTAAAGCCATTGACAACGAACTCAGAATCGACATTGAAACGTTTAGTATTTTCTTTTTCAATATACAGTTTTTTTAATTCAATTGTGGTATTATTGCCAAGAAAACTTAAAAATAATCAAAAACATGCCACAAATAACATTTACAAGACAAAACTCTCGAATTCAGACAGAACATAAAAACAATAAAATGGCCAGTTCCTATTTTTTCCTACAGTCACGATGGGGCACCTCGTATCAATATTGGTGTGCGAGAGTCCCTGAATGACATCTAGCCAAACCGTTGGATAGCTAAAGTTGGCCTGTCGTGGCCTTGTTGACCTCCCGACCTAAACCCATTGGATTTGTGGAGACACCTGAAAATCATGAGTGTTCAACTCCAATCGAAACAAGGGAGGGACTTCTTCAAAGATCCATGTTTCATTGTGATATGTTAAGAAGCAAGAGCGAGTTGTTGTAGCCGAAACAGCTGGGTGTAATTGTTCATGCCGGCGAGTATATTGGATTTTATTGAGCCCATGTTGAACCCTTTTATCGCGTTTTTCAATAATTTCGTTAAGGTATTGTATTTTCTGCGTATTAATTAACTTAAAATGAAACTTTTCTGTTGTTTGAATCGTTGTTTGATATATCAAAACTGATAATTTGTTTAAAACCTCTGACACAAGCTGGAAATTTTCTAGTTTCTTAGCAACAAGCTTAGAAGATATTTGTCTTTGAAAAATTTTGTACAATGTAATAGCAACATTAAAAACAAATATTTGAGATGTCAATTTAGAAACATAAAACAAAATGCAATTAGCAATTGAAAATCAGAATAAAATTAAGTTTGCTGCAAACTCATTTGCTTTCTGAGATTCTTTTAAATTAAATATTGTTTTAATTTCGAAAAGATTGTTGAGGAGGTCTTGAATTATTTTGTCTATTCATGGGTTTTCTCTCCTCCAAATTTTTTTCCTGTAACAGATAAGTATTTAAAAAATTGTATATGTAGAACAAAGTGTAGTAAGGCAATTTCGTAAAATTGCCCGGATTACTGGTTGTCTGTACAGAGATTCTTCCTCACAGTTTTTCTGAGAGAAAGAGATGTCTATAAAATGATCAACCAGTATTCCTGTATATAAGTAATGTATTGTATATTGTGTAATACTTATCTGTGTATGGAGACGTTTCAACTCCGAGTCTGGAGTCGTTGTCAATCGTTTAGTGTTGTTTTCGAGGCTTTTTTCTAAAAAATTTTCGCTTTGATTTTGAATTTATTGTTTGTCAAAAAATTTGACACTGACAATTTGTCGTTTGGCGATCACTTGACGCTGAGGTTACCGTTTTTTGTTCTGTTAGCAGTAAATTCTTCCAGTCCAAATGAAGGTCGGCTGAAGGTGCTCCGATTTCAGTGTTGTTTATCATCATACAGCTGGCTTCTTTAAGTTTTCTCTTTTTTAAGTTTTCTTCTTTCAACAAGATCTTTGTTTTATCCCAGTCTATCCTATGGCTGCCGGTGCTCGTTAATACATGATTGGCCAAATTTGATTTGTCCACATGTCTTCTGGAAATGTTATATTGATGTTCTTTTTTCCTTACTTCTAAAGGTCTTGAAGTTTCACCGGTATAAGAATGGCCACAGTCACACAAAACACTGTACACACAATTTTTAGAACTCTGGGTTGCGTTAAACGGTTTGGTATGTGTGAGGATAGAGCGCAAGGTATTATTTGTTTTAAAAACAGTTTTAACGCTGTATTTATTTCCTAACCGCTTAATTTTTTCCGATACACCTGGGATATATGGAATTATGTTCATAATTTGGTTGTCTGTTTGTGTTTGGTTGGTATTAGTGTGATGGTTATTTGTGCTGGTTTGTTGTTGCGATTTTCTTTCTAACTGATTTATAGTTTTATTTATAAAGTCTTGGGGATATTCGTTTTGAAGTAGATGTTCTTTGATAATATTGACTTCTTTGTTAAAGATTTGGGTGGATGAAGATATGTTTTTTGCTCTATCATATAAGCACTTTACAACACCTTTCTTTACATTTAAAGGATGGTTGGAGTGAAAATTCAAATATCTATTAGTATTTGTAGGTTTTCGATAAGTACTTGTACTTATTGTGTTGTTTGTTCTATCTATAAGTACATCAAGATAAGCAAGTTTATGCAAATTTTCCATCTCCATTGTAAATTTTATTGTGGGTTCTTGACTATTGATGTAATCTAGGAATGAGTGCAGTTCTTCAGCACCATACTCCCAAACCACAAAAATGTCATCAACGTATCTCCACCACACTTTTGGTTTATTTTTATATTTGCCTATGAATCTTTCTTCAAAATATGTCATGAATATATTACTGATTATAGGAGATAAAGAAGAACCCATGGCCATACCAAATTCTTGTTTATAGAAATCTCCTTCAAATTGAAAATATGTAGTGTTTAAGCAAAGTTCGGTTAGTTCCATAATTGTGTCAATGTTTAGTTTTGTTTTGTTGTGTAAGGTAATATCTTGTTGTAATTTATTTTTATAATTTGTAATGATTTATCAACAGGTACATTTGTAAAAAGACTAACTATGTCGAAACTTACTAGTATATCATTTCTGTTGATAATAATGCTTTTTAATTTTGTTAAAAAATCGTTAGTGTTTTTTAAATTGTTTGGATTATTTTCGTAAGGTTTAATTATATTTAGTAAAAATTTTGATATGTTTTGTAATGGTGAATTTATTGAACTTACAATGGGTCTCATTGGTATTGTGTCTTTATGTATTTTTGGAACGCCATATAAGTGTGGAGGTTTACTATAGTGTGGTGTTAAGTGTTTTCGTTCTAATGGAGTGAATTCTTGTTTGTGTTTTGTTATAATGTCTCTAGCGGCTTTTTCTATATTTTGCGTAGGATCTTTTTTGAGCTTAGAATATGATCCTGTGTTAATAAGGTCCATCATTTTGGTGTTGTAATCATTTTTATCAAGTATAACCGTAGCGTTACCTTTATCGGCAGGTAGAATTTTAATTGTGTTGTCTTTTTTAAGTTTTTCTACGGCATATTTCTCTGTAGGAGTAAGATTGTATTTCATTTTGTGTTGCTTCTCTAGAAGTAATTTATTTCTTATTCGGTATTCACTTGACACTTCTGGAGGCAGTTTTTGGGCTGTGTCTTCAATCGCAACTATCAGATCTAGTTTAGGTATATTTTGTGGAGTGATTGAATAATTTAATCCCTTAGAAAGTACGTATTGTTCTGTTGGTGTAATGTGTTTAGTTGATAAATTAATCACAGTTTTATTGATGAAATTTGTATTTGGTGTAAGTACAGATTTTTTGTGTTTTTCATTTAAGAGATGTTGAAATTTATTTATATTTCTGTTTTTACATATTTGAAATTCCAAGCTGTATGAATCCTTTAAACAATTAAAGATGCGGTTATAGTCTGATGGAATGTGCGTTTCTTTGAATTTGTTTTCTAATATAATGATGTTATTTTTAAGGCTTACCTTCAATTTCCGATGGTGTTGTATTCTATTTCTAACTAAAGCATTACCTGTTTTCAACTGAATTCTAATACTACCTCTGTCTGTGAATGGCATTTTTGGTAACAACCCCTTTGGAATTATTCCCTCATTTCGGCATTTTATTAGGAACGTTAAGCTGTTCTGTGATCGTGCTAGTTTCTTATATATCAAAATTTTTACTAAATATAATTAAACCTTACGAAAATAATCCAAACAATTTAAAAAACACTAACGATTTTTTAACAAAATTAAAAAGCATTATTATCAACAGAAATGATATACTAGTAAGTTTCGACATAGTTAGTCTTTTTACAAATGTACCTGTTGATAAATCATTACAAATTATAAAAAATAAATTACAACAAGATATTACCTTACACAACAAAACAAAACTAAACATTGACACAATTATGGAACTAACCGAACTTTGCTTAAACACTACATATTTTCAATTTGAAGGAGATTTCTATAAACAAGAATTTGGTATGGCCATGGGTTCTTCTTTATCTCCTATAATCAGTAATATATTCATGACATATTTTGAAGAAAGATTCATAGGCAAATATAAAAATAAACCAAAAGTGTGGTGGAGATACGTTGATGACATTTTTGTGGTTTGGGAGTATGGTGCTGAAGAACTGCACTCATTCCTAGATTACATCAATAGTCAAGAACCCACAATAAAATTTACAATGGAGATGGAAAATTTGCATAAACTTGCTTATCTTGATGTACTTATAGATAGAACAAACAACACAATAAGTACAAGTACTTATCGAAAACCTACAAATACTAATAGATATTTGAATTTTCACTCCAACCATCCTTTAAATGTAAAGAAAGGTGTTGTAAAGTGCTTATATGATAGAGCAAAAAACATATCTTCATCCACCCAAATCTTTAACAAAGAAGTCAATATTATCAAAGAACATCTACTTCAAAACGAATATCCCCAAGACTTTATAAATAAAACTATAAATCAGTTAGAAAGAAAATCGCAACAACAAACCAGCACAAATAACCATCACACTAATACCAACCAAACACAAACAGACAACCAAATTATGAACATAATTCCATATATCCCAGGTGTATCGGAAAAAATTAAGCGGTTAGGAAATAAATACAGCGTTAAAACTGTTTTTAAAACAAATAATACCTTGCGCTCTATCCTCACACATACCAAACCGTTTAACGCAACCCAGAGTTCTAAAAATTGTGTGTACAGTGTTTTGTGTGACTGTGGCCATTCTTATACCGGTGAAACTTCAAGACCTTTAGAAGTAAGGAAAAAAGAACATCAATATAACATTTCCAGAAGACATGTGGACAAATCAAATTTGGCCAATCATGTATTAACGAGCACCGGCAGCCATAGGATAGACTGGGATAAAACAAAGATCTTGTTGAAAGAAGAAAACTTAAAAAAGAGAAAACTTAAAGAAGCCAGCTGTATGATGATAAACAACACTGAAATCGGAGCACCTTCAGCCGACCTTCATTTGGACTGGAAGAATTTACTGCTAACAGAACAAAAAAACGGTAACCTCAGCGTCAAGTGATCGCCAAACGACAAATTGTCAGTGTCAAATTTTTTGACAAACAATAAATTCAAAATCAAAGCGAAAATTTTTTAGAAAAAAGCCTCGAAAACAACACTAAACGATTGACAACGACTCCAGACTCGGAGTTGAAACGTCTCCATACACAGATAAGTATTACACAATATACAATACATTACTTATATACAGGAATACTGGTTGATCATTTTATAGACATCTCTTTCTCTCAGAAAAACTGTGAGGAAGAATCTCTGTACAGACAACCAGTAATCCGGGCAATTTTACGAAATTGCCTTACTACACTTTGTTCTACATATACAATTTTTTAAATACTTATCTGTTACAGGAAAAAAATTTGGAGGAGAGAAAACCCATGAATAGACAAAATAATTCAAGACCTCCTCAACAATCTTTTCGAAATTACTTACGAATGAGGTATGGGCCAATTTCAACAACAAATTTTAGAAAATTAGAAAACCTGAATAAGAAACTAGCACGATCACAGAACAGCTTAACGTTCCTAATAAAATGCCGAAATGAGGGAATAATTCCAAAGGGGTTGTTACCAAAAATGCCATTCACAGACAGAGGTAGTATTAGAATTCAGTTGAAAACAGGTAATGCTTTAGTTAGAAATAGAATACAACACCATCGGAAATTGAAGGTAAGCCTTAAAAATAACATCATTATATTAGAAAACAAATTCAAAGAAACGCACATTCCATCAGACTATAACCGCATCTTTAATTGTTTAAAGGATTCATACAGCTTGGAATTTCAAATATGTAAAAACAGAAATATAAATAAATTTCAACATCTCTTAAATGAAAAACACAAAAAATCTGTACTTACACCAAATACAAATTTCATCAATAAAACTGTGATTAATTTATCAACTAAACACATTACACCAACAGAACAATACGTACTTTCTAAGGGATTAAATTATTCAATCACTCCACAAAATATACCTAAACTAGATCTGATAGTTGCGATTGAAGACACAGCCCAAAAACTGCCTCCAGAAGTGTCAAGTGAATACCGAATAAGAAATAAATTACTTCTAGAGAAGCAACACAAAATGAAATACAATCTTACTCCTACAGAGAAATATGCCGTAGAAAAACTTAAAAAAGACAACACAATTAAAATTCTACCTGCCGATAAAGGTAACGCTACGGTTATACTTGATAAAAATGATTACAACACCAAAATGATGGACCTTATTAACACAGGATCATATTCTAAGCTCAAAAAAGATCCTACGCAAAATATAGAAAAAGCCGCTAGAGACATTATAACAAAACACAAACAAGAATTCACTCCATTACAACGAAAACACTTAACACCACACTATAGTAAACCTCCACACTTATATGGCGTTCCAAAAATACATAAAGACACAATACCAATGAGACCCATTGTAAGTTCAATAAATTCACCATTACAAAACATATCAAAATTTTTACTAAATATAATTAAACCTTACGAAAATAATCCAAACAATTTAAAAAACACTAACGATTTTTAACAAAATTAAAAAGCATTATTATCAACAGAAATGATATACTAGTAAGTTTCGACATAGTTAGTCTTTTTACAAATGTACCTGTTGATAAATCATTACAAATTATAAAAAATAAATTACAACAAGATATTACCTTACACAACAAAACAAAACTAAACATTGACACAATTATGGAACTAACCGAACTTTGCTTAAACACTACATATTTTCAATTTGAAGGAGATTTCTATAAACAAGAATTTGGTATGGCCATGGGTTCTTCTTTATCTCCTATAATCAGTAATATATTCATGACATATTTTGAAGAAAGATTCATAGGCAAATATAAAAATAAACCAAAAGTGTGGTGGAGATACGTTGATGACATTTTTGTGGTTTGGGAGTATGGTGCTGAAGAACTGCACTCATTCCTAGATTACATCAATAGTCAAGAACCCACAATAAAATTTACAATAGAGATGGAAAATTTGCATAAACTTGCTTATCTTGATGTACTTATAGATAGAACAAACAACACAATAAGTACAAGTACTTATCGAAAACCTACAAATACTAATAGATATTTGAATTTTCACTCCAACCATCCTTTAAATGTAAAGAAAGGTGTTGTAAAGTGCTTATATGATAGAGCAAAAAACATATCTTCATCCACCCAAATCTTTAACAAAGAAGTCAATATTATCAAAGAACATCTACTTCAAAACGAATATCCCCAAGACTTTATAAATAAAACTATAAATCAGTTAGAAAGAAAATCGCAACAACAAACCAGCACAAATAACCATCACACTAATACCAACCAAACACAAACAGACAACCAAATTATGAACATAATTCCATATATCCCAGGTGTATCGGAAAAAATTAAGCGGTTAGGAAATAAATACAGCGTTAAAACTGTTTTTAAAACAAATAATACCTTGCGCTCTATCCTCACACATACCAAACCGTTTAACGCAACCCAGAGTTCTAAAAATTGTGTGTACAGTGTTTTGTGTGACTGTGGCCATTCTTATACCGGTGAAACTTCAAGACCTTTAGAAGTAAGGAAAAAAGAACATCAATATAACATTTCCAGAAGACATGTGGACAAATCAAATTTGGCCAATCATGTATTAACGAGCACCGGCAGCCATAGGATAGACTGGGATAAAACAAAGATCTTGTTGAAAGAAGAAAACTTAAAAAAGAGAAAACTTAAAGAAGCCAGCTGTATGATGATAAACAACACTGAAATCGGAGCACCTTCAGCCGACCTTCATTTGGACTGGAAGAATTTACTGCTAACAGAACAAAAAAACGGTAACCTCAGCGTCAAGTGATCGCCAAACGACAAATTGTCAGTGTCAAATTTTTTGACAAACAATAAATTCAAAATCAAAGCGAAAATTTTTTAGAAAAAAGCCTCGAAAACAACACTAAACGATTGACAACGACTCCAGACTCGGAGTTGAAACGTCTCCATACACAGATAAGTATTACACAATATACAATACATTACTTATATACAGGAATACTGGTTGATCATTTTATAGACATCTCTTTCTCTCAGAAAAACTGTGAGGAAGAATCTCTGTACAGACAACCAGTAATCCGGGCAATTTTACGAAATTGCCTTACTACACTTTGTTCTACATATACAATTTTTTAAATACTTATCTGTTACAGGAAAAAAATTTGGAGGAGAGAAAACCCATGAATAGACAAAATAAATATTGTTTGATAAAACATAGATGCTATAGAAATGTTGATTAAATGGTCACTACATTAAGAGACAAGTATATAAATAAAGGTTCTTTGCACACTTTGCACATATTCTAGATTGACACCATCCAAAAATACTTTATCGCTGTCTAGTAGAATCGAAACTATCGTACGACATAGTCGCTTAGGGAGGATACTTCTTAAAATGTGTTGTACAAAAATAAGCGTGAAATTGAATATATTCAACAGAATTATAACACACTGTTAGTCTGAAGTTGGTAGGCAATGTAACTCGTTCCTCGAAGTTTCCTTGGACTTCCATCGTCTTGAAGTGGTTGATCTCACAACATTTCAATAGCTGTGTATCTGCTATCGTCATCAGGTGAATGATAGGAAATTCAGATTAACCGTCGTATTTATATTATACCCTTAACCGGTCATGAGTCGCCGGTCATGGTCATTGGGTCTTAGCTAAAGACGAAACCCTGATGGAGAGGACGGAGCTGCCAATAGACTCAATCATGGACATGCTTGAATGTTGCCTCAAGAACTGCTACTTTCTGGAGAAGGACCGGTTCTTCAAACAAGAAGATGGATTGCCTATGGGTTCCCTGTTATCACCAACCATCGCCAACATCTACATGGAATTGTTCGAAGAACATGCACTGAGAAGATACGAGAAGCAGCCTAAGCTATGATTGAGGTATATCGATGACACCTTTATTATTTGGCAACATGGAGAGGCAGAACTACAGGCATTCCTGGAGCACCTGAACAAATCCCAACCATCCATTAGATTCACCATGGAGATGGAAGAGAGTGGGTGCCTACCATTCCTTGATGTAAAGTGTCTAGGACCGGAATCCAAACAACAGTCTACAGCAAGGCTACGCATACAGGATTATACCATCACTACAATTCCAACCACCCAAAAGCAACGAAAACTGGCATCATAAAACACTAATTCATAGAGCCAAAAATATCTGCAGCACACCAGAAGCCCTCAAAGAAGAACAAGTGAAACTTAGAGAAGACCTTTTGGCGAATGGATATCCGGAAACGATCATTACTAAGGCGTTTAAAGAGCTGGACAAACCACCTAGGCAGGAAGAGGACACCACGGTAGCAACTTTACTATTACCGTCTACTAAAGGCTTGTCGGAGAAACTTAGAAGAATTGCACACAGCTATGGAATCAGAATGATCTTCAAAAGCAACAGCACCTTGAGGAGCATGATAACAAGAACGAGGCCTGACGCACCAGCAATACCAAATAATTCTATATACAGCATACTATGTGAATGTGGCAATCTTTACATTGGAAAGACAAAGTGACCGCTGTACACCAGGATTAAGGAACACCGCACAGCTACTCAAAGGGCGGAGGTAACGAAGTCTGGGCTAGCTAATCACGCATGGACCGAACACCATAATATCAACTGGGACCAGGCCAGAGCAATTCACAAGGAAGAGCACTGGTACAAAAGAAAATTCATAGAGGCAGCATATATAATCTCGAACGAAAATATAACTAGCGAGCCCAGCGTCCAAATTAAAAATATTTGGATAGCTCTTCTTCGGTTTCTGCTGCTACGTATCATCGGCAACCAACCTCCAGGTATGAGGACGCTGATTGGACCAGATAAGACTCAATGACCATGACTAGCGACGCATGACCGGTTCCTATCATTCACCTGATGACGATAGCAGATACACAGCTATTGAAACGTTGTGACATCAACCACTTCAAGACGATGAAAGTCCAAGAAAACTTCGAGGAATTTTAACACACCTTTTACCAAAACAATATTAAATTTAAACATATTTTTCTAGGTGTTGTGATTTCTTTGTCGGTAAGTATATTTTCGATGAAAAACTTTCTTGGCGCGTATGATTTGTAGATGTCAATGGAAAATATACGAGACTACTCGTGATCAACCTAAATATAATACTGTTTAAACTAACTAAATCAATAAAGGAAAATTAACAGGTTTTATATATAAAGGATTATTTAGTAAAAAGTTGCCGAGAGATTGACAGTCACTGGGACAAGATGAATACGTTTTTGTAAAACTTCCTTTTCGGCGAATAAAAAAAGTTATTATGTGATTGATCACGTCCAATATGTTTGTCGCTATATCCGTAACTGAGATACCCGATGCCTGACACCTGCAGATTGCCAGGTAATTCGTTCGCGTGACAATTTGTGTCACCAATTGAGATATAGAGCTAACGCCTCAATATCAGGTTTTACAGCAAATTCCCGGATGAAAGGAAAAAGCCGTTGATTACATCCAGCAAGGGTTGTTCAGTCAAGCGAGCAGATCTATTAAATACGAAAAAATCACATGTTTCAATTTGGTGTGTAATTTGGAAAGGATGGCCGGCCTTGTTGCAAATAGTAACCACAGGCAGATTTAGGATATAATTTTATAACATAAGTCATATTTTTATTAACCGACTTCCAAAAAGCAGAAGGTTGTGAATTCGTCGCGTATTTTTTTATGTATGTATGTTACCTGATTTCTTCTCCTGTGGTGAACCGTTTTGAATGAATATGGTCTTGTTTAATAGAGTATATATCCGAATTGATGCAACTTCAAATTTTGAGCAACAATTCTATTGGTAAAGTGATGAAATATATACTGGAGTTGAATTATATTTATACAATGTGATTAAAAAATTATTTATTTTATAGCCCCTAAGAAGTTGCATAAAGTGAGGAGAGGAATTAATGTTAGACAGGGCGATAATATAAAATGTTAAAAATGAAATAATTTATTGGCTAGCCCACAAGGTGTTATATACTATGGTTGAAATATAGGACGGATTTGACTACGTATATATGGGATGGATTCTACTCCGTCCTTTAGTTCACAGAAGGCAGCAAACAAATTTATGCTTGTCCGTCGGCAGACGTACAGGAAGGTTGGTATATAGGGTGGAGTGGATTATCTATAGTTATACAGAGTTGTCAAAATAAGTTAAAAAAAGGTTACATGGCGTACTCTATAAGGCATAACTATATTTTGGGCTTATCAAGTCAACGCATACATTTTGTTCGTAAACATTTACCTGTCAATTTAAATGAAAATATATCATTGTATAATGTTGAGGCTTTCGATGTTACCTGGTCCTGTCTATTAAGATTATACATAAAAAATAAAGAATGAAAACTAAAAAGTTGAAAATAAAACATTTAAAAAAATATATAATCGACTTCCACCTATAACTAAAAAGCTAAAAATAATTATAACAAAATACAACTCTATTAAATAAATAACACATTCAATGTTATTAGGTACCTACCCAGGAAGTAAAAAATGTAAACATTAAAAGGCGCTCATTCTGTACAAATTAATTACCTACCAATCTAGTACATGTTTGAAGTCGGTGCCAAGCAACAATCAAGCTTGATGAAGTACTACATAAGTAGGCAATGCAGGATTTTGGAATTACTTGGCACCGACGAAAATATACTAGATTGGTAGGTAAATAATTTGTACAGAATGAGCCCCTTTTAATGTTTACATTTTTTACTTCCTGGGTAGGTACCTAACAACATTGAATGTGTTATTTATTTACTAGAGTTGTATTTTGTTATAATTATTTTTAGCTTTTTAGTTATAGGTGGAAGTCGGTTATCTTTTTTTAAAAATGTTTTATACAAAATTGTTTAATCAGCCCCCAATTTTCCTTATAAAAATTTTGTTTCATGAATTGGAAACCTTAATGAATTAATTCTGAAGAGGCGGGTTTTTCAATTCAAGAAATCGCTAACCGCACGAACAGAAATCCAAAAAAAATCACAAAATCTTGACAAATTATATACCTGAACCTTTTTCATAAATGCGTCTATCTACTGGTGAAAACCGTATGAAAATCCATTCAGCGGTTTTTGAGATTATCGCGAACAGATGGAGGAGAATTTTGTTCGCGATAAACTCAAGAACTACTAAATGAATTTTTGTGCGTTTTTCAGCAATAGATAGAGAGAGGCATGAAGAATGTTCAGGAATATAATTTGTCGAGGTTTTGCGTAACGTGTTTGAGATATAACGAATATTGTTTCACTACATATTATAAAACAAAATTTGAGGCGGTGAAGGATGATGTGAACATACCTCACGAGTCATTCTATCTATTAGTCGGACACTATTCAACTTATATTAAATCGACTCAGCTATATGTAAAATTTAAATACAATTCATTCGTTCAGTTGAATTTAAGATTGTTGAATAGTTAGTTACTCAGTTTTGGATAAGATTCTGTAAACTACGGTTCTAAAGTGAAATTCCGTTATTTTTTTCAGACTAGGTTACTTGCGTTCGGGCAAAAAGTTTGAACCAAATAAATTTATGGTTATTCTTTTGTTTTTATAGAAGAATTTCTTTACATTTTAATGAAAATATTGTTGATTTGTTATTATTTTTGCCGAGTTTCTGAAAATCTGAATGTTTCAGATCAGAGAAATATTTGGGACTATCTCAGGATACTCTCTTCGAGGTGTCATTCTGTTGTACGCAAGAAAATATATATAAAATATATTGTTTCTGGTTAGGGAACCTTTATCAGTTACGCTTTCCACAATTGAATGTCCTCTCGAACACTTCTCTATGTATTTAATATATATCGTTAAATTTGAAACTAGCATATAGAGTTTCCGAATCTGGAGCCGTTCCATGTAATTACTGTTACCCGTAATTCCTAGGTTAGAATTTCACGATGTAATATCTCAAATAATAATCAAATAAATAAAGAAGTGTTGGAGAGGACATTCAATTGTGCGAAGCGTAACAGATGAAGGTTCAATAACCAGAAACAATATATATTATAAAGGGTGAGTTTTTTTGATGATCAGTATGGAGATCTCGAAAACTAGCGGAGATAGAGCAATGGTTAAATTGGGAAAGATTTATTTTACTGGCCCAATTTAATGACAGTTTCCGATTTTTGTAAAAAGTCATGGCTTTGTAGATATTTTGAAAAAACGAAATTCTGTCGATTTAGTCAAATCCCTCTAGTTCCTTTGTTTTTAATTTTATAAAAAAAGTGTAAACATCAAAATTGAAGGGATTAGTATCGCGAATATGATTGTCATGTCCACGTTTGCGTGACAGCTCTCGTTTTCAAAATATGACACAAACTTATCTTTTTCTGAATGGAAACCATAGTTGGCTATGACCTCAAAAAACGGACATTTTTAGAGCTTTTCAACGATATAATACTCGATATAGTTATTCATAAAAATAACGGAGTTATGGATGCTTTTCTCTCTTATTTTCACGTAGGTAGCCATGAAATAGATTGATTTATTAATAACTCTTCCAAAAAACATTGAACAATTTTCTTTATTAGGTATATCAGATATAACGAACAAACTAAATAAGTATATACTTACTAAAAACTTAAGAAATTACATAATAATGGTTACAATTTATGTTCGGAAAGTCCACCATCTTTTTAAGATTGACATTACCGCTTTCCTCACAGACCGCCTATCAATTTCTTCAATTGCTTGTAATACCACCTCCCTTAGGTCACCAACTATCTCATACTTTCTTTTGTAAAATTTGTTTTTTAGCATACCCCAGAAATAGAAGTCTATAACTGCTAAATCGGGAGACCGGGGTGGCCATTCGCGTGAGCCATATCTTCCTATCCAAGAGTTATGAGTTATCTAAGTGTTATCTTACTAATAACGAGTTATGAGCAGGTGCTCCATCGTGTTGGAACCACTCAATTTCTAAACGAGTTCTCAAATTCAGATTATTCAACATGTCTTGAAAAGTGTATTGCAAGAAATGCAAGTAGCGCTCCCCAGTAAGTGATTCGTCATAGATAAAAGGCCCCAGAATAGTAGACCCTATGACACCACACCAAACATTAAAACCAAATTTTATCTGGGGCCGTCTTTCTTCTATATGGAAAGGGTTTTCTTTAGACCAGATATGCTCATTGTGTTTATTGAACATACCGCAATTAGTAAATCTAGTTTCATCTGACCATAACACCTTTAATGGAAACTGTGGATTGTCAAGGCACATGTCTCTAAACTATGTACAAAACAAAATACGTCGATGTTCGTCACCAGCATGCAAAGTTTGAGAAACTGAAAGTTTGTACGGGTGGAAATTGTGCGCTTTCAGTACCTTAACTACAGTTCGTTAAGATGTGCCAGCTTCTACCGCAATCTCACGAGTTGATGTAGATGGATTTTGATTTATCATTGCCAAAACATTTATTTGTGCTGCTTCGTTAATTTGATTACGTTCCTTTGGTTGTTTAGTAAAAGATCCATATCTGTGTAAACTATCGTAAAGCCTCTTAAATGTACATAGAGCAGGTTGACGACGATTAAAATATCTATGAAAGTATTCTTCAGGTGCATAAACTAATTTTTATGTCATATGATACAACATTCCACCATATTCAGTTTTTCTTCGTTAGAATATTCCATTTTATCACGAAAAATGTCAATATCGACTGTCAGTTCAGCACTACTAATGGAATTACTCTCAAATGAAGAAACGTCAAAGTGAAAACAATCTTTTTCATGGCTACCTACGTTAAAAGTGAAAATAAGAGAGAAAACCATCCATAACTCCGTTATTTTTATGAATAACTATATCGACTATTATATCGTTGAAAAAATCGGACATTTTTTGAGGTCATAGCCAACTATGGTTTCCATTTCAAAAAAGATAAGTTTATGTCATATCTCGAAAACGAGACCTGTCACGCAAACGAGGACATGACGATCATATTCGGGATACAATTCCCTTCAATTTTGATATTTACACTATTTTTTATAAAATCAAAAACAAAGGAGCTAGAGGGATTTGACTAAATCGACCGAATTTGGTTTTTTCAAAATATCTAGTAAGCCATGACTTTTTACAACAATCCTAAAGTGTCATTAAATTGCGCCAGTAAAACTGCAAGTAATACATAAAATATATACATGACATTTTTTTCGATTTTCCTGAAAAATAGTAAGGTTCACGTTATAGAAAAATTTATGGGAAAAATTTTCTTGCTAGAACATCCAATCAATTCATCCCAATCAATTGATCAGTTTTCGAAAAATATCTTAATATCCACAAAAGTAGTAATAGTACCTGCTTTTTTAAACTCCAGCAGACGTAATTCTATTCTATTGCGATATTTTTATCCTCCCAATTTATCTATACTGGCAAAACCTCACATATAGGCTAGTTCAATATATTATCGATATTCCGTCCTGAGGGTGGAGTTACATTAAAGTATCAATTTCATTGTCTTTATAGAATTGCATTCCTCATTAAAATGAAACCCACGCATCAGGCTGTACCTAATTATCCATCACACTAAGTAAACTTCACAGATCGAATTACAGTGCGTTTCATTTCTGTCAATATTATAAGCGTAGGAGAAATCGTATGGCGGTCACTCCCTTGATAGTTACAACAACAGCTCCTTAAAGAGTACATATAAAAATAAATTATACAGTGTGGAACAGTCAAATGGAATAAATTCGATAACAAATAAAGAATAGCTTAACTACGCATTTTTTTCAAGAAAAATAAATTATATAGGTCATGTGACAATGACTAATATAAACATACTCATTTTAAATGCAAGCCCCTGTTTATTATTTTTTTTTTTTTTTGGATTCTTCAGAAAATTCTAAACATAATTCATGTACAATATCCTACAGCTATCGTCACCTGTTTCGGAAATATTAAGTGTTTTCAGATTTATTACAAAAATTAACATTAAAAAAAGCGTTCCTTTTTACTTATTTGAAAAAAAAATTGTTTATTTTCGTCAAAACTCACAGCCTTAGCATCTTGTTGTCTGCCTGCATGACAGTAGTGATAGACCAATCAATAGAGATTTTTTCGTGCAAAAAATACTATCAGGATACTGCCTGAGCCATCACATTAAGAACGATTTGTAGTGATATTTTGCTACCTTTTCCACTCGCAACTATGTTTTTTTTTTACTTTATTATAAACAATTGAAATAAAAAATTGCGTTTTTTTTTTCGTTGCATGTTTATAAAATGAAAAATAATAAACTAATCTCAATGGTGTCAACATGTGAATTGTAAAGCATGGAAATACCAATGAAATGAGCCCAGGATCGATCCGAAAAGATCTTTAGTAACGGAGAAAAACAAAAAATACTGGAAAATTTAGCGGTTTTCTGTATATTATTATAACTCCATCACTATCGAAATTATAGAACTGGGCTTGTGGGAATTGATAGTAATTGATATTTACCTTATGTGTGACTAAACCAGGCGCTATCGGTTTATTAGTTTTTGAATAATTGCGATCTGAAGTTTTTAGTCCACTATTCTTGCAGTGTGTCTTCATGCGATATGGATCGTCGTCAAATATCAATTCAGAATAGAGATGTTGAAAGTAGAGGTATCATTCTACAACGCCTCTATTTTCATTTTTCATTAATTGTCTGTGAAATATACGAAAAATTTAGCAAAAATGACCAAAATTTGGTGAGCGTATGAATGTGTTCGAGTAGTGGGGGGAACACGGTTGTTGAGGAGAACTGCTAACAATAATTATTATCGATATTAACTGTCACTCTGATAGATGGTGAAAGAATTTAATCGTTAAAAAAACTTCGATACAGAGTGATTTGTTCGATTTTATTATATCAAATGAGAACCGTTTGTTTATTATCATATTTATATTTAAATGGTTTCTCTGAAACGTTTTTGTTTAATTTGTGGATTTTGGGTTTACGGAACATCGAAGGAGAGCGGCCATTAAAAAATTCTTACTTGTGAGGATTTTAAATATTAAAACGATCTATGTATGTGCCTCTACTATATATTACTATACGCTTCCCCTCAACAACCGTGTTTCCCCCACTCCTTGGATACATTCATATACTCGCCCATTTTTTTGTCATATTTGCTAACATTTTTCAGATATTTCACAGACATTTAGTGAAAAATGAGAATAGAGACTTTGTAGAATGTCACCTCTACTTTCAACAACTTTTTTCAAAATTGAAATTTGATTATCTATGACGCATGGAGGCACAAAGCAGAAATAGGGAACCAAAACTTTATATTACAAATTGTTCAAAAACTAATAAACCGGTAGCGCCTAGTTTTGGCATACACAAAATAGATATAAATTTCTACACTTTCGGATTTTTATTAAAAGTCATGGCTTACTAGATATTTTGAAAAAAAGAAATTCTGTCGATTTAGTCAAATCCCTCTAGCTCCTTTGTTTTTGATTTTATAAAAAAGTGTAAATGTAAATATCAAAATTGAAGGGAATTGTATCCCGAATATGATTGTCATGTCCTTGTTTGCGTGACAGCTCTCGTTTTCGAGATATGACACAAACTTATCTTTTTTTGTTTTTTTGAATGGAAACCATAGTTGGTTATAACCTCAAAAAATCGGACATTTTTAGAGCTTTTCAACGATATAATTCTCGATTTAGTTATTCATAAAAATAATGGAGTTACGGATGCTTTTCTCTATTATTTTCACTTTTAACGTAGGTAGCCATGAAAAAGATTGTTTTCACTTTGACGTTTCCTCATTTGAGAGTCTATTAGTAGTGCTAAATTGACAGTCGATATTGACGAGGCACAAAGCAGAAATAGGGAAGAAAAAACTTTATATCACAATTGTTCAAAAACTAAGAAACCGGTAGCGCCTAGTTTTGGCATACATAAAATAGATATAAATTACTATCAGTTCTTATAAGCCCACTTTCAAGTATTTTTTGTTTTTCGCTGTTACTAATGATCCAATCAGATCGAGCCTGGGCTCATTTCATTGGTATTTTCGTGCTTTACAATTGACCTGTTGACATCATTAAGATTAGTTTATTAGTTTTGATTTTATAAAAATGCTCAGCAAAAAAACTTAATTTTCTTGCTTATAACAAAGTAAAAAACCATAGTTGCGAGTGGAAAAGAGCAAAATATTTAACATAAATGCACAAAGTAACCATTCTACAAGTGTTTGCTTATGGAAATAACATATGAGTACAAATGGAAGTTTCTTGCTTATTTCACGAAAATTTTCCAAATTTGATGTCTGTTTTCCAAGGAACAATTAGCAAAATAGAAAAGCAGTTTCGCGAGCTTGGTCATGTAAGATAGATAAAAAAACTACTTGGCAACTAAGTGATAATACGAAATAAGATATTATGCTTGAGTTTCAAGAAAACCCACATAATTCTGGTCGAAAAGCTGCCCCACTGTTCAACATTAGCCACATCAATTTTTCACATATTACAGGAAAGTAAAATACATCCCTATAAAATGATGCCAACTGAGGAGCTCATGGAGGACAATTTCGATAGGAGAACGTATTTCTGTGGACAAATGATGGTAAGGTTAGATAACAATGTGATCCAATTAGAAGATGTTTTGTTTTCTGTTGAGAGCACATTTACACTTCACGGTCATGATAATCGTCAAAATTGCCGCTTTTAGTCTAATGAAAATCCAAAATAGATGACAGAAAGATATACACAATAACCTGAAAAAGTTAATGTTTGGGTAAGAATTGTTGGAAATCATATTGTAGATCCATTTTTCAATGATGACAACTTGAATGGAGATAAATATTTAGAACTGCTCCAAAATAATGTCGTGCCAACTTTGACAAACCTATATCCTGATCCAGTGAACCCATAAGTTACTGACAATACAATATGGTTTCAGCAAGATGCACCATTACGAAATCAATGTCCAGCAGTACCTGAACCAAATTTTTCCAAATAGGTGGATTTTGAAGCGCAGACCGATAGAATGGCCAGCACGAACTCCCGATTTGGCGCCATTAGACTACTTTTTGTGGGAATATGTCGAAAGTACTTTATACTAAACCTCTCCACTTAAATGACCTAAACAAAAACGAATGAGGCTTGCGATTAGATCAGTTACTCCTGAAATGTTGAGTAACGTGAGAAGACATTTCTATACCAGATTAGCATGTTGCTAAGACGTTCGCGGGGAGCAATTTCACATTACCTAAACTGACATTAATGTTTTTTTGTTTTCTCTTTATATTTTATATTATCATGAAATTATTAGTTTTTAGTGTAATGTAGTAAATTTGTGAAAAATATATTCTTTTTTAATGTTAATCTTTGTAATAAATCTGAAAACAGTTGAAGATAGGTACACTGTACATGAATTATGTCTAGAATTTTCTGGAGAATCCAAAAAAATAAACAATATACTGAGGCTTGCATTTAAAATAAGAAAGTTGGTATTGGCCCCCTCAAAATTTATTTGGTAGTAAAGAATAGAGTAAAAACGTGTGCACCTACACAATATTCCATTTTTTGTCCCCTTCAATGAAAATGCTGAAAAATGCCAAAGGCTGTTTATTAATTTTTTAGTTTAATATCTTCTCTATATTTTTTGCAAATTCTTGCGGATATAAAACAATATCTTTAGATTTATTTGATGACCATGACGACATCCCTAACAAACTTTTTAATATTTAGTATCTCTACGCAATCTTCTGCTGGCCCCACTAACCCCAATTAATTAACTAGTTAATTACGCTATTGTGGTGGGCAATCTCTGAAATAATTACTGGAATTAGCCACAACCAATCTGTAAACAGGATAAGGCTATCTGCGTTGTCACTACGGGGAATCCCACAAAGCTGGCATTAGAGCAAGCAAATGTTTGGAAAACGATTATTCATCCGGCCCGCATTCCTGCTGAATAAATAGTGATGAGGGACGGAAATCTTCAGTGTTCTGACATCGACGAAACTATCTGGGAATTTCTCGGGTCGAAGGCTACAAACAAGACGGAAATCTGGCCAAAACAAAACAAGTTCGTTATCGTAATTTGGCACAGAGCGAAGCCACACCGAGGAATGCGGTTTATATGAAGAATCTTAAGACATAAACGAGATATTTGTCGAATAAACAACAAAAATATTTATTCTTCTGAATTTTTACTTTATTAATACATTGCTTACAATTTTGGTAAATGCTGCTAGTACAGTACTGGGAAATTTCCCTGGAAAATTTTTGCCAGTAAATGCCTTACTACACTTTGTTCTACTTATACAATTTTTTAAATACTTATCTGTTACAGGAAAAAATTTGAAGATGAATAGACAGTAAATGGTTTTGTCTGAAATTTTGACAGTAGGTTGAAAATAGCATAAAAAACAAAACCAATATGTGTGATATTGCCCAGGAGGTGAAAACCACCCCTTCTAGGGTGTAGAAATTAAAAAGGTAAAATAAGTGCAGAAATCGATACCGGGATCAATTCTAAGTAAAAAGTTTTCTACAGCATGGGGATCTCGAAATTTAGCGGAGATAGAGCAATGGTTAAATCGGGAAACATTTGCAGTTTTACAGGCCCAATTTAATGACACTTTCGGATGTTTGTAAAAAGTCATAGCTTATATTTTGAAAAAACGAAATTCTGTCGATTTAGTCAAATCCCTCTAGCACCTTTGTTTTTGATTTTATAAAAAAAATGTAAATAACAAAATTGAAGGGAATTGTATCCCGAATATGATTGGCATGTCGTCGTTTGCGTGACAGCTCTCGTTTTCGAGATACGACACAAACTTATCTTTTTTTGAATGGAAGCCATAGTTGGCTATGACCTCAAAAAATCGGACATTTTTAGAGCTTTTCAACGATATAATACTCGATATAGTTACTCATAAAAATAACGGAGTTATGGATGCTTTTTTTCTCTCTTATTTTCACTTTTAACGTAGGTAGCCATGAAAAAGATTGTTTTCACTTTGCCGTTTCCTTATTTGAGATTAATTCCATTAGTAGTGCTGAACTGACTGTCGATATTGACAAGTTTTCGTGATAAAATGGAATATTCTAACGAAGAAAAACTGAATATGGTGGAATATTATATCATATGCCATAAAAATTCAGTTCGTCCAGATGAGGAATACTTTCATAGATATTTTAATAGTCGTCAACCTGCTCTATGTACATTTAAGAGACTTTACTATAGTTTACGCAGATATGGACCTTTTACTAAACCACCAAAGGAACGTAATCAAATTAACGAAGCAGCACAAATAAATGTTTTGGCAATGGTAAATCCAAATCCATCTACATCAACTAGTGAGATTGTTCAATAGACACAATGAGCATATCTGGGCTAAAGAAAACCCTTTCCATGTAGAACAAAGACAACCCCAGATAAAATTTGGTTTTAATGTTTGTTGTGGTATCATGGGGTCTACTAATCTGGGGCCTTTTATCTATGACGAATCACTTACTGGGAGCGCTACTTGCATTTCTTGCAATACATTTCCATTCAAAAAAGAAAAGTTTGTGTCATATCTCGAAAACGAGAGCTGTCGCGCAAACGAAGACATGACGATCATATTCCGGATACAATTCCCTTCAATATTGAAATTTACACTTTTTTATAAAATCAAAAACAAAGGAGCTAGAGGGATTTGACTAAATCGACAGAATTTCGTTTTTTCAAAATATCTAGTAAGCCATGACTTTTTACAAAAATCCGAAAGTGTCATTAAATTGGGCCAGTAAAACTGCAAATCTTTCCCAATTTAACCATTGCTCTATCACCGCTAGTTTCCGAGATCCCCATACTGATCATCAAAAAAAAAAAAACATCACCCAGTATAAACAATTTTCGAATTATGAATATTTTATTTATGTTTTACACATATCGGTTAGCCTGCAGTTTCAACCCCAAAGAGAGGGTGAATATCACTTCTACTAGTTTAAATACAAAGGGGTATCATATGATACTTCTTTTTAAAGGTATCTTTTTGTAAATCTTTTGACATATATTTTTTTTAAATCATATTATTTTCTACAAAGTAATGCCATTTTAAATGTTCAAATGAAAATAATTACCCCCGACTTGACTATACAACGTATGGCATCACACTCCCTCTATGTTTGCCTTTAGGGGAAATTAGGGGAAAATTCACTAAACCCCAGATATACTACATATCAAAAGGGTTTAGCTCTGTAGGAGCTCTTGCCAGGTTTTCAGGCCCGTGGTTGGAGTCGTTGCAGTAGTTTCCCATGAATTTCCTGACCGTCCAGGCTGTTCCTAACAGGACGGCTTTTTGCATTTGTTTGTAAAGATGTTCGTCCAAACCGAGGTATTTTAAATTGTTTAATAGATGTTTTGGGACAAGTCCTGTCGTTGACATAACAATTGGTACAGTTCGTGTGTTGTTCATGTCCCACTGAGTCTTTATTTGAAATTCCAACTCTCTATATTTGGTTATTTTCTCAGCCTGCTTGATATTTATATTATTGTTGTTAGAAATTGCTATGTCAATTAAAGTTGTTTTCCGAGCGAGTTTATCTACCAAAACTATATCTGGTTGTGAGCAACAGTCCGATCGGTCAGTATCGTGCGGTCCCAGTACAGTTTGTAGTTGTTATTTTCTAAAACAGATTCTGGTTTGTATTTATAGTATGGTAATCTTACCGACTGTGATAATTCAAGTTTCAGTGCTAGTTCCTGGTGAAGTAGTTTTGCCACAGCATCGTGTCGTTCTTTGTATTCAGTTCCAGCGAACGCTTGACAACCTCCTGTGATATGCTGGATAGATTCAGATGTTTGGCAACCGTACCTGCATCTGTCGTTGTTAATAGAAGGGTCTTTAACAATGTACTTTAGATAGGTCTTAGTTGGGATTACTTGATCTTGAATTGCCAATATAAAGCCTTCCGTTTCATATATATATATATATATATATATATATATATATATATATACATATGACCAGAGATCAACCAGTAGTTCGACAGTGAACTGTCGACATTATTCTGGTTAACTTCATTTATATGTCTTCCATGAAGGGGCTTTTCTTTCCATTTCAACAGTTTCTGATCTGTGGTCTGGTGGTGTAATTGGACATGCTGTTGTGTCAGTCGCAGTGGTGTTGAGTCATCAACCTGGCACATGACTCTGTGTAGATCAGAAAATTCTGCGAGTTTCTGAAAATGACTACGCAAAATAGAAATTTGTTGATCTAATAGTTTGCTTAGATCTGTCAATCCTCTTCCTTCTTCATACCGTGACAAAGTTGTACATTCGACAGAGTTCTTTGGTGATTTTGAGCTTTTGTTAGTAAAACTCGAACTTTTCGTTGTAATTGTTCAATGTCAGTCTTGCACCAATTAACTATACCGAAAGAGTAACTTAGCACTGAACACGCATAGGTGTTAATAGCCTGGAACAGATTTTTACTGTTTAGTTTGGTTTTCAACAGTCGTCTTACCCTTCTATAAAACTCTGCTGTTAGGTCCTTTTTCATAGTCAAGTGATCAATACGTTGAGCCTGCTTTATTCCAAGGTATTTATAAGTATGACCTTCCCCCATCGATTCACTTAAGGTGCCATCTCCCATGTCGTAGTGCCCCTGCTGTATTTTGCCTTTAACTATATTAATAATTCGGCATTTGTCTAGACCAAATTTCATATGGATGTCACTAGAGAACCCTTCTTCTATTTCAAGCATATCATGCAGCTTTTGTTTTGTAGCTACCATCAACTTTAAGTCGTCCATGTATAACAAATGGTTTATCTTTAGTGCTTGCACTGTGTTAGCCGAGTTCAGTTTGTTTGAGAGAGGGTTCATGGCAAGTCAGAACCACAGCGGGCTAAGAGAGTCTCCCTGGAATATACCCCTTCTGATTGGAATGGTGTCAGTTTGTATCGAACAGTTGGGCCTCATTCAGTAAGATTTTGGTTTGCCAGGTGGACATGGCATATTCTAAATATGCCATGTAGAGATTTCGTGGTTTGGCGTGGGCTTGATTGCAGACAACGGAATCAATTATCAGTTGTTCTTTGCACCCCATCGAATTTTTCGCGAATCCCTTTTGTTGTTGAGTAATTATTTTGTTCAGCTCACAATGTTTGAAAATGCGATGATTAATGCACGATGTTATGAGTTTGCATAAGGTGGGAAGGCAAGTGATTAGTCGGTACTTTTCTGGGTCCTGGGTACTTAGGTTGTCCTTTGGTAAGAGGTATGTAGCACCATGCGTAAGGAAACTAGGCATCTTGTGTGGGTGGGTAATTATGTCATTTATAAGGGCTATTAGTGTTTCGTGGGTTGTGTACAGTTTTTTTATCCAGTAATTCTGCACACCATCTGGTCCTGGTGCTTTCCAGTTATGGAGGTGCTTCATTATGTTGGATGTGTCTTCCGTTGTAAATGGTTGGTGTTGCACTTAAAAATACTGGTAATTTGTTAAACGACCAGGCAGACATAAATAATTCTCCTTTAATAAACCTCTTTAGTTAATCTAAAAAGGTGTCCTTTTACCTATAATAAAATTAAATAATCCTTTTCAAAATTAAGTACCTGGTAATTATATCACTTGTCGAATATAAATACAACTTCTTCAAAAAATACCCAGTTAGTCTAGTTCCTAGACGAGTCTGTCCAAAAAAAGAGTACGGAGAAAGAAATAAAGCAAATACATAATTTAGAGATTAATAACATGTCTAGTTCTGGGAAGTAGTAACTTATTACATTTTCATCATAACGAGTTGGATATGCTATTCAGATATTTATTAATGCGAAGAAATTTTTCTGTAAATCAAAGCTCGGGAAATGCCACACACTACATCAAACGAGATACAACTATTCCAAATAACTAGCACCAACCATTCAATTCAACATAAAACATTTGAAAATTAAATACATCTGATTGATTCTTTACAGCGGAATCCATTAAAGCACTTAAGATAAACACGCCGAATGTTTTTTTCCGTTCTCTATAAATCAATCGAAATTTTTCAGGGATAAATTAAAAATACGTTCGTCGAATTTAAACTTCAATCAAAACAGATCCTTTCGAATTGATTAATCCCTTTGGCACAGATAATTAATTGCTTCTTGTTTTCTCTTGAAATGATTTTTGAATGTCAAAAAAATTTCCAGAACTCATTCGGTTAACGACATTTCACGGGGGAAGCTTTCATTAATTTTGCTCGGAAAATAAACGACTTGAATATTTAATAAAGATCGGAGAGCAACTCTGTTCGTATTAGCTCGTATTAAAGGGATTTTAAAAGAATGATGGAGATAATGAAGTGGCGCAGTCTTAAGGAAGTAGTAGAAGATTTCCTCGAAGTTTTCGAAGTGATATCAGAAGGGGGTTTTTAGGATTACATTATTCATAAAATGGGAATTCCCGTTAGTACAAACTGTAAAAACATCACTTTAGATGGGCTGTGAGGCTTTAGAGGTGGCGTATTGAAAGAAAGATCCTCAGCATTGTAAGAAAAGTTAAGAAGAAATGATGGACAGAGGTTGTAAATAATGCCCAAAATAACTAAAGGGGTTCGGTTAGGTTAGGTGACAAAGATGATCATATGGAACATTGAGATATATACTCATTGACAAAGAAATCAAGGAGATGTTAAAATTTAATATTGTTTTGGTAAGACATAGACGCTGTAGTAAGGAGTAAATGATTAAAATTTGAATAAAAAATACCAAGGAGCTTATTTTTTTATTATTAAGTTTGTTAATAATGTGTTTGTCTACAGCAGTTTTGACATTGATTCAATTAAGTGGTCTACGTTACTACTAATTCTTATTCAATCTCCCATTGTCCATTTAATTAATATTTCATGGGTGAGCAAACTTTACTCCTAACTTCAAGGGTTCATCAAAAATGTTGGTACATATAGAGGGTGAGTTTTTTTTTTGAAGATCGGTATGGGGATCTCGGAAACTAGCGGAGATAGAGCAATGGTTTAATTGGGAAAGATTTGCAGTTTTACTGGCCCAATTTAATGACACTTTCGTAATTTTGTAAAAAGTCATGGCTTACTAGATATTTTGAAAAAACGAAATTCTGTCGATTTAGTCAAATCCCTCTAGCTCCTTTGTTTTCGATTTTATAAAAAAGTGTAAATATCAAAATTGAAGGGAATTGTATCCCGAATGTGATTGTCATGTCCTTGTTTGCGTGACAGCTCTCGTTTTCGAGATATGACACAAACTTTTTGAATGGAAACCATAGTTGGTTATAACCTCAAAAAATCAGACATTTTTAGAGCTTTTCAACGATATAATACTCGATATAGTTATTCATAAAAATAATGGAGTTAGGGATGCTTTTCTCTCTTATTTTCACTTTTAACGTAGGTATCGATGAAAAAGATTGTTTTCGCTTTGACGTTTCCTCATTTGAGGGTCTATTAGTAGTGCTGAATTGACAGTCGATATTGACAAATTTTCGTGATAAAATGGAATATTCTAACGAAGAAAAACTGAATATGGTGGAATGTTATATCATATGCCATAAAAATTTAGTTCGTGCAGCTGATGAATACTTTCATAGATATTTTAAATTTGGTGAAAGTTGTACAGAAGTTGGAAGAAAATTTCGTACAGAATATGAAAGAAACAATTGTCCGTCATATGTTACTATTGGAAAAATTGTTCAAAAATTTGTGGAAACTGGTTCAGTAAAAAATGAAAAAAGCAAAACACATCGTTGTGGACGTTCAGAAGAAAATATTGCAACTGTTAGTGCTAGTGTTGTTGAACAACCAAAAACATCAATTCGTCATCGTGCACAGCAATTGAACATATCAAAAACCACTTTATTCAGAATTTTGCACAAAGATCTTCATTTAAAGGCTTACAAGATTGAGATAACCCAAGACATAAAGCCAACAGACTTTTGTTTACGTCGTCAATTCGTTAATTGGGCCATACAACAGAAACTTGAAAATGTGGATTTTTTCAACAAAATCATCTTCAGCGATGAAGCACATTTTGAATTGGGTGGATTTGTTAACAAGTAAAATTGTCGAATCTGGGGTGAAGCAAATCCACGAGAAATAATGGAAAGACCGATGCATCCACAAAAAGTAACTATTTGGTGTGGTTTTTGGGCTGTTGGAGTAACTAGTCCATACTATTATGAAGATGACAATGGAAATGCTGTTACTGTGAATGGTGATCGATATCGAACGATGCTTACTAACTGCTTGTGGGATGAATTGGACATTTTGATGTGCAAATATGTGGTTCCAACAGGACGGTGCAACATCTCATTCAGCAGCAGAAACAATTAGTCTTTTGAAACAGAAATTTTTAATCGAATAATTGCTTGAAAAGGAAACATTAATTGGCCCCCTAGATCTTGCGATCTAACACCTCTAGATTTTTCCTATGGAGCTATTTGAAAGAAAAGGTCTATGCCAACGATCCACAAACACTTGATGACCTAAAGGAGAACATCATTGCTTGTTTTCAAGTAATTGAACCGCAGTTATGCCAGAAAGTTATCGAAAATTTTGGCAAAAGATTAGAAGATTTGTTTTCCATTACTAAACTGAAACAATTGTACTTTGAAATAAAATATTAGATCATTCTCAAATAATTTGTGTATTTTATTAAAAATTTAAAAATTAACCTCAAATTGCAACACCCTTTATTATTAGATAAATATGTAAAATCATATTTGCAGCATGTCACATCTTGTTAAAAGAAGATTAAACAATTTTTGACTGACTGCTAATTTTTAGATAAGATGTTATTTTATTACCAATACTGTCATACTTATTAAAGTTTCATTTACACGTGGCATAAATATAAATAATTAAAAATATATCACATATCGTGAGTATTTTAGTACCTTATGATAATGGCTGCATCTGGTTTTTCAAAATACAAGTAAATTATTATTAGATTTGTGAGATATTCATGGCTGAAATAGGTTACATACTCAACTAGTGAGGTTCGCAAATATATCAATTAGCTTTAGAATATCTGAAATAGTGTACTTACGTAAAACTTTTCATTTCGATTCTTTGTAAATGCGCAAACTTCTCATAAACACATTCAATTTGGTCACTTTAATATTTCATATCGTCATCGTTTTTGTAAAAAAGTAACGTCATAAATCAATAGAAAAGAAGGTTTTCAGATCAAACATCTTTGTAAGTAAAAGTCGATTATTTTAGTAATAGTTATCCTTCGCTGCACGATTATACACAGTTGGGTTTTTGCTGTCGACTGCTGTCAAATTTCGAACTTTGATTAAGACTTAAGCTACTTGTTCATAGTGGACGCCATCTCACTTGGATTTTATTAATAATTTATCTTTAAATTGCTTATTTTAAAAGACAAAAAATAAAGATTCTTTCTATATTCCGCACTAAAGGTCGTCAATAGCTACTAAAAAACAAAAATAAAGAAAATATGTTGAGGGCCAGTGGAGAAAATGGTACCGAACCGTTTTGTCTTTGCCTATTTATATAAAGATGTTTTAAAATATGTACAATATCCACTGCATATTTATCTGACGTAAATACGTTATTTAATCCATTCAACTTTTTTATACACCTATATAAAGAATTTTATAGGGTCAAAATAATGTGTATGCATAATTCGCAAAATATAAAATCACATCATTGTAAATTTCGAGAAAGTTACATAATTCTCTTTACGTATCAGCATTGTGAAAATTTCGGCAGAACTTATTGCCAATAACTAACAACCCACTTGGATTTGCATACGATAGAAAGTCTTTCCGGCACGCCATCAAACTAAATCACCGCCTCCAAATTCAAGATCGACTTCTCTGCTACATCTCGAAAAATTTTAAATAAAACTTATTGAAGCGAATCCGTTCCAGTCGTCTTTTTGCGAATTTAAATGATAGGAACGTGAATCGGTAAAGGAATCTTTAGTGAAATTGGCCTGATAAGTGATAGAAATATAAGGAAATTTCTTTATGTTGTGCCGCAGTGATGAAGAGGAAATCTTTTATTTAAATTGGTCGGGGACGGTTGGTTAATAAATAGGTGAGAGTTAAAGTTAACGAGATCGTTTGTGAAGGAAAAACGTTATTGGAATACGTTCGGTAAGGTTGGAAATTTAACAGATTTTTGGTGACATTCGGGAGTTATGAAATTTGTTATTTTTCTTAATTCGTCCCTTCTGCTATAGTACGAATATTTTCTTCAGTTCACAAAGGTAATCCTAACTAATATTACAAATTTGAAGACGCGAGATGTAAAGACCGACATCTAGGATTTTCGGGGAAACTAACATATAGAGGTTCCGAATCTGGAGCAATTACATGGAACGGCACCAGATTCGGAACCTCTATGTGCTAGTTTCCCCGAAAATCCTAGATGTCGGTCTTTACATCTCGCATCTTCAAATTTAACGATATGTATCAAATACATTAAAAAGTGTTCGAGAGGACTTTCGATTGTGGGAAGCGCAACTGATGAAGGTTCCCTAACCAGAAACAATATATGTATTATATACAGGGTGCGTTTTTTTATGATCAGTATGGGGTACTCGGAAACTAGCGAAGATAGAGCAATGGTTAAATTGGGAAAGATTTGCAGTTTTACTGGCGCAATTTAATGACACTTTCGGATTTTTGTAAAAAGTCATGACTTACTAGATATTTTGAAAACACGAAATTCTGTCGATTTAGTGAAATCCCTTTAGCTTCTTTGTTTTTGATTTTATAAAAAAGTGTAAATATCAAAATTGAGGGGAATTGTATCCCGAATATGATTTCATGTCCTCGTTTGCGTGACAGCTCTCGTTTTCGAGATATGACACAAACTTATCTTTTTTTGAATGGAAACCGTAGTTGGCTATGACCTCAAAAAATCGGACATTTTTAGAGCTTTTCAACGATATAATACTCGATATTTTTATTTTCACTTTTAACGTAGTTAGCCATGAAATAGATAGATTTATTAATAACTATTCCAAAAACCATTGAACGATTTTTATATTAGGTATATCAGATATAACGAAAAAACTAAATAAGTAGGTACTTTCTACAAACTTAAGAAATTAAAGTACATAATAATGGTTACAATTTATGTTCGAAAAGTCCACCATTGTTATTTAGACAAAAATTGCATTTGTTTAAGATTGACATTACCGCTTTCCTCACAGACCACCTATCAATTTCTTCAATTGCTTGTGATACCGCCTCCCTTAGGTGACCAACTGTCTCATACTTTCTTTTGTATACTTTGTTTTCTAGCGCACCCCATACCCATAAATAGAAATCTATAATTGCCAAATCGGGAGACCGGGATGGCCATTCGCGTGGGCCATTTCTTCCTATCCAAGAGTTTGGATAGATATTATCTATTGTCTTACTAAAACGAGTTATGAGCAGGTGCTCCATCATGTTGGAACCACTCAATTTCTGAACGAGTTCTCAAACAAATTATGCAACATGTCTTGAAAAGTGTATTGCAAGAAATGTAAGTAGCGCTCCACAGTAAGTGATTCGTCATAGATAAAAGGCCCCAGAATAGTAGACCTTATGATACCACACCAAACATTAAAACCAAATTTTATCTGAGGTCGTCTTTGTTCTACATGGAAAGGGTTTTCTTTAGCCCAGATATGCTTATTGTGTCTATTGAACATACCGCAGTTAGTAAATCTAGTTTCATCTGATCATAACACCTTTAATGAAAACTGTGGATTGTCAAGGCACATGTCTCTAAGCCATGTACAAAACAAAATACGTCGATGTTCGTCACCAGCATGCAAAGTTTGAGAAACTGAAAGTTTGTACGTGTGGAACTTGTGCGCTTTCAGTCCCTTTACTACAGTTCGTTGAGATGTGCCAGCTTCTGCCGCAATCTCACGAGTTGATGTAGATTGATTTTGATTTACCATTGCCAAAACATTTATTTGTCATGCATAAATGTACATAGAGCAGGTTGACGACGATTAAAATATCTATGAAAGTATTCCTCAGCTGCACGAACTGATTTGTATGGCATATGATATAACATTCCAACATGTTCAGTTTTTTTTCGTTAGAATATTCCATTTTATCACGAAAACTTGTCATCAATATTGACTGTCAGTTCAGCACTACTAATGGAATTTTTCATGTCTACCTACGTTAAAAGTAAAAATAAGAGAGAAAAACATTCATAACTCCGTTATTTTTATGAATAACTATGTCGAGTATTATATCGTTGAAAAGCTCTAAAAATGTCCGATTTTTTGAGGTCATAGCCACATATGATTTCCATTCAAAAAAAGATAAGTTTGTGTCATATCTCGAAAACGAGAGCTGTTACGCAAACGAGGACATGACAATCATATTCGGGATACAATTCCCTTCAATTTTCATATTTACACTTTTTTTATAAAATCAAAAACAAAGGTGCTAGAGGGATTTGACTGAATCGACAGAATTTCGTTTTTTCAAAATATCTAGTAGGCCATGACTTTTTACAAAAATCCGAAAGTGTCATTAAATTGGAGCAGTAAAACTGCAAATCTTTCCCAATTTAACCATTGCTCTATCTCCGCTAGTTTCCGAGATCCCCATACTGATCATCAAAAAAACTCACCTTGTATATATTGTCTTGCATACAAAAGAATGACACCTCGAAGAGAGTATATAATATGTATTACAAATGCTGTAGTGAGTTTGTTTGTTTGTTACGCTTTGACGCCTAAACTGCTGAATCGCTTGGGATGAATTTTGGTATAGAAATAGATGGGACCCTGGAGACGGCTATAGGCTACTTTTTTTCGCGAAAATTTTTTAGGGAGTGTTGCTGGGAGGGGGTAATTTTTTTATGGAACTTGTTATTGCATTGTCCGATTTGTTTCAAATTTTGCAAAAATATTGTTTATAATAATTAAATATGCCATTTTATTTCAACCTACTCGTAAAAGATGTTGATCATTACGTCGGTTTAGACAGGGGACCGTTTCTCCTTTTCTATAGCTTTGCAAATAGTGAATTCTCTAACGGCATTCGGAGATATAATGGTCCAACTGTCTATGAAGTTGTGTGTGTGTGTGTGTATTGTTTTGTAATATTTGGTTTAATTTATATATAGGTTTTTCAGGCCAAACCTTTTCAAAGATGTGTTTCGTGTCTAAGGACATTTGCTGAACAAATTTTCTTAGCTGACGTCAATTGTTCTATTCAGCTGATCTGTTGTCGACAGCTTCTAAGTTATTATCTTGTGGTATTAGCCTCAATCTCAGTAACAGAAAGAAAAACTGAAAAAAACTGAATTTACAAAGTATATTAACTGACTAAAATTACTCCAGAATATTAATACTGCATATTCATTTTTTTCCAGGTATCTTCTAATCGAAACTGCAAATCCAAACAACATGATTGAATCTAGAAACGACACCGAAGACACATCGACGTAATCAACAACGATCTACCGCTACTGCCATCTGGTGGTTAGAGATGAACACGAGCACCTTGTTGAATAACAGCGTTAATCTCACAAACGTCAGCGATAACAATGACAACTCGACGGTCGTCATCCCGTACGACCAGAGACCTGAGACTTACATCGTGCCGGTGTTGTTTTTCATCATTTTCGTCGTCGGGATTATCGGAAATGGGACTCTCGTCGTGATATTCCTCAGGCATAAAAACATGAGAAATGTCCCTAACACGTGAGTATATTCGTTACATGAGTTCTACTTTGTAAGGAAATTGTCAGTGATAATGTTTTAAGAAATATAAAGGGTGTCCGGTATGTCGAAGTGAAACCGGAAACTCGGGTGATAGGCCAAGTAATAGTAGTTATCAGAAAAATATTAGAAAATATAAGTTGCGTATTTAAAGAATTATAAGCATTTAAAAAACCCAGTGACGGTCTTTCAATCCTAATGATGCAAGCTTTTACTTTACTTTTTTTTTTTTTGGTATGATGTAATACTGAATAATGCGTAAATCATAATTTTCCAATATTTCTGCTTCCTCTTTTGTTTCTTCTCCTTCTTTTTGATCTTCTTCTTCTTGTTGTTCTTTTCCTCTTTTTCACTTTGGGTGCTAGTAAATTGCCCCAATAGCGATTCCTCGTTGGTATCACAGGAATCATAAGAGTCATAGGAGTCATTTACAGTTGAAGACTCAACATTAAAGCACGACCAGCGTTGACAATGTGTACACGCCAGGGAACAAAACAGTCTAACTTTTTTGCAACCGCATTTAGCATTACATCCCTTTTTTTCAGTTGCAAAATATTGTGTTCAGCAGTTTATCTGAGGCTGGTGAAAGTAAAGTCTGAACTGGCTCTAATGTGTTGCCGACCAACTTCCAACCGCAGTCTCAAGGTTACACTGACATACAAAATTAGGGACCTGCGATTTTAATAGTTTTACTTATATCTTACATAGGCAAATTACAATCATCTATAGGAAACTAATTTTACTTATATTACATCTTCAGTGATGTATACAGAGTGAGTTTTTTTGATGATTTTTTTAATGATAAGTATGGGGATCTCGAAAACTAGCGGAGATAGAGCAATGGTTAAACTGGGAAAGATTTCCAGTTTTACTGGTCCAATTTAATGACACTTTCGGATTTTTGTAAAAAGTCATGGCTTACTAGATATTTTGAAAAAACGAAATTCTGTTAATTTAGTCAAATCCCTCTAGCACCTTTGTTTTTGATTTTATAAAAAAAGTGTAAATATCAAAATTGAAGGGAATTGCATCTCGAATATGATTGTCATGTCCTCGTTTGCGTAACAGCTCTCGTTTTCGAGATATGACACAAGCTTATCTTTTTTGAATGGAAATCATAGTTGGCTATGACCTCAAAAAATCGGACATTTTTAGAGCTTTTCAACAATATAATACTCGATATAATTATCCATAAAAATAATTTATTTTCACTTTTAACGTAGGTAGCCATGAAAAAGATTGTTTTCACTTTGACGTTTCCTCATTTGAGAGTAATTCCATTAGTAGTGCTGAAGTGACAGTGATAAAATGGAATATTCAAACGAATAAAAACTGAATATAGTGGAATGTTATATGATATGCCATAAAAATTCAGTTCGTGCAGCTGAGGAATACTTTCATAGATATTTTAATCGTCGTCAACCTGCTCTATGTACATTTAAGAGGCTTTACGATAGTTTACGCAGATATAGATCAGCACAAATAAATGTTTTGGCAATGGTAAATCAAAATCCATCTACATCAACTCGTGAGATTGCGGCAGAAGCTGGAACATCTCAACGAACTGTAGTTAAGGTACTGAAAGCGCACAAGTTCTACACGTACAAACTTTCAGTTTCTCAAACTTTGCATGCTGGTGACGAACATCCACGTATTTTGTTTTGAACATGGTTTAAAGACATGTGACTTGACAATCGACAGTTTCCATTAAAGGTTTTATGGTCAGATGAAACTAGATTTACTAACTGTGGTATGTTCAATAGATATAATGAGCATATCTGGGCTAAAGAAAATCCTTGCCATGTATAACAAAGACGACCCCAGATAAAATTTGGTTTTAATGTTTGGTGTGGTATCATAGAGTCTACTATTTTGGGGCCTTTTATCTATGACGAATCACTTACTGGGGGGGCGTTACTTGCATTTCTTGCAATACACTTATCAAGACATGCTTAATAATTTGAATTTGAGGGGTTCCAACATGATGCAGCACCTGCGCATAACTCGTTATTAGTAAGACAACACGTAGATAATATCTATCCAAACTCTTGGATATGAAGAAATGGCCCACGCGAATGGGCACCCGGACTCCCGATTTGGCAGTTATAGACTTCTATTTATGGGATGCACTAAAAAACAAAGTATACAAGAGAAAGTATGAGACAGTTGGTGACCTAAGGGAGGCGGTATTACAAGCAATTGAGGAAATTGATAGGTGGTCTGGGAGGAAAGCGGTAATGTCAATCTTAAAAAGATGCAATTTTTGTCTAAATAACAATGGTGGACTTCTCGAACATAAATTGTAATCATTATTATGTACTTTAATTTCGTAAGTTTTTAGTAAGTACCTACTTATTTAGTTTTTTCGTTATATCTGATAAATCTAATAAAAAAAAATCGATCAATGTTTTTTGGAATAGTCAAATATTAATAAATCTGTTTCATGGCTAACTACGTTAAAAGTGAAAATAAGAGAGAAAAGCATCCATAACTCCGTTTTTTTTATGAATAACCATATCGAGTATTATATCGTTGAAAAGCTTTAAAAATATCCGATTTTTTGAAGTCATAACCAACTATGGTTTCCATTCAAAAAAAAAGATAAGTTTGTGTCATATCTCTAAAACAAGAGCTGTCACACAAACGAGGACATGACAATCATATTCGGGATACAATTCCCTTCAATTTTGAAATTTACACTTTTTTATAAAATCAAAAACAAAGGAGCTAGAGGGATTTGACTAAATCGACAGAATTTCGTTTTTTCAAAATATCTAGTAAGTCATGACTTTTTACAAAAATCCGAAAGTGTCATTAAATTGGGCCAGTAAAACTGCAACTCTTTCCCAATTTAACCATTGCTCCATCTCCGCTAGTTTCCGAGGTCCCCATATTAATCATCAAAAAAACTCACCCTGTATACGTGGCTGGCGTACTTATGCAAATTATGACGATTACAAGTTATTCAACTTTTTAAAGCGATGTAGGAAAAAAATATACATTTTTATAGAGAATTTTGTGATCTACAGTTTTGCGATAAACCTTACCGTTTTGCTGAAAATAACAACAAAAACTCCTAGTATTAGGATGGCTTATCTTTGGGAACCCATATTGCTTTTTTGAGCACATACTCAAGCTACTAATCGACTATATGGTTATAACACATCGTATAATATTTCACACTCACTAGATTCTCTGGAAGACACTACACGTGTTACTTCCCCTGTTTGTTTGCGCGTATCACCGAATAACCTGTCCAAACTAACATCAAATATTATTATTTCAAATTAGCACTTACACTGAGGACACAATTGCCATGAAACATCGTTATATCCAATTTCACGTTTAATCCCCAACAACAGCGTAACGAAGTGTTCCGTGAGGAACATGAAACCCTCCATGTTTTCAGTGCTCTCTCTCGGTTAAAGTAATCAAAAAGTGGAAGGCAAGCACTTCAATCTTTGGTCGCCGTCATTCCAATTAAAGACGTAATGTGGAATAATTTTGTTTACAGGATACTATAAATATTTCGAATTATCAAATGTTAGAATATGTGGAGTTTTAATAGGATTCATTTTAAAGCATTTATAAAACACTAGTGGTCGCCCAATGGTCAAAATTCGACCTTATTTCAACAAATTGTGGACATTATTATTGTTCCTGTGTCAAAACTCAATTTCTATAAAAAATAAAGTTGGAGAGAAACCAAAAAGTAGGCGTCATTAACCCTCCCCCCCCCCTCAAATAGATTCTATGACTAGTTTTCGAGATATAGAGTGTTAAATATCGAAAATGCCGCATTTTTGATATCAGATTTCCAATGATAGAAGTGCTTTAATTCCGGTTATTGGAAAATTGTGATTTGTACATTATTGGACATAAGCATTTCACAAAACAATTGCGATAAGTTTTGGTTCGATTACAGGGTATTTAAGAAATACGTAACATGTGATTTTGGAAAAAATCTTTTTTTTTATTACTACGTCGAAAACATAAGAAGATGTTATTGCACAATTAATATCTCGTTAAAGTAATAATTTCTTTGGTGTGCTTCATATAATATACAGTATGAGCCATAAATATAGATTAAGAGGGCATATATTATTTTTTTCTATTAATGAATCACCCTGTACGAACCATTCGTGCTGCAATTTTAATAAGACATGAAACATAAATAGTATCTGTCTCTTTATACTCAACGGGATGTGAAACTTATTGCAAGAACTATACACATTGAAAAAATGTATTATTTTATACTACCCTGTAGTTTTAAATTCTCTCCGTCAACTTTGTATTTTATTACATTTTTACATTAACAAATGTTCAGTGTTTTACTGAGCAGAATATTATTAAAATTGTATGACTAGTTTTCGAGATATAGGGTGTTAAACATCGGAAATGTCTCCCTTTTTCTTATCAGTTTTCTCATAACAGACGTTTATTATTTCCGTATATTGCAGGAAAGGTAATTTTCGCATTATTTGACAAAAATATGGGATAAAACGGTTACCATTAATTATATTTTATTACAGTGTGTTTCCAATATATGTACCGTGTTTTTTTTTCAAAAAACTATTTTTTTTATTACAACGATGAATATATAAGATGTAATCGCACAATTAATAAGAAATGAGTTCTTGGACGTGTTCATATATTATACAGTGTAAGTCGAAAATATAGCTATAGTGGACATATACCATTTTTTACCATTAATGAGTAACCCTGTATAAACTACAATACGTTAATTTGTACATTTTTTGCAAATTTAGTGTGATGAGTCGTAGATTTGTATAATTTAATATAAAAATTCTAGGACGCATGGTTTGTACAGGGTTACTTATTAATGGAAAAAATAATTGATGCTCCCTTTAGCAATTTTACAACTCACACTGTATAATGTATGAACACGTCCAAAAACTAATTTCTTTAACATTATATTAACTGAGCAATTAGATCTTCTTATTTATTCAACGTTATAAAAGAAATGAGTTTTCTAAAAAAACATGTTACGTATATAGGAAACACCGTGTAATATAAAATAATTAATAGTATTTTTTGTGCAATATTTATGTCAAACAATGCGCAAACCACGTTTTCTGAAATAAACGGAAATAAAACACATCTATTATGAGAAATCTGATCCGATGAAGTTGACATTTCCGATGTTTAACACCCTATATCTCGAAAACTAATACAATTTTAATAATATTCTGCTCAGTAAAACACTGAACATTTGTTAACGTAAAAATGTAATAAAATACAAAGTTGACGGAGAGAATTTAAAACTACGGAGTAGTATAAAAAAAACATTTTGTCAATATGTATAGTTTTTGCAATCAGTTTAACATCCCGTTGAGTATAAAGAGACAGATAATATATATGTTTAATGTCTTACTAAAATTGCAGTACGAATGGTTGGTACAGGGTGACTCATTAATAGGAAAAAATAATATATGCCCTCTTAATCTATATTTATGGCTCACACTGTATATTATATCAAGCACACCAAAGAAATTATTACTTTAACGAGATATTAATTGTGAAATAACATCCTATGTTTTCGACGTTGTAATACAAATTTTTTTTCCAAAATCACATGTTACGTATTTCTTAAATACCCTATAATCCTCCAAAACGTATGGCAATTGTTTTGTGAAATATTTATGTCCAATAATGTACAAATCACAATTTCTCCAATAACACTCTATATCTCGAAAACTAGTCGTAGAATCTATTTGAGCCCATGGACTTTTTTTGTCAAAACGTTAACCCCTACAACATAATACCAAAATCTCAAACAATTTGACGGAGGTCCATTTTCCCATGAGAAAGGTGCCTGCCTGGTCCTTTGGAAAATTTTTGTGAAATAAGCGAGGATGGTTATTTTGTGCATTTCTGTTAAATGAACCATTTTTCTGATATTATTACGTACATTTAACGAAATTCAAACGACAATAGCACTGACACTGATCACCACTGTCAAGCAGGCAGACAACAGGATGGCTAAGGCTATGAGTTTTGACGAAAATAAACCGAACTGTTTGTTATTTCATATCAGTAAAAAGGAACGGAGGAATGGTTTTTGCTTACTATCTAGCGTATTAGTGAAATAAAATAATTTTTGTTATAAATCTGAAAACACTTAATAGCTCGAAACTGTTGAAGATAGGTGTAGGACATTGAAAAAAATATATTTACTTGGAATCGTAATAATTTTGTTTGTTTTTGTTCCAGATACATTTTGTCGCTAGCTTTAGCCGATTTGCTGGTACTTATAACCAGCGTTCCATTCACATCGATAGTATACACTATGGAATCATGGCCTTGGGGCGAACTCATCTGCAAGATATCCGAAACTGCAAAGGACATCTCAGTGGGGGTTTCCATTTTCACATTGACAGCTCTTTCGGCTGACAGATTTTTTGCCATTGTGGATCCCTTGAAAAAGTTTCATACTAGTGGTAAGTCAAACAGAAAATAAAACATTTAAAAATATATATATATAACCGACTTCTACCTATAACTAAAAGCTAAAAATAATTATAACAAAATACAACTGTAGCAAATAAATAACACATTCAATGTTGTTAGGTACCTACCCAGCAAGTAAAAAATGTAAACATTAAAAGGTGCTCATTCAGTACATATTAATTACCTACCAATCTAGTATATTTTTGAAGTCGGTTCCAATCAAATATAAAATCCTTCATTGCGTACTTATACCTCTACTACTTCATCAAACTTGATTGTTGCTTGGCACCTACTTCAAAAATATACTAGATTGGTAGGTAATTAATTTGTACAGAATGAGCACCTTTTAATGTTTACATTATTTACTTCCTGGGTAGGTACCTAACAATATTGAATGTGTTATTTATTTGCTAGAGTTGTATTTTGTTATAATTATTTTTACCTTTTTAGTTATAGGTAGAAGTCGGTTATATTTTTTTTAAAAATGTTTTATTTTCAACTTTTTAGTTTTTTGAACTCAGGTAGTTTTCATTCATTCTTTATTTTTTATTTTGTATGTATAACCTTAATAGACAGAACCACGTAACATCGAAAGACTCAACATTAGACAATGATACATTTTCATTTAAATTGACTAGTAAATGTTTACGAACAAAAGGTACTAGTACGCGTTGACTTAACAAGCCCAAACAATATTTATGCCTTATGGACCACGCCATGTAATCTTTTTTCAACTTTTTTTGACAACTCTGTATAACTATAGATAAATCCACTCCGCCCTATATACCAACCATAATGTACATACGACTGGCCACGGACAAGCATAAATTTGTTAGCTGCCTTCTGTAAACTATAGGACGGAGTAGAATCCATTCCATATTTACGGAGTCATATCCATCCTATACTTCAACTATAGTATATAACTCCTTGTGGACTACCCCATAAATTATTTCATTTTTATCATTTAATATTATCGCCCTCTGTAACATTAATTCCTCTCCACACTTTATGCAACTTCTTATGGGCCATAAAAGAAATCATTTTTTAATCACACTGTATAAATATAATTCAACTCCAGCATATATTTCAACCATCCTGTATATGATTTGCTTATGTCCACATCATATATCAGTTTTTTAATCACCCTATATAATTTTAATTTCACATTTTCCAACATTTTTATACCACCAAACGTCCAGTCCACCCTATATTCCAACCATCCTGTATATACAGCTGCCTACGGACCACTATCATTCTAGTCCGTCCTGACAACCAAAGCACCCACTTCGCAAAATGCAAAAATTTGCATTTAAATAGGTATTTATTTTGGTACTCATTGATCCAGTGCCCAAAATGCCCGCACTATTGCGTTGGAATTAAAATGTTTATGAGGAAATGTCCGTTATGTCATTTCGATGAAACTTTTGATAAGAATTTTGGAATTTTCGGCGATTTTATGCAAAACTGCAAGAAAAGTATAGGAGATCACCTAAGGATCTTTCTTAATAGATTAAACGTTAAAAAACTATACACATCCATAAGGAGTTATCGAAAATCGACTAAAATATCAGGGATATTGGTCGATTTCCATGCACGCATGTGTTCATTCACAAATTTTATCACTTTACCAATAGAATTCTTTTCCAAAATTTGGAGTTTCTCCAATCCGGATATATACTCTATTAAACAAGACCATATTCATTCAAAACGGTGCACCACAGGAGAAGAAATCAGATAACATACATACAAAAAAATAAGGCAAAAAAATACGCGACGAATTGATAACCTCCTCCTTTTTGGAAGTCGGATAAATATGCTACAAAAAACAGGATGTTCGATTAAAATAAAACATTTTCACATTTAATACTCCCAGCAGTTCCTCATATACATATCGACTGAGCTCTTCGTGGTATATTCTAACTATAAATATAAAATTAACCATAACTTGAAAATCTCTTAGACGTCGTCGACCTGTAAAAACTTAATAAGACTACAGGACACAAGATACTTAGGACCTACAATCCAGTAATTTAGTTCGGTGAACTTAGAAAGAACAACTCCAGCCATGAAACTTTAAAACATGTCCTTTAAGACATGTCCTGTTTAGAATAAATTAATCAAGGTCAGTACCGATTATTGCCTATTATTTCAGTCACGGAAAACAATTGCTTTACCAGTAATAAAAATAAAAATCTCTGGACTATAAGAGATTAAAATATCACCCTTAACAAAATAGGGTATTTTTACAGACCGTCGACATCAAATATTTACAAGAAAATCCCTTACCATATTTATATAATTCAAGAACAACACCTGGAAGACGTTTTATCCGAGATACGCCAGGGAGTTTTACAGTATAAACAGAAAGAAAATCAGCCGTAAATTACTGAAGAGGAAAGAAATGAAAAACGCCCGATCCGGCGTATAGGGATTCCCCAGGAAATCCATAAGGTCTTTTCTCTTAATAGCTCCGTTTTTCTGTTTGTTTTCCTTTCACAAAGGGACCTGCATTTTCAGAGCTTTATCTCAAATGGAGTTTTTATCGAAATTACAATCATTCAAAAAAAGTTAATAAGAATTTAATTTGGTACGTGTGATAAAGTGGAAAATCATTTGATAATTTAACGGAGTTATGGAAACTGGAAAAGCTGTGGAACCTTTGCTGTATGACAGAAGTATAAACACGAAGTATTGTACCCTAGTCTTTACTTTTTATACTCAACGTCATTGCAATAGCTAAGATTCCCTTCATGGAATAAACCAAAACTATATACAGGGTGATTTTTTTTTGATGATCAGTATCAGGATCTGGAAACTAGCGGAGATAGCGCAATGGTTAAATTGGGAAAGATTTCCAGTTTTATTGGCCCAATTTAATGACACTTTCGGATTTTTGTAAAAAGTCATGGCTTACTAGATATTTTGAAAAAACGAAATTCTGTCGATTTAGTCATATCCCTCTAGCTTCTTAATAAAAAAGTGTAAATATCAAAATTGAAGGGAATTGTATCCCGAATATGATTGTCAAGTCCTCGTTTGCGTGCCAGCTTTCGTTTTTCGAGATATGACACACCTTATCTTTTTTTGAATGGAAACCGTAGTTGGCTATGACTTCAAAAAAATCGGAAATTTTTAGAGCTTTTCAACGATATAATACTCAATATAGTTATTCCTAAAAATAACGGAGTTATGGATGCTTTTCTCTCTTATTTTAACTTTTAACGCAGGTAGCCATGGAAAAGATTGTTTTCACTTTGACGTTTCCTCATTTGAGAGTAATTCCATTGGTAGTGCTGAACTGACAGTGATAAAATGGAATATTCTAAGGAAAAAAAACTGAATATGGTGGAATGTTATATCATATGCCATAATAATTCAGTTCGTGCAGCTGAGGAATACTTTCATAGATATTTTAATCGTCGTCAACCTGCTCTATGTACATTTAAGAGGCTTTACGATAGTTTACGCAGATATGGATCTTTTAAGAAACGACCAAAGGAATGTAATCAAATTAACGAAGCAGCACAAATAAATGTTTTGGCAATGGTAAATCAAAATCCATCTACATCAACTCGTGAGATTGCGGCAGAAGCTGGCACATTTCAACTAACTGTCGTTAAGGTACTGAAAGCGCACAAGTTCCACCCGTACAAACATTCAGTTTCTCAAAATTCTCAAAATTTGCATTCTGGTGACGAACATCGATGTATATTGTTTTGTACATCGTTTAGAGACATGTGCCTTGACAATCCACAGTTTCCATTAACGGTGTTAAACTACATTTACTAACTGCGGTATGTTCAATAGACACAATGAGCATATCTGGGCTTCAGAAAACCTTTTCCATGTAGAACAAAGACGACCCCAGATAAAATTTGGTTTTAATGTTTGGTGTGGTATCATAAGGTCTACTATTCTGGGGCCTTTTATCTATGACGAATCATTTAGTGGGGAGCGCTACTTGCATTTCGTGCAGTACACTTTTTAAGACATGTTGCATACTTTGAATTTGAGAACTCGCTTAGAAATTGACTGGTTACAACAACTCGTTATTAGTAAGACAACACTTATATAATATTTAAATTTAATTTTGAAAATGTAATTTTAAATAATCCTTTTCAAATTTAAGTACCTAGTAATTATACCACTCTTCGAATATAAATACAACTTCTTTAAGAAATATCCATTTAATCTAGTTCTTTGCCGAAGACATTAGTCTAAACGCGTCGAACAGTTTTTATGAAAACGTAAATTGTGGAAATTGCGATTGTAGTATTATCTGTTAATATTATTTTAATATAGTTTCTACCAAGTATCGACCGAATCAATTCAATATTTTCTAACAAACAATTTAATACTCCCTTTGAGGTGTCATTTTTTGTATGCAAGATAATATATATAATATACAGTGATGGGCAAATGTGTGGAACCAAGCAAATATCTCTGGAATTATTAGAGATATCAAAATGAAATTTGGAAGGTGGATACTGTAGTGGATTGCCTATTTGTTTCCAATTTTTTTTTAAATTTTGAACTTCCTGTTTTACCGGAAGTAATATCGATTTTAAAATCTGCAATGAAACACCCTGTATAGTATTTTAGTTTCTGATGAAACATTTTATTGAGAATACAAAAAATATCGGGTTTGACATTGTTTACTTCAATACCTACCGAGATATTAACAGAAAAGTAATTAAGGAAAGGAAAAATCTAATATCCATTAAAGAAATACATAATCATAATTTATTAACTAAATCTAAGTGATTTTCAAAACATTAAAACTTAACTTAACTAAACTTAATGTATTAGATGTTCAAACTGAGCACCGTTTACTTCTTGACAATAAGCAAGTCGGTTTTTAAATTCTTTAGTAACATTTGCTGTTACTTCTGGTGTAATTCTCTGGATGTCTTGAGTTATTCTTGCAGCTAATTCTTGCAAATTATTTGGTCTATCAACATAAACCTTAGACTTTAAGTAACCCCACAGAAAATAGTCTAGTGAATTACGGCGGGACTTCGTGCAGGCCATTCATAAGTACCCCTTCTTCCAATCCATCTGTGATGAAATGTCCTATCTAAATGATCTCGAACAATGCGAGTGTAATAGGGTGGTGCTCCATCCTGCTGAAACCAGATATTATTTGGTAATTGTCCATTTACCTCCAATGCCGGAATAACTTGTGTCTCCAAGAGCTCTAAATACCTATCTCCGTTTAAAGTTTCTTGTAGAAAGAAGGGTCCCACGATTCTGTTGTTATAAATGCCGGCCCAAACGTTCAATTTTTGTGGATGTTGTGTATGAGCCTCTTGTACCCAATTAAAATTACTTTGCGACCAGTAGCGACAGTTATGTCGATTAACCGTACCATTTAAACAAAATGTAACCTCGTCTGAAAACACCACATTTCTTATAAAATTATTATCACGGTTACAAATATCCATCATTGTTTCACAAAATTGCAAACGTCTGTCGAAATCGTCTTGGGAGAGTTCTTGAACGAGACGAATTTTGTATGGATGATATTTTTCTCGCCTTAATATCCTTCCTACTGAGCGACGGCTAATTCCATGCATATTGGCGAGGTCGGTAGTGGATAAGTGAGGATTTTCTTCCAATGATATAGCAACATTTTGAGCTGCACCTTCATTACTTGCACTTTTTAACCGTCCACTTTTTGGTAAATTGCTAACTGTTCCACTTGTGTCGTACCTTCGCAAAGTTTCCGTCACTACTGAACGGGATATTTGTGTATTCGGATGAACAATGTTAAAAAGGCCACAAACTTCTTGATGCGTCCTTTTCCTCTCCCTATATCCAATCATCATTAATATTTCAATTCTTTTTCTTTCACTTAATTCGGCCATTTTACGATCAAATTAAAACAATACAATCTTTTTACGTTCAAATAAAAAAACTAATAACTTATTTTGACAACTACTGTCACTTCTGCAATGATTTCATGGACTACTAAACTTGATTCAGATTTAATTTGGGTCTGATTTAAATAAACGCACGTGTATTCGACTATGGAACAAGCAGTGCTGTTGGCTGTGACGGTATAATGCCACCGATTGGCCAATAGAAATACAAATCCTTACCGAGCGGTTTGTTTATATCGGGCGTAAATGAAATCTGAACCGAGTTTAGCTACCATCGAATTTTCCTTTCCTTAGTTACTTTTCTGTTAATATCTCGGTAGGTATTGAAGTAGATAATATCAAACCCGAGATTTTTGTATTCGCAATAAAATGTTTCATCAGAAACTAATATACTATACAGGGTGTTTCATTGCGAATTTTAAAATTGACATTACTTTCGGTAAAACAGGAAGTTCAAAATTGTAAAAAAATTTGGAAACAAATAGGCAATCTACTGCAGTATCCACCTTCCAAATTTCATTTTGATATCTCTAATAATTCGAGAGATATTTACTTGATTACTTTTATGTTTTTTGGGCAATAACACTACAATAGAAATAAAACGACGTATATTGCTGGAATACCAAACGTTTCAAAGTCTATTCTGACTTCGTTGTCAATGGCTTTATATTTATTGATGTAAATTGCAAAATGAAAATTTGATTTATGACATTTAAAATTGACATTCTTATTATTGCCCAAAAAAAACATAAAAGTAATCAAGAATATGCCACAAACAACGTTTCGAAGACAATATTTACTTGGTTCCACACATTTGCCCATCATTGTATATTGTCTCTGGTTAGGGAACCTTCATCAGTTGCGCTTCCCACAATTGAATGTCTTCTCGAACACTTCTTTATTTATTTGATACATTTCGTTAAATTTGAAGACACGAGATGTAACGACCGACATCTAGGATTTTCGGGGAAATTAGCACATAGAGCTTCCGATTCTGGAGCCGTTCCAAGTAATTTCTATTAACCGTAAATCCTAGGTGTCGGTCTTTACATCTCGCACCTTCAAATTTAACGATATGTATCAAATATATATGAAGTATTCGAGAGGACATTCAACTGTGGAAAGCGCAACTGATGAACGTTTCCTAACCAGAAACAATATATATCATATATATTGTCTTGCGTACAAAAGAATGACACCTCGAAGAGAGATTCAATATCTCTGAAAGGTGAAGTTAACCTTAAAATTTCATCGTGAGATTCGGAACCTCTATGTGCTATTTCCAGGTGGTGGAAGGAAAGCAACCCGGATCACCATCTGCATAGCTGTTTCGATATGGGTCTTAGCCATAATATGTGCCATACCAGCAGCTGTTGGTTCATTCATCCGACAGTTTCCCGAGAACGGTGAAGCGGAATTTCTAGTCTGTTATCCATTTCCACCAACCTGGTTCAACAATTCGTACCCCCAAGTAATGGTTATGGCAAAATTCCTTATTCTGTACGTCATTCCTTTGGCAATTATAGCGATCTTCTACTTGAACATGGCGTTCTATTTGATACTCAGCACACGAAACGTACCAGGTGAAATGCAAGGAATGCAAAGACAGGTAAGTGATATTACTGCTCTTAATTTTTTTTCCAAATTTTGTTGAGAAGGAAAAGTATGCAAAAAGTGTACGATTTGACTGATTGACGTCTGTAATCATTTATGCATCCTGTAATCATTTATGCATTCCTGACCACCACGCAGCCCAGATCTTAATCCACTATACTTTTTCTATAGGGCCACTTAAAATCCAGTGTTTAATGCCTTGCTAGTAATACAAAAAAAGAATTATTGTTATTATCATTATTTGATTAGAAATAATGCAGTCATTTTTCCTTGTTAGACAAAATCTTAGTAGATAATAAAACCTTAATTGACATAGCAATCCAACAACAACAGCAATAACATAAATATTAAGCAGGCTGAAAAAAAAGCCAAATACAGGGATTTGGAATTTCAAATAAAGACACAGTGGGGCATGAACGACACACGAACTGTACCAATTGTTATGTCAACAACAGGAGTAGTCCCAAATCTTTTACTAAATAATTTAAAATACCATCTTTACCAACTAATGCAAAAAGCCGTTCTGTTAGGAACAGCCCGGACGGTCAGAATATTCATGGGAAGCTGCCACGACTGCAACCGCGGGCCTGATAACCTGGCAAGTGCTCCCACAGAGCTAAACCCTTTCGATATCTAGGATATCTGGGGTTGGTGAATTTTCCCCTTTAGAGGGAGTGTTCTGCCTTATGGTCAAGTCGGGAAGAAATTTAAACTCCTTGGTATTTTTTATTGGAATTTTAATTATCTCCTTCTGGGTGTTACGATTTCATTGTCAGTAAATATATGAATCCCTTTTTTATAATTATATATTTCTAAATTAACTTGACTAGAGTTCTACTACATATGATGATATCCTAGTACAATTTTCTCGAATCAGTCAAATGGTTCAGGAGTTACACGACAATTAACAGACGCACCAACGATTATCCAAGGATATAGACAAGGCATTAACAATTTACAAAATAAAACAGTTATTTTCAATATTTACAATTTATAACTGCGTTGCGCAATGTATGAGTAAAACTTAACAGCAACGATTAACAAAAAACTCTTGGTTTTCAGATCAAAGCAAGGAAGAAAGTAGCCATCACCGTTTTGATATTCGTCGCAGTGTTTGCCCTGTGTTTCGCACCGTCACACACGTTCATGCTGTTTTTCTATTTCCATCCCAAAGCACAAGAGTTCTACAACGCCTTTTGGCATTATTTGAGGATCGTTGGATTTTGTTTCTGCTATTTGCACTCATGCGCTAATCCCTTGGCTTTGTATCTCGTGAGCGGAGCCTTTAGAAAATACTTCAACAGGTAAGATTTGATTATTTACAATATATAAATCTGAAGACGAATTTGTTAATTAATTCATTTTTAACATACAAGGTGTAAACGATTTGAGTGCAAAGATGTTAAGGATCAATACTTCGGCTCAAAACAAATCAAAAAGCTGTATAACATTTTCAGAAATAGACCATAGTTTTGCCAAAAAAAAAATTTAGAAGTTGGGTAGCCTTTATTATAGTGAATAATAGACTATTTCCAGCTCAAAATGCTTGTAAAGCTAAATATGTAAATACTCAATATATACAGCTTTAATAATTGTATTAACAAAAAAATTATTATTTATACTCTAAATATTCTGTTATAATTTGCCGTACGTTTCTCCGACGTGGCATATAAACACTCCTAGCTTAGTACATGTCTACTTTTAACTACAGCTGACCGCCGCCACGATTGTTTTTTTTTGCTGTATCGGTTCTTGTGCGAAAGTGAAACTGATTTGCGTGATATTCGATGTAGAGATCGTGAATTGATTTTCATTGTAAAAATAAATTGCAAACACAAATAAAAGCAGTTGTGGATTGTCAGTTCGAGTGCGAGGGTATTCGTTTGTGACAAATAATTGCAGGTTACAGAATTAGGGAAAGACCTGACGTGTTATTAATTTGTGGGGAAAGCAGATGTAATAGCAGGGATGTTGAAAATTTACTATAAAGAATTCGTTTGTTCTCCTGAGCTCTATCATGATGATCCTGTAAGTACATGGGTAGGTAATAAATATTTTTTAGTAATAATAACAGATAAAAGAAGTTCATATTAGAAATGTTTTGTTTAATATACTTTGTATCGAATTATTTCTATATCATATATGTTTACAACTTTGTATCCCCCTTCTTCAACTTGATGCACAAAAAATCACAGGTGTTCATGTTTTTGGAGTGACTCATTTCTTTATTATTCGTACTAAAAGTGAATCTGATTTTGCCGCGACGTTGCCGGATTGACAATACTTTACTTAACATGTGTTAAGTAAAGTATATTAAGGCCTATAGACCATACTGTTATAAGAGTTTTATTTTCACCTAAAATATATGCCCTCAAACTATTTACACCCTGTATACAAACTAATATGAATAGTTCTAGAAAACACATTCATATAAAATTCAGTCAGCTATTACCTAGTGGGTTCGAATTCCACCACTGCCCCTGAGTATTTGGGGTTATCTAAGTGCAAGGCATGCATTTGCGAAATTCGTAAAAGATTGTTACTTGAGACTGTTATCACCATATACGGGGTTGTGCAAATGACTCGGAACACCTTAATTTTCGTTATAATACAAGTTCTATTTCTAATATTGTTAACGGACTTCAAAAAGAAGGATGTTCCCAATTCGTCGGTATATCTGTTTTTTTTATTTGTGTTCCGCGATTCCTTGAAACCGGCTCAAGGAATTTGGATCGTTTAATCTGGATTCTGTTAAGGTAGAACCCGAAGTGGTCCCATATTTTTATCAAGGACATAGATTATACCGTTTTTTTATTAAAACGGCAAAAAATTCAAGCGACTTTCTTATATAGCCTTTGAGCAGATTTTATTCGCAGGCGAGACAAGATTTTCAATGGCAGCCATTGTTAATAACCACCTCAACCAGATATGAGTGGAAGAAAATCCTCATGCTATCGTTGAAGCTCCCCACCAGGAACGATTTTCTTATAAACGTGTGGATTGGAACTATTGGAGACCACCTAACTGGCCCTCATTCGCTTACACCTACATTAAATGGAGATACATACACTCAGTTTCTAAGCGAAAAACATATCCAGATCTCTAGATAGGTCGAGGTGGGCCTCGATAGTGGCCATCTCGTTCACCTGATTTAAATCCGATATACTTTTCAACTTGGGGACATTTATAAACGTTGCTTGGGGCTTCTGCTCATGACATAGAAGACTTAAGAAACCACGTGATTGTTTCTTGTAGAGTTATTCAAGATCCTCGTCGAATACGAAGATCTATGTGTCGACATCTAAATTGAATGAAGGTGGCCATTTTGAGCACGTGATTTGATCTCTTCGTTTTCAAAGTTGGGTAAACTTGTTTTTTTTAAATCTGAAGATTTCAGCACACATCGGTAACGAAGGATTTACGGACATACAGGGTGAGGTTTTTTTTGATGATCAGTATGGGGATTTCCGAAACTAGCGGAGATAGAGCAATGGTTAAATTGGGAAAGATTTGCAGTTTTACTGGCCCAATTTAATGACACTTTCGGATTTTTGTAAAAACTAATGGCTTACTATCTTACTGTCGATTTAGTCAAATCAAAATTTAAAGGGAATTGTATCCCGAATATGATTGTCATGTCTTCGTTTGCGTGACAGCTCTCGTTTTCGAGATATGACACAAACTTATCTTTTTTTGAATGGAAGCCATAGTTGCCTATGACCTCAAAACATCGGACATTTTTAGAGCTTTTCAGCGATATAATACTCAATAGAGTTACTCATAAAAATAACGGAGTTATGGATGCTTTTCTCTCTTATTTTCACTTTTAACGTAGGTAGCCATAAAAAAGATTGTTTTCACTTTGACGTTTACTCATTTGAGAGACAAGTTTTTTGTTATATGATATAACATTCCACCATATTCAGTTTTTCTTCTTTAGAATATTCCATTTTATCACGAAAACTTGTCTCTCAAATGAGTGTCTTAAACGTCAAAGTGAAAACAATCTTTAAAATTCATGGCTACTATTCTACATTAACTGGGAGCGCTTCTTGTATTTCTTGTACAATTTTCAAGAAAATAAGAGAGAAAAGAGTTGTTCATGATGGAGCCATAACTCGTTATTAGTAAGACGCGAATTACCCGGTTCCCGATTTATGAGTAACTGTATCGAGTATGAGACATTGGTGATAAGGGAGGCGGTATTACAAGCAATGAAAAGATAGGCTCTAAAAGTGTCCTTAAAAAGATGTTTTGAAATAACAATGGTCTTTTCGAACATAGGCAACTATGTTTTTAGCTTCCATTGAAAAAAAGATAAGTTTTTTAATAAATAAATCTATTTCATGTGTCATATCTCGAAAACGAGAGCTGTCACGCAAACGAGACATGACAGTCATATTCTTGATACAATTCCATTCAATTTTGATATCTACACTTTTTTATAAAATCAAAAAACAAAGGAGCTAGAGGGATTTGACTAAATCGACAGAATTTCGTTTCTTCAAAATATCTAGTAAGTCGTGACTTTTTACAAAAATCCGAAAGTGCCATTAAATTGGGCCAGTAAAACTGCAAATCTTTCTCAATTTAACCATTGCTCTATCTCCGCTGGTTTCCGAGATCCCCATACTGATCATCAAAAAAAATCACCCTGTATATTCATAGGAACTTTTCATCATAAAATGAAGGAAGCACATCTTAAAATCCTTAGCACTTATTCATTTACACCCTGTATACCAAAATGTATAACAGGTGTGTATAAAAGAAGACTTGTGTAAAAAGAATGCAAAAAATAAACCAAACAAAGTAATCTCAACAAAATGGCTTTTATCCGTGAAACATATCCAGTTCATGAAACAATACCTGATATCGGGTAATGTTATCCTTGGCAAATATTCCTAAACAAATCTCTACATTACTTATAAGAATTCAAATGCCGAGCGAATTATTTGATATCGAATGCTCGGAATATATGAAATATCCCCATACAGGGGCAATATCAGTCTAAAGAACAATTTCGCATTCAGATACGCTGGAATGGTAATGTAATGTAATATCGTACCGCTCTCGACTCAATATTGGATGCTCTTGACAAGTTACGACAATAATAAAAAATCCATTATTGGATCAAATGCACTGCAACAAAAGTACCATTTTATTCACTCCACGAAATCCCTTCAATGTAAGATAATAATAGTATTTATATACTCACTGTAACAAAAAATCCAACAGTTACTTAATAGTCATGGTTGATTCGATGATTATTTGTAGAAAGTTTTTTTGAGTTTACTCCTTAAGAATAGATTTTCATTTAAAGGCCGCGGTACCACAGTGTAATGGATTGTTTCATAGTTAACAATTCCGAAAAATAACAGTCTTAAATGAAATATCAGGAAAACCTAAAATATCATCATGACAACATTATAAAAAAATCTCAAAATAAGCAATTATCACAAATTCTAAAAATGTATAAAGACAAATACTGGCGACGTCATATAAAAATTTCAAAAACGTCAATAACGACAAAACCGTCAGAAACGTTAAACATGCCAAAAACGCAAAGATTGTCAAAGTTATCAAAAATCTTAAAAAATCAGAAATGGCAAACGTGGCCAAAAATGTCAAAAGTCGAACCGTCAACAATGTCAAACATGTCAAAAATATCAAAAAACGGCAAAAATGACAAAAATGTCAGAAATGTTAAACATGGCAATAATGTCAGTAACGTCAAAAATTAATATGTCAAAAGTGTTAAAATTGTCAAAAATGTAAAAAATGACAATAATGTCAAAAATGTCAAAATTTTCAAAAATATCAAAAATGTTAAAAACTTTAGAAATGTCGAAAATATCAAGAATATCAAACAGCCAGAAATGTCAAAAATGGCAATAATGTCAAAAATGTAAAATTTTTTAAAAATTTTAAAAATGTTAAAAACTTTAGAAATGTCGAAAATATCAAAAATATCAAAGAGCCAAAAATGTTAAAAATGTCAAAAATGTAAGAAATGTCAAAAAGTCAAAACTGTCAAAAATGTCAAAAAAGGTCGGACATGTCAAACATGCCAAAAATGTCAAAAATGGCAATAATGTCAAAAATTTCATAAATGTCAGAAATGTTAAAAATGTTAAAAACGTCAGAAATGTGGAAAACGTCAAAACTATTAAAAAAGCCAAAAATGTCAAAAATTTTAAAAATGTCAAAAATTGTATTAATGTCACAAAGGCCAAAAAGGTACAAAATGTCAAAAATCTCAAAAACCCAAAATATGTCAAAACTCACAAACATCTTAAAAGTGTCAAAAATGTCAATCATGTCGAAAGTGTCAAAAATGCCAAGAAAAAATGTCAAAATGTCAAAATGTCAAAAATTTCAAGAATGTCAAAAATATCAATAACGTCAAAATGTCAAAAATCTCAATATTTCAAAAATGTCAACAATAACAATAACTTAAAAATGTAACATGTCAAATACGGTGAAAATATCAAACTGTCGGACATTATAAACGTCAACAAAATTTTACGTTTTGACATGTCGAAAATGCCAAAACTGACAAAATTTTCAATAGTTTTCTGAATGATATTTGTAGCATATTTGTCCATGTCTAAGTACTTCTTGGGAAATAACACCAAAGTTTAAAGAAAATTGCTGTATATTCAAAACGTTTCGGGGTCTAGGTCAGACCCCGTTGTCAATGGTTAAGAAACTTGGATAAAAAAGGCACAATTCTAAGATATAAATTAAAATATTTGACAATGTGTATTATTTGATTTTTGACGTAACTAAGAGAATTTTATTTGCAATATACAGGGTAGCACAGAAACTTCTAAAGATCATATAATCATAAAGTTCCTTTCAAATTGGAGGAATTTGAAAGGGAGATCTTCAGTCGCACCTAGGAGCGCCACATAAAATTCTGAAGATCTCCCTTTCAAATTCCTCCAATTTGAAAGGAACTTTATGATTATATGATCTTTAGAAGTTTCTGTGTTATCCTGTATATTGGAAATAAAGTTCTCTTAGTTACGTCAGAAATCAAATAATAAAAATAATAAATAATAATAAAAATCATTGTCAAATATTTTAATTTACATCTTAGAATTGTGCCTTTTTTATCCGTAGTTTCTTAACAGTTGACAACGGGGTCTGATCTAGACCCGAAACGTTTGGAATATACAGCAATTTTCTTTAAACTGTGGTATTATTTCCAAGAAGTACTTAGACATTAAAATTTTCAATTGCTAAAAATAAGAAAAATAGCAAAAAAAGTTCAAACAACAAGCATAATAAGATGATAAATATTTTCGTTGGCCTTAAAGCCATATCGCTCTGTAATATTGAAATAGAGTATTAATGTTACATTTTCGTTAAGTTAAATACTCTCGTTATTCTGTCCCACTTTTCATTATAATAATTGTTGACTACTGATATCCTGCAGAATCGGCATCATTAAAATAACTTAACATTCCTTGATACAAACCACATCGTTTTACAGTGGAACCGATGAAACAAAAACCATATTCATTTCGTCTACTGGATTTATGGCTGCATGTTTTATGTAACTGTTTTCATAACCGAAAAAGCTCTTAAGCTCGTGTTTGTGTGGGCAACAACAAGCGCAATGTCTCGCTTGGATTTCGAATTAATTGAATTGTTTAAGAAGGTTTTCCGCCTTGATGCATTTGACGTAGATGAACAACTACCTCTGCTACTTTCGCAAGATGTCAAAAGCATTTAATATCGATGCAGAGACAAACGGAAGTTATTTCAATGTAAAATTGCAGTTCGGATTAGAATTGGTAATAACGAGATTGTGCATCTGTGGCTGAGGGTGGTTTGCATTGCTAATACGTTCTTTATTTTCAATACTTTTTTTAACAAAGACCCACACTTACACATCATTGATAGAAAATGAATGAATCAATCAATCAGTAAATAAACAAATTTGCTTTTCATTCTACTAAACATTCTAATTCTCTGTTTAAGATATTTTAAGTTAGAAGTCATCACTATGTCGTTATCAAACGAATACGAATTGTTGAATCTTTAGTTTGGTTTTAGTTTAATTTGGTTTAGTTGTGTTTAGTTCAGTTTAGTTCAATTTAGTTCAGTTTAGTTCAGTTTAGTTAAGTTTAGTTCAGTTTAGTTCAGTTTAGTTAAGTTTAGTTCAGTTTAGTTCAGTTTAGTTCACTTTACCTCAGTTTAGTTCAGTTTAGTCCAGTTTAGTTCAGTTTAGTTCAATTTAGTTCAGTTTAGTTCAGTTTAATTCAGTTAAGCTTAGTTAAGTTTAGTTCAGTTTAGTTCAGTTTAGTTCAGTTTAGTTCAGTTTAGTTCAGTTTAGTTCAGTTTAGTTCAGTTTAGTTCAGTTTAGTTCAGTTTAGTTCAGTTTAGTTCAATTTAGTTCAGTTTAATTCAGTTTAGTTCAATTTAGTTCAGTTTAGTTCAGTTTAGTTCAGTTTAGTTCAGTTTAGTTCAGTTTGGTTCAGTTTAGTTCAGTTTAGTTCAGTTTAATTCAGTTTAGTTCAGTTTATTTCACTTTAGTTCAGTTTAGTTCGGTTTAGTTTAGTTCAGTTCAGTTCAGTTTAGTTTAGTTTGCTTTGCTTTGCTTTGCTCTGCTTTGCTTTGCCTCGCTATGCTTTGCTTTGCTTTACTTTGTTTTCCTTTGCTTTGCTTTCCTTTGCTTTCCTTTACTTTGCTTTGCTTTCCTTTGCTTTGCTTTACTCTGCTTTGCTTTGCTTTGCTCTGCTTTGCTTTGCTTTGCTTCTTTGTTTTGCTTTGCTCCGCTTTGTTTGCTTTGCTTTGCTTTGCTTTCCTTTGCTTTGCTTTGCTTTGCTCTGCTTTGCTCTGCTTTGTTCTGCTTTGCTCTGCTTTGCTCTGCTTTACTCTGCTTTACTCTGCTTTGCTCTACTTTGCTCTGCTTTGCTTTGCTTTGATTCTTTGCTTTCCTTTGCATTGCTTTGCTCTGCTTTGCTTTGCTTTGCTTTGCTTTGCTTTGCTTTGCTTTGCTTTGCTTTGCTCTACTTTGCTCTGCTTTGCTTTGCTTTGATTCTTTGCTTTCCTTTGCATTGCTTTGCTCTGCTTTGCTTTGCTTTGCTTTGCTTTGCTTTGCTTTGCTTTGCTTTGCTTTGCTTTGCTTTGCTTTGCTTTCCTTGCCTTTCCTCTGCTTTGCTTTGCTTTGTTTGCTTTGCTTTGGTTGGGTCCGATTCAGTTCAGTTTATTTTAGTTAATACAATTTAGTTTGGTTTAGTTTAATTTAGTTTAGTTTTTTAGATTGTTTAAAAAACGGTACAAGCTATGTCTTTGAAAAACATATGGGACCATCTAGGGATCCCCCGAAACAGGATCCAGTATAAAATATCTAAATTTCTTGAGCCGTTTTTGAGTAATCGTTAAACAAACATAAGTAAAAAATAGATACAGACGAATTGAGAACCTCCTTCTTCTTGACGTTGCTTAAAAAAGAACTATAAACACTTAATTATATAAACATAATATTGGGCAAATATAAAACCACTTCTGTCATCCAGGAAAAATGAAAGAACTATTTTCTTTGTTACAGATATCTGCTTTGCAAGAAAGTCAAACGCTCGCGTTGCAACACGTGCCAAAACCCACACAACACGACCAGCATGTCGCTAGTATCGATGAAGAGAAACCAGTCGACTATCAGAAAGTCCCCTTCCTGCAAAAAACGATCCAACATTTTGATGGTCCAAGAGACTTCCGTAAGTCTGCTTGGCAATGGCAACGACCACATGTGTAGAATATAGTATTAAATGTTGTTCCAGTGAAAATAGTGCTGGAATGTTTCTGTTACCTGTAACTTTAAATGTCTGATGGCTTTAACTTCTAATAAAAGTCTCTTTTGTAAATACATGTCAGTAGTTTTTTTTCTTCAAACATACTTGACAGCATAGTATAGTATATAGTAGGAGAGCTAGCAACGTTTGGGAAACAAGAATTTCAGGTAGGCCAGTTTTTAGATATGCTATCTCTCACACTCTCCCGGACGTCATACGGGATGCCTGGCTGGCGGTAGTGCTTGCGTTCAGGTAAAACATCATATTACTAGTGACCGCCCAGTGGTCGAAATTCGACCCTATTTCATGAAATTGTAAAAAGTATAGTTTTATAAGACAGAGTTGTGGAGAAATAGGAGAAGTAAATGTATGGGGTATACTACAGATATTTTGTTCATAAATTCCACTTCAATTTGTCTATCTTGGTTTTTCGCTATAATGCCGAGAAGAAAGTCAAAAATGTCAAAAAATGTCAAAAATGTCAAAAATGTCATAATGACAAAGATGTCAAACATGTCGAACATGTGAAAAATGTAGAAAACTGTGAAAAAAATCAAAAATGAAAAAAACGTCGAAAATGTTAAAAACGTCCAAAATGTTAAAAATGTCAAGAATGTCGAATGTCAAAAATGTCAGAATGTCAAAAATGTCAAACATGTCGAACATGTGAAAAATGTTGAAAATTGTGAAAAAAGCCAAAAATGAAAAAAACCTCGAAAATGTTAAAACCGTCCAAAATGTCAAAACTGTCAAAAATGTCAAGTGTCAAAAATGTAAAAAAGTCAAAATGCCAAACATTTCAAAAATTACGAAAATGACGAAACTGCCTAACTGTCAAACGTCAAAACTATATAAATGCCAGTGATATCGAAATTGTCAAAATTTGAAGAATGTTAAAATGTCAAAAATTTCAAAAAATAGCAAAAAGTTAAAAATCGTAGTTAACAAAAAAATGGAAAACGGGAAAATAGCAATGTCCCAAATCCAAAAATAATATTTTTACTATTTTTAGAAGCAGTTGTATGAGATGTGAAAATTACCAAATGTTCAAGATAAATATGACAAATACGCCCATTCATCTAACCCGTACGAAGCAGGGGCTGGTCAACTTGTTTAGTATAAAATCTTCAAATTGACTTATTTATTTTTGAACAGATTTCAAAAAAAGTATTTTTTTACTGTAGATTATTCCACTTATATGTAATAAAATCAATTTTTACAGGAAGCAAACCATTATACTTCCACTGTCGTATTCTGAATAAGCTTTTCTTCGCAGTCCCTTGTCGTAGATACGAATTCACATGTGGAGCTGTTAAGGAAAATGGCTTCGCAGTAAGCCAACTTCTAACAAAACAGCCGCCAGAAGGGTCCCAATTACATAATTTAGATAGACCCGCTCAATTTTTTTGGAAGTATTTTTAACCTCTGAAAACGATTTTCAGGGTTGAATTTCGTCCGAGTCTTGACAGCACTTAATAGGTGAAACATTTAGGGACGCGAATTTGACTAAATAACTTCGAGCTCTGTTAACGGGAGCAAAATAGATGTCTAGCAATTTATTTGTTCATTCAACTTTTGGGGTTGTAGATTAAGAGCTTAATGAATCTATTGAGAATTTTTGTTTGATCAAAACCTTAAAAAATGTTCGATTAACTGTTCCATTTAAACTGAAAAATCATCATAGAAAATTCCAAATTTGTTGCAAAATATTGTGGAAGTTATAAATTTTCATAACTCTTTTACGAATTTTAGATGTTTGCCATCATCTGACAGACCACATCATATTGAGGATACTCCAAATAAAGAGACTGCGTCGAAACTTATTATGACAAGAGGCAACCTTACGTAAACTATAGGACGGAGTAGAATCCATCCCATATTTACGGAGTCATATCCGTCTTATATTTCAACTATAGTATATAACTCCTTGTGGGATACCCCATAAATTATTTAATTTTTAACATTTAATATTATCGCCCTGTGTAACATTAATTCCTCTCCACACTTTATGCAACTTCTTATGGGCTATAAAAGAAATAATTTTTTAATCACACTGTATAAATATAATTCAACTCCAGCATATATTTCAACCATCCTGTATATGATTTGCTTATGTCCACTTCATACAACAGTTTTTTAATCTCCCCATTTAATTTTAATTTCACATTTTTTCCAAGATTTTTATACCACTATACTCCAGTCCACCCTTTATTCCAACCATCCTGAATATATGGCTGCCTATGGACCACTATCATTATACTCCGTCCTATATTTCAATCATCATATAAATCCAACTCCTTCTATCACTTTTAGTTTGTGATTTTGTTTGCTATAACTAAACACCCTGTGTATAAACGCACCAAATAGCAGTTTAAAGTTTGACATGTGTTGTCACTGAATTTTCTATTAGGCCGGGAGAATGTGACAACCAAAACCACCGTCTTCGCAAAATGGAAAAATTTGCATTTAAATAGGTATTTGCCTGGTATACAAACAAAACGAGCTTGGTACTGATTGATTTAAAGAGCCGAAAATACTATGCTTTACTACCTATATGCTTGTGATGTAAATTGAAAATTTTCAAATTCGCAATTAAAACTTCCAGTGTCTAAAATTACAGCCCTATTACGTTGGAATTAAAATATTTATGAGGGAATATCCGTTATGTCATTTCGATGAAATTTTTGATTAGAATTTTGGAATTTTCGGCGATTTTCTGCAAAACTGCAAGTTGCACCTCGCAGAAAAGTATATGAAATCACCTGGGGATCTTCCTTAATAGATTAAACGTTATAAAACTATACACATCCATAAGGAGGGATATTGGTCGATTTCCATGGACGCATGTGTTCATTCACAAATTTCATCACTTTGCCAATAAAATTATTTACCAAAATTTGATGTTTCACCAATCCGGATATATACTCTATTACACAAGACCATATTCATTCGAAACGGTTCACCACAGGAAAAGAAATCAGGTAACATACATACAAAAAAAAAGTAAAAAAAAACGCTACGAATTGATAATCTCCTCCTTTTTGGTATAAGTAACTACTCATGTTCCACCCATATATAATATTTATTCAACCACCCAATATCACTACAATTCTACATCACCTTACATTTCAACCATCGTGTATATGCAACTGCAAATATTTTTTAATCCTTCTGTATAGCCATAATTACTCTTCGCCCTATAACTCAAGTATCCTTACTGTATATGCTTATTTAACATGTTTTAACGTGTTTATATCCACTCTGTATAACTCTAGTTCTACGCCACTCTTATTTAAACCATCTTGTATACGGAACTACTTATGTATCACCAAATAAAACATTTTCTGAACCACTCCGTATAACTATAATTCTATTTCACCTTATATTTATATTTTTACACACGTCAAAAGTCACAATCTGGTGTAGAAAACAAATTATTTTTATAAAAGTACTAGCTGACCCGTTCCGGCTTGGCACGGGCTAGACAAATGGGCTTATTTGACATATTTACCTTGAACATTTTTTTAATTTAGTAATTTTCACATCCCATAGGTTTTTGTGAACATCATCAATCATGAGTGAAAATTATATGGCTACAACTGCTTTTAAAAACATATTATTTTCGGATTTGATATGAAGGGCTAGACATATTTTACGTGTTTGAGATTTTTGACGTTGATATTGTGATTTTCCTGTTTTCAATTCAAATTTTTTAATGTTTCATTGCTATATTTGACGTTTTCAACTTTGATATTGAATAATCTCTTCGAGGTGTCATTCCTTTGTACGCAAGACAATATATATTATATATAATATACATTGTTTCTGGTCAGGGAACCTTCATCAGTTGCGCTTCCCACTATTGAATGTCCTCTCGGACACTTCTTTATGTATTTGAAACATTTCATTAAATTTGTACAAAGAAATGACACCTCGAAGAGAGTATTCAATATCTCTAACACATGAAGTAACCTGAAAATTTTATCGTGACTTTCTGTCCTAGGAGTTAAGGGAGAACAGCAATTACACGGAATGGCTTCAGATTCGGAACCTCTGTGTGCTGATTCTCTAGAAAATCCTAGATGTCGGTCTTACATCTCGCGTTTTGAAATAGAAAATTATATAGTACCTTTTTGTAATATTCCTTAATGCAATGCAGTTGAAATCATGAAAATTGCTTAAGCCGTTTTTGAATAATCACTGAGCATACATAAAAAAGTTGCCGAAGTCGGTTAAAAAGTCTGACTTCTACCGCATTACGCGTGAATTCACTACCTAGCAACGACTCTCACTCTTCCAATTTTGAAAATTTCATAAACGAAATTCAAAATACGCCAGAATTTCGTTGTTTTTAGTGTCTCGATTGCTGAAATTGCATTACAAGCTGATATCAAACATGCACATATACTATTTTTATTAAAACTCTCACAAAATTATGCATCAGCAATCTGATCTTCTCGAAACTTATTACAAAAGATGCTGATGTGACCGGATTACGATTTTAAAGGGTTGGAAAATCGATACAGATATTCGGAAAAGCAGTCGAGAGTTTGTAGTTCCGATACATATGATTGGGATGCTTTATATAAAATCAGAAGACATAAAGTAGAGGAGTAAGCTTTACAATGGAAATTGAACTGCATTGACTAATAGTCCAGACGTCGATGGTAGAAAGTCTGGGTAAGTGCTGTTTCTAAACAAAGGAGTAAACCCACTAAAATTGCCGCTGTTATATTTATAGGAGAAGGTTATCAATTCGTCGTGTTTTTGTATGTATGTTACCTGATTTATTCTCCTGTGGTGAACCGTTTTGAACGAATATCTTCTTCTTTAATAGAGTATATATCCGTATTGGTGAAACTTCAAATTTGGGAACAGAGTTCTGTTGGTAAAGTGATGAAATTTGTGAATGAACACATGCGTGCATGGAAATCGACCAATATCTCTAACATATTGGTCGATTTTTCGAAAACTCCTTATGGATGTGTATAATTTTTTAACGTTTAATCTATTAAGGAAGATCGCTAGGTGATCTTATAGACTTTTCTGCGACGTGCAACTTGCAGTTTTGCAGAAAATCGCCAAAATTCCAAAATTCTTATCAAAAATTTCATCGAAATGACATAACGGACATTTTCTCATAAATATTTTAATTCCAACGTAATAGTGCGGGAATTTTAGGCATTGGAAGTTTTAATTGCGAATTTGAAAATTTTCTATGTACATCTCAAACATATAGGTAGTAAAGCATAGTACTTTCGGCTTCTTAAATCAATGAGTACCAAGCTCGTTTTGTTTCTATACCAGGCAAATACCTATTTAAATGAACATTTTTCCATTTGCGAAGACGGTGCTTTTGGTTGTCACATTCTCTCGGCCTAATAGAAAACTCAGTGACAACACATGTCAAACTCTAAACTGCTATTTGGTGTATTAATACACAGAGTGTTTAGTTATAGCAAACAAAATCACACAATAAAGTGATAGAAGGAGTTGCATTTATATGATGATTGAAATATAGGAGGGAGTAGAATGACAGTGGTCCATAGGCAGCCCTATATACAGGATGGTAAGAATATAGAGTGGAGTCGACGTTTGGTGGTATAAAAATCTGGGAAAAAATGTGAAATTAAAATTATATAGAGTGATTAAAGAACTGTTATATGATGTGGACGTAAACAAATCATACAGGATGGTTGAAATATATGTTGGAGTTGAATTATATTTATACAGTATGATTAAAATATTATTTATTTTATAACCCCTAAGAAGTTGCATAAAGTGTGGAGAGGAATTAATGTTACACAGGGCGATAATATAAAATGTTAAAAATGAAATAATTTATGGGGTAGCCCACAAGGAGTTATATACTACGGTTGAAATATGGGACGGATTTGACTCCGTAAATATGGGATGGATTCTACTTCGTCCTATAGTTTACAGAAGGCAGCTAACAAATTTATGCTTGCCCGTCGACAGTCGTACAGGATGGTTGGTACATAAGGTGAAGCGGTATTATCTATAGTTATACAGAGTTGTCAAAAAAAGTTGAAAAAAGTCTCAAATGCCTGACGCTTCTTTCCATTACTACTTTTTTTACTTTCCTAGCTATATGATTTTTCAATCCGGCGATTCCCCCAAACTTAACGGTTCCTAACGTTTTCCTTGGGTTTATCTGCTTCAACATACCTCAGACAATTGAACAGTTGCAAAATTGATGAAAATGTAATTTGGGGAGCTTGAGCATGTAAGTCAGTCCGTAATAGAAATTTGTTTGCTATTTATTTTGCTTACATATATTCTAACGAAGGTGAAACACCAAATTCAAATACAAGGTTCGACAAAATTCAAACACAAGATCAGGCAATTACCCGTTATTATAATTATTTTAAATAACATTAACAACATACAATCAATACAAACAAAAAATATATCACTTCAAAAATCCTTCTGGAAACTGTATATCACTATCTTTAAGATTTTCTTCAATCCATTTATTTGCTCTTTCATTCAAATTCTCATCGAAATAGTCTCTCCAGCCTCCCGTTTTTCCAGCTCTTACGAAATTCCGCTCTTTTAGTATTTTTAAGTCTTTCAAGAATTGCCCATTGACTGCTTGATTATTCTTGAAATTGTCGATTTTGAGGTGTTCTTCTAAACTTTCCAAATCTGTGCTTGTGTAATTTTTGCCGAGGAATTTTGATATCTTCTCCAGTGAACGTCTTAAATTCTGTAAATTTAGATAAGCCGTAAAATTGACTTCACTAGATTACATATTCAAGAAAATTTGAAAAAATGATAAGTTAATTCCATTGGACTGTATAAAGGAAATAACCAAAACACTGCTCAAATGCCTCTGGGGGTGAATTTTCCATGGAAATAGTTAGAACGTCGTTGATAAGCTTGGATTTGACTTCGACCTGCTAAGTTGAATTTAAAACCTCAAATGGAAACCACCTTTGGAATAGAAAGCTTCTCCGCCACGTCTAGTAGCCAGCTTTAGAAGTTATAAACGTAAAATTTCACGCTTCTTTATTTCCTGGATCAAAAGCAAAGGTTTCCATTTGGAGTTTTTAAGTCGGGCTTCAAAACACCTTCATGGTCAAAGTGAAATCCATGATATCATATAAGTTTCATTCATTCATTATTTTTTAAATATTTTAAAATAACTTTCCTTTGTTAATTGATGTAAATATTTTCTATCAAATGTGACAGTTAAAAAGTATAATTATTTACTTAAACCCACGTCCCAAAAATATTCCCGATGCAATGCTGGCGTTACCAAGTATGTGCAAGTCATAGAAGGTAAATTTCCTTTTTTGGTTTTTGTTAAACATAAGAAAATATTTCCAGCTTACTTCAAGGATCAAACTTACAGCAAAGATATCTTACCCGACTCATATCTTCATAAAACATAAACAGCAAATTATTTTGGTGTCGTCTTTCCCAGCCTTCTTTGACGTGCTCCCAAAAAGGAGTCCATGGTTCTAGAACATAAATAATTAATAAAAAGCTTTTTCCAATACATGAACCAACTACTCACGTAAATTTTTCTCAAAGTACGGCCAATACTGTGCGAAGTCCCCGAGGTATCCTTGAGTTTTAAATGTTCTATTCAGGTGATAGAATGACACAGCGACATCTTTGGGATTGCGAGCAACGTAGATAACCTAAAAAATGAAAAGCGACTAATTTGGGCTATCCTAGTAACTGAATTGACTTATCACAAAGTGCCCTTAATTTATTGTAGGTCTTTCAGAGTCTCGAAAGGAGACAATTTTAATGATAGCAGTTGATAAATCTACTTTAATTTCATTTATTACTTGTCATTTTTAAGTACAAATAAAGTAATTGTTATTATTAGTGTCGTAATTAGTATAATCGTTGTTGGAATCAAGTGTCATTATAATTTTTATTGCTTTAGCTGTTAATCCCCTCTCGTAATCTCTCTCAGTCTTGTTATTAATAGCTTCTGTTAAATTTATGATTGTTCAATAGCACTCAACAATATAAGGTGGTCACCTTATATACAGGGTGAGTTTTTTTTATGCTCAGTTTGGGGATCTCGGAAACTAGCGGAGATAGAGCAATGGTTAAATTGGGAAAGACTTGCAGGAGCTACCTTTGTTTTTGATTTTATAAAAAAGTGTATATATCAAAATTGAAGGGAATTGTATCCCGAATATGATTGTCATGTCCCCGTTTGCGGACATTTTTAGAGCTTTTCAACGATATAATACTCGATATAGTTATTCATAAAAATAACGGAGTTATGAATGTTTTTCTGTCCTATTTTGACTTTTAACGTAAGTAGCCATGAAAAAGATTGTTTTCACTTTGACGTTTCCTCATTTGAGAGTAATTCCATTAGTAGTGCTGAACTGACAGTCGATATTGACAAGTTGTCATGATAAAATGGAATATTCTAACAAAGAAAAACTGAATATGGTGGAATGTTACATCATATGCCATAAAAATTCAGTTCGTGCAGCTGAAGAATACTTTTATAGATATTTTAATCGTCGTCAACCTGCTCTATGTACATTTAAGAGGCTTTACGATAGTTTACGCAGATGTGGATCTTTTACTAAACCACCAAAGGAACGTATCAAATTAACGAAGCAGCACAAATAAATGTTTTGGCAATGGTAAATCAAATACATCTACATCAACTCGTGAGATTGCGGCAGAAGCTGGCACATCTCAACGAATTGTCGTTAAGGTACTGAAAACGCACAAGTTCCACCAGTACAAACTTTCAGGTTCTCAAACTTTGCATGCTGGTGACGAGCATCGACGTATTTTGTTTTGTAGAGACATGTACCTTGACAATCCACAGTTTCCATTAAAGGTGTTATGGTCAGATGAAACTACATTTACTAACTGCGGTATGTTCAATAGACACAATGAGCAAATCTGGTAAAGAAAACCCTTTCCATGTAGAACAAAGACGACCTCAGGTACGATTTGGTTTTAATGTTTGATGTGGTATCATAGGGTCTACTATTCTGGGGCCTTTTATCTATGACGAATCACTTACTGGGGAGCGCTACTTGCATTTCTTGCAATACATTTTTCAAGACATGTTGCATAATTTGAGAACTCGTTTAGAAATTGAGTGGTTCCAACATGGTGGAGCACCTGCTCATAACTCGTTATTAGTAAGACAACACTTAGATAATATCTATCCAAACTCTTGGTTAGGATAGACAGTTATAGACTTCTATTTATGGGGTACGCTAAAAAACAAAGTATACAAAAGAAAGTATGAGACAGTTGGTGACCTAAGAGAGGCGGTATTACAAGCAATTGAAGAAATTGATAGGCGGTCTGTAAGGAAAGCGGTAATGTTAATCTTAAAAAGATGAAATTTTTGTACAAATAACAATGGTGAACTTTTCGAACATAAATTGTAACCATTATTATGTACTTTAATTTCTTCAGTTTTTAGTAAATACCTACTTAAGTTTTTTCGTTATATCTGATATACCTAATAAAAATATCTTTCAACGTTTTTTGGAATAGTTATCAAGAAATCAATCTATTTCATAGCTAACTACGTTAAAAGTGAAAATAAGAGAGAAAAGCATCCATCACTCCGTTATTTTTATGAATAACTATATTGAGTATTATATCGTTGAAAAGCTCTAAAAATGTCCGATTTTTTGAGGTCATAGCCAACTATGGTTTCCATTCAAAAAAAGGTAAGTTTGTGTCATATCTCGAAAACGAGAGCTGTCACGCAAATGAGGACATGATATTGATATTTACATTTTTTTTATAAAATCAAAAACAAAGGAGCTAGAGGGATTTGACGAAATCGACAGAATTTCGTTTTTTCAAAATATCTAGTAAGCCATTACTTTTTACAAAAATCCGAAAGTGTCATTAAATTGGACCAGTAAAGCTGCAAATCTTTCCCAATTTAACCATTGCTCTATCTCCGCTAGTTTCCGAGATCCCCATACTGATCATCAAAAAAACTCACCCTGTATATGCATGAGAAGGATACTCCAAAACATTCAAAATGAGCCATAAACGACGAGGCGGGCAGAGATTACGAAAGGAGATTAACAGGAAAAGCAACAAAAACCACTAACAACACCGTACCCGATCAACGATTATACAATTTACGACCTCGAAAACAATATAAAAGACAGATACTTCTAATTCGTTCAATCTAGTGAATTGCACCTTTGAAAGGGTCAAATGAGAGTTTATCGAAACATTAGGTTAACTGTTCTTTTCAGAGCACAAACCAAGAAACGGAATAAAAAAGTGTTATAATTTTCTTTGTTTTTTAAGGGTGTGATTTCAAATCTTTTCCCATCAATGAGGTCTGTGAGATGTGCAAGGGTTGAGCACGACGGCTGGGTTTGCTGAAATTTAAGCACACAGAACTGCTCATGTTTTTCATCAGAGACATCCCAATAAAAATATTGAGAATCAGAATGTGTTGGAGTTAGATCATAAATTTCTAGAAACTGAAAGTACAATAAAATTGTCAAAAATCGTAGAGTTTTAACTGAAGCTGCATAGGTTGAAATTTTATGTAATTCTAACGCTAATACAATATTAATAATGTAAATACAAACTGACCCCATTCCAATCAGAAGGGGTATATTCCAGGGTAGACTCTCTTAGCCCGCTGTGGTTCTGCCTTGCCATGAACCCTCTCTCAAACAAACTGAACTCGACTAATTTTGGGTTCAGTCTCAAACACAACAACGTACAAACATTAAATAAATCATTTGTTATATATGAACGACTTAAAGTTGATGGCAGCTACGAAACAACAGCTGCATGATATGCTTAAAATAGTAGAAGGGTTCTCTAGTGACATCCATATGAAATTTGGCCTAGACAAATGCCGAATAATTAATATAGTTAAAGGCAAAATACACCAGGGGCACTTTGAAATGGGAGATGGCACTGCAATTGAATCTATGGGGGAAGGTCATACTTATAAATATCTTGGAATAAAGCAGGCTCAACGTATTGATCACTTGACTATGAACAAGGACCTAACAGCAGAGTTTTATAGAAGGGTAAGACGACTGTTGAAAACCAAACTAAACAGTAAAAATCTGTTTCAGGCTGTTAACACCTATGCGTGTTCAGTGCTCAGTTACTCTTTCGGTATAGTTAATTGGTGCAAGACTGACAGTGAACAATTACAACGAAAAGTTCGAGTTTTACTAACAAAAGCTCAAAATCACCATCCAAAGAACTCTGTCGAACTAACAACTTTGCCACGGTATGAAGGAGGAAAAGGATTGACAGATCTAAGCAAACTATTAGATCAACAAATTTCTATTTTGCGTAGTCATTTCCAGAAACTCGCAGAATTTTCTGATCTACACAGAGTCATGTGCCAGGTTGATGACTCAACACCACTGCAACTGGCTCAACAACACGTCCAATTACACCACCAGATCACTGATCAGAAACTGCTAAAATGGAAAGAGATGCCCTTTCATGGAAGACATATAAATGACGTCAACCAAGATTATGTCGACAGTGTAGCGTCGAACAACTGGTTGATCTTTGGTCATATGTTTCTTGAAACGGAAGGCTTTATATTGGCAACCCAAGATCAAGTAATTCTAACTAAGAACTACCTAAAGTATATCGTTAAAGACCCTTCTATTAACAATGAGAGCTGCAGGTACGGTTGCCAAACATCTTCGCCTTCGCTGCAACTGAATACAAAAAACGACACGATGCTGTGGCAAAAATACTTCACCAGGAACTAGCACTGAAACTTGAATTATCACAGTCGGTAAGTTTACCATACTATAAATACAAACCAGAATCTGTTTTAGAAAATAACAACTACAAGCTGTACTGGGACCGCAGTCTCTAGGAAAACACTTTAATTGACATAGCAATTCCTAACAACAATAATATAAATATCAAGCAAGCTGAGAAAATAACCAAATATAGAGATTTGGAATTTCAAATAAAGACTCAGTGGAACATGAACAATACACGAACTGTACCAATTGTTATGTCATTGACAGGACTAGTCCCAAAACATCTATTAAACAATTGAAAATACCTCGGTCTGGACGAACATCTTTACAAACAAATGCAAAAAGCCGTCCTGTTAGGAACAGCCCGGACGGTCAGGAAATTTATGGGAAACTGCCGCCACGACTCCAACCACGGGCTTGAAAACCTGGCAAGGCTCCCACAGAGTTAAACCCTTTTGATATCTAGGATATCTGGGGTTTAGTGAATTTTCCCCTAAAGGCACTCATAGCGTGCCTTATAGGGAGTGTAATGCCATACATTGTATGGTCAAGTCGGGGATGTAAATACAAAGTAACTAATAATTATTTTAATTTGAAAGTTTACAAAAGATTGACAAAAAAAAGAGACCTTTAAAAAGAGGTATCACATGAAACGTCTTATATTTAAACTTGTAGAAATGATATTCACCCACGCTTAGGGTTTGAAACTACAGGGTGACCGATACGTTTAAAATTTGTGCCTCTGTAAATATAAATTGACCTGTTTTTTTTTTCTTTTAAAGATGTTTTAAAAGTTATTTTGGGTGTCTAGTTTTCAAATGAAAGCTATGTATATGTAAAGGCTGAATATGTGTTATTATACTACAGGAAAAGTTTTCGGTATAGCTGTCTCATAGAAGATTTTCATGTACATTTATTTTGCAATAAATCAAATTTTTATCAACAATATAATTGATCAATTCGAAGAAAAGCAACGAAATTAATAAACTACACAAGTACTTCTAACTTAAATAAGTTCAATAAGTTAAATACATTGCACAAATTTTGGATATTTATGCTAACACTGGCGAAAATTTAAATTCATGAGTGAAGCTCGTTGGTCCAAGTACTGAAGTATTTATATATTACCTGCAATATAAAATCTAAGACGGCCATATAACAAACAGTTTACCTCTAAAACCGAGAGCATTTACCTTACATCCCACATCGAATAAATCCGGTGGCAACAAGCTAAACGGCAGATGGGTTTTAATAAATCGTCTATTCTGGACTTGCGATAAAAGTTCCCACCCTGGATAATCAATTTGTTGAACCGTACTATATTTTAGGGGATCTATTCGGTTCTCGTATAGCAGCTCAGCCTTAATGTCTTTGTGAACGAATGTGCTCCATCTGGAATGCAAAATGTTACATATTAATGAATAATCCCTCGGTAATATATTGGAATAGGTTTGTGAGTAATCATAAAACGATTTACATATGGCGCAAATATTATACAGTGTGGAAGAGCTAAATGGAATAAATTGGAAAAAAAAATAAAGAAAGGCGTGTTGGGAAAAAATGCTTGGACATGTCGATTTGTATTTTTAAACCGGCATTTTTTCAAAAAAACATAAATAGGGTGTGGCATGTGATAGTAGCCAATACCAACTTTCTTATTTTGAATGGAACCCCTGTATATTATTCATTTTTTTGAATTTTCCAGAAAATTCTAGACGTAATTCATGTACAATGTCCTTCAAACATTTATTACAAAAATTAAAAAAAGAAAATTATTTTATTTCACAAATTAGCAATATTACACTAAAAACCTAATAAGTAATACTGATTATTTCCAACATCTCAGGCGTGATTAATCTAATCGCAAGCGTGATTCGTCTATTTAGTTCCTCGAAGTTTCCTTGGACTTCCATCTTCTTGAAGTGGTTGATCTCACAACGTTTCAATAGCTGTGTATCTGCTATCGTCATCAGGTGAATGATAGGAAATTCAGATTATCCCTTGTATTTATATTATACCCTTAACCGGTCATGCGTCGCCCATCATGGTCATTGGGTCTTATCTGGTCCAATCAGCGTCGTCGTACCTGGAGGTTGGTTGCCGGTGATGCGTAGCGGCAGAGGCCGAAGAAGAGCTCTCCAAATATTTTTAATTTGGACACTGGGCTAGCTAATTATATTCTCGTTCGAGATTATATATGCTGTCTCTATAAATGTTCTTTTATACCAATGCTCCTCCTTGTGAATTACCCTGGCCTGGTCCCAGGTAATGTTGTGGTGTTCGGTCCACGCGTGGTTAGCTAGCCCAGACTTCGTCAGCTCCGCCCTTTGAGTGGCTGTGCGGTGTTCCTTAACCCTGGTGTCCAGCGGTCGCTTTGTCTCTCCAATGTAAAGATTGCCACATTCACAAGGTACACTGTATATACAGTTATTTGGTATTGCTGGAGCGTCCGGCCTCGTTCTTGTTAGCATGCTCCTCAAGGTGTTGTTGCTTTTGAAGATCATTCTGATTCCATAGCTGTGTGCAATTCTTCTAAGTTTCTCCGACAAGCCTTTTGTATACAGTAATATTAAAGTTGCTACCGTGATATCCTTTTGGTAAAGTGTCATTCCTTTGTACCTCGAAGAGAGTATTCAATATCTCTGACAGGTGAAGTACCTGAAAATTTTATCGTGACATTCTGTTCTAGGAGTTAAGGGGGAACAGCATTTACACGGAACGGCTCCGGATTCGGAACCTCTGTGTGCTAATTCTCTCGAAAATCCTAGATGTCGGTCTTACATCTCGCGTCTTCAAATTTAACGAAATGTATCAAATACATAAAGAAGTGTTCGAGAGGACATTCAATTGTTGGGAAGCGCAACTGATGAAGGTTTCCTGACCAGAAACAATATATATTATATATAATATATATTGTCTTGCGTACAAAGGAATGACACCGCGAAGAGAGTGAAGAGCTAGTTTGTTTGTTGCTTACGTTCAGTTGGTGTATATGGTTTAAATGTTGACTTTGATTTGCCTCTGATATATAAATACAAAAAGATCAAATAGATTTTTTTTATTTCAGAATCCTTGTCGATGCCTTTGACTATGTTTAAATGTTTCAACACAAAAACAATTTACCTCTCTACTATTTTCTTTTATTATAAAATATATCAAAAATTTCATTTCCCGGAATAGGTGTAAGTTTCCGAAAGATTAATTCACCCTCAGATTGCCGTTTGTTATTTAATTTGTCCGTTCAGAAAACACGGCACTTTGCGGAGTTAATGTATCGCAGAAGTGCATTTTCCGATCGAACACCAGGGGACATTGTGAGAAACTTTGTAAACAATTCCAGTACGTTTGGCATGTCCACAAAAAACGTTAATGGCGTGCTAATGGAAAAATTCCTGCTGACAAAATTTATGTTTTTGATATCTTATCTGTTTCAAGGATGGTGTTATACATGAATTTGAGGCCATATACAAGGCTTGTTAGAGGTCTGAATTATTCTGCGAAAACCTAAATAAGACATATCTAAAAAAATTAAATGTACAAAAGGTCAAAAAGCGAAAACTAACAGAAGTAACTAAAAATGTCAATGGCACTGCAAATGTTGAAACAGAGTTAAAAATGTTAAAGTAAAAATTGTCAAAAAATCAAAAATGTCAAAAACGTCATAAATTCCAAAATGTCATACATGTCAAAAATGTAAAAAATTACAAAATGTCAAAAATTTCAAGCATGTTAAAAAATAAATAATAAGTCAAAAATGCCAAAAAAGTCAAAAATGTCAAAAATATTAAAATGTCAAAAATGACAAAATGTCAAAAATGACAAAATGTCAATAAATGTCAAAAAAAAATTAATGGTGTCAAAAATGTCAGAAATGTCAAAAAAATATTAAAGGTGTCAAAAATATCAAAATGTCAAAAAATGTCAACAATGTCAACAATGTGAAAATTGTTAAAAAATATCAAAAATGTCAAAAATGTCATAAATTCCAAAATGTCAAACATGTCAAAAATGTAAAAAATTTCAAGCATGTTAAAAATGTAAAATATAAATAAAATATCAAAATGTCAAAAAATTTCAAAAATGTCAAAAATGTTAATTTAAAATGTCAAAAATGTCAGAAATGTCAAAAATGACAAATGTCAGAAATGACAAAATGTCAATAAATGTCAAAAAAATTGAAGGTGTCAAAAATGTCAAAATGTCAAAAAATGTCAGAAAAGTTAAAAAAATATTAAAGGTGTCAAAAATGTCAAAATGTCAAAAAATGTCAAAAACGTCAAAAATTCCAAAATGTTAAACATGTCAAAAATGTAAAAAATTACAAAATGTCAAAAATTTCAAGCATGTTAAAATTGTAAGAAATAAATAGAATGTCAAAAATGTCAAATATGCCAAAAATAGTCAAAAATGAATGACAAAATGTCAAAAATGCCAGAAAAAAACATTAAAATGTCTAAAAATGTCAAAATGTCAAAAAAAAATCAAAATTGTTAATAATGTCAAAAATGTCAAAAATGAATGACAAAATGTCAAAAATGCCAGAAAAAAATATTAAAATGTCTAAAAATGTCAAAATGTCAAAAAAAATTCTAAATTGTTAATAATTTGAAGACGTGAGATGTAAGACCGACATCTAGGATTTTCAAGAGAATCAGTACACAGAGATTCCGAATCTGGAGCCGTTCCGTGTAATTGCTGTTCTCCCTTAACTCCTAGGACAGAATGTCACGATAAAATTTTCCAGGTTACTTCACCTGTCAGAGATATTGAATACTCTCTTCGAGGTGTCATTCCTTTGTACGCAAGACAATATATATTATATATAAATATAATATATATTGTTTCTGGTCGGGAACCTTCATCAGTTGCGCTTCCCACAATTGAATGTCCTCTCGAACACTTCTTTATGCATTTGATGCATTTCGTTAAATTTGAAGACGCGAGATGTAAGACCGACATCTAGGATTTTCAAGAGAATCAGTACACAGAGATTCCGAATCTGGAGCCGTTCCGTGTAATTGCTGTTCTCCCTTAACTCCTAGGACAGAATGTCTGAATGTCAGAATGACAGAATATATTATATTTATATATAATATATATTGTCTTGCGTACAAAGGAATGACACCTCGAAGAGAGTATTCAATATCTCTGACAGGTGAAGTAACCTGGAAAATTTTATCGTGACATTCTGTCCTAGGAGTTAAGGGAGAACAGCAATTACACGGAACGGCTCCAGATTCGGAATCTCTGTGTACTGATTCTCTTGAAAATCCTAGATGTCCGTCTTACATCTCGCGTCTTCAAATTTAACGAAATGCATCAAATGCATAAAGAAGTGTTCGAGAGGACATTCAATTGTGGGAAGCGCAACTGATGAAGGTTCCCGACCAGAAACAATATATATTATATTTATATATAATATATATTGTCTTGCGTACAAAGGAATGACACCTCGAAGAGAGTATTCAATATCTCTGACAGGTGAAGTAACCTGGAAAATTTTATCGTGACATTCTGTCCTAGGAGTTAAGGGAGAACAGCAATTACACGGAACGGCTCCAGATTCGGAATCTCTGTGTACTCATTCTCTTGAAAATCCTAGATGTCGGTCTTACATCTCGCGTCTTCAAATTTAACGAAATGCATCAAATGCATAAAGAAGTGTTCGAGAGGACATTCAATTGTGGGAAGCGCAACTGATGAAGGTTCCCGACCAGAAACAATATATATTATATTTATATATAATATATATTGTCTTGCGTACAAAGGAATGACACCTCGAAGAGAGAATTGTTAATAATGTCAAAAATGTCAAAAATGTCAAAAATGCCAACAATGTCAAAAAAAACAAAAATTTGAAAAATGACATAAGTAATGTTGAAAAAATTTTAAAAACAAAAAATATCAAATGAACAAAATGTTCAAAATAAATACGTCAAATACGCCGATTTGTCTAGACACATTTTGTCGGTGTTAAACTAGATATCACACGGTGATAGAAAACTACCCACTCTTTGTTTTTGTTTGTTTAAATAACTACGTAACTAGTCATGTGGGTAATTTGTGAAATACAGCTTAATGATAGAGTACAATCGAACAAGATTATTCGATAATTTACTGTTCTCAAAAAAAAGGTAAGATGACTTAAAATGCGATATAATTCAAACTTGAAGCCCGAAATGCATACCAAACCCACATTTATTTACTGCAATGCGACCTCAAGTGCATTTGACAGGCAAGCAGATTGAATGTCATTTATGCGACGTACGCTGTACTTTAGGCAAAGCAAAAAACCTCCTCAACGGATTTATTAAAATGTATTCGGTGCCATTTCAACTCTGGAAATTTGAAGTGCACTTCACGTATGCAAATACGCTGTTACGAAATATCCAATGGGAAAATAACAGTTCAACCATAAATTTTCCAAGCTTGGGATCGCAACGGTTTGGCTCGGGCTTTTCGGAAATTCCTTTAGAGCTAATATAACATCAATTTCCCAGGATGAGTTATGTATCGGAAAAATCGAATTTAATGTGAGAATTTTCGTATGACTACATTAAATTTTCGTAAAAGGCATACGCTAGGGAAGCTTTCAGTAAAATAGTTTTTAATAACGCTCTATTGGAGTATGAGAGAAATACCTTTATCTAGCAATATATATTATCAAAATGAAGGCTAGCGCTTGTTGGTATGATTTAGGAATCATATTTAAAAAAAGTTGGGAAGTAACCTTTGTATTTTTTGTTCAAGTGAGATTGATAGCTAACCATTAAAGTTATTATGCGCAATGAATAGAACAATAATTTATAATTAAAAAAGTTGCGACTTTTTATCTGATTTAAGGTACAATTCGATTTGGGCTTTTTAGTTATAAGTGGAAGTCGGTTATATATTTTTAAAATGTTTTATTGTCAACTTTTTAGTTTTCGTTCTTTATTTTTCATTTTGTATGTATAACCTTAATAGACCGAACCAGGTAACATCGAAAGGCTCAACATTACACAATGATATATTTTCATTTAAATTGACAGGTAAATGTTTACCAACAAAATGTACTAATACGCGTTGACTTAATAAGCCCAAAAATATTTATGCCTTATGGACCACGCCATGTAACCTTTTGACAACTTTGTATAACTATAGATAATTCCACTCCACTCTATGTACCAATCATCCTGTACTACTGCCGACGGACAAGCATAAATTTGTCAAATCCATCCTATATTTGAACCATAGTATATAACTCCTTGTGGGCTACCCCATAAATTATTTCAATTTTAACATTTTATATTATTGCCCTGTATAACATTAATTCCTCTCCACATTTTATGCAACTTCTTAGGGGCTATAAAATAAATAATTTTTAATCACACTGTATAAATATAATTCAACTCCAGTATATATTTCAACCATCCTGTATGATTTGTTTACGTCCACATTATATAACAGTTTTTTAATTACCCTATATAATTTTAATTTCACATTTTTTCCAAGATTTTTATACCACCAAACGTCCACTGTACCCTATATTATAACCATCCTGTATATACGGCTGCCTATGGTCCACTGTCATTCTACTCCGTCCTATATTTCAATAATCATATAAATTCAACTCCTATCATTTTATTATGTGATTTTGTTTGCTATAACTAAACACCCTGTGTATGAACGCACATGTGTTGTCACTGAATTTTCTATTAGGCCGGGAGAATGTGACAATCAAAAGCACCGTCTTCGCAAAATGGAAAATTTTCATTTAAATAGGTATTTGCCTGGTATACAAACAAAACGAGCTTGGTACTCATAGATTTAAGGAGTCGAAAATAATATGCTTCACTACCTATATAGAATGTTCCTAAATTGGAGGTACAAACGAAAAGGGGAGATTCCTTGAATAGTTTTAGGAAGAAAAAGTCCCATAAACATGGGTCCGCAAACGTTTCGTTTTCAAGATACATATTGATAAAGTTTGAATTTTTTTCAAGTTTTTTTCTCATAGTATCTGCACTTCACAAGATATTCAAATGAAATTTAGCATAGATATTACAATTAAGAGTTTACACCTTGTGATATACCAATTTCGATTGCAAATCTACAGAGTGATATTTTTTCGGGAACACTGTCCACTGTTGTCCTTCAGAACTTTTTTTTGGTGAGCCACTGGTACTTTCAAAAATTGTAAAGAAAAACTTTGTTGTTATACTAAACTTTATGTTCTCTTGTAGTTTATCTACTACCGGTATCGAGAAAAAAAATTTGAATGATTCTCTTTAAATCCTCAGAAAATTCCGAATTGTCATAGAAATCTAGTTACCTACCTAGTAGGCTGTGATGAATGAATAAATTTATTGTTAGTTTTGACACATCAAATTAAACTCCTGTGTTTTGAAAATTAAAGATGGTTGCATTTTAATATCAAAACATGCCGAATTTTACGAATTCTGAAATGGCTGACATGCATTTCATGTATGGTCTTGCAAATGGTAATTCAAGAGAAGCTAAGCATCTTTACATGGAATGCTATCCCAATAGAGTGATGCCTGGTCATCGGATGTTCTCTAATATTCACAGGCGTCTTTCAGAAACTGGAAATTGTCAAGAGCGCCTGCACCCTCTGAATGTGATAAGGATAGAGCAAAGAATCCCGCAAGATCCGCCAAACAACTTGATGACTTGTATTTAAGGTAACACTTATTTTTCTTGTACTGGTTCCTGGATGTTTTTCTATTTCGTTCAGCACTGCCTCTTCGAGTCGTTGTGTTCTCACACTTGGTGGTCTACCTGCATTAATATTTTTCGCAGAAAAAGATCCAGTTTCTGAAAGACGCCTGTGAATATTAGAGAACATCCGATGACCAGGCATCACTCTATTGGGATAGCGTTCTATGTAAAGACGCTTAGCTTCTCTTGAATTACCATTTGCAAGACCATACATGAAATGCATGTCAGCCATTTCAGAATTCGTAAAATTCGGCATGTTTTGATATTAAAATGCAACCATCTTTAATTTTCAAAACACAGGAGTTTAATTTGATGTGTCAAAACTAACAATAAATTTATTCATTCACCACAGCCTACTAGGTAGGTAACTAGATTTCTATGACAATTCGGAATTTTCTGAGGATTTCAAGAGAATCATTCAATTTTTTTTTTCTCGAAATCGGTAGTATATACGACAAAACTACAAGAGAACATAAAGTTTGCTATAACAACAAAGCTTTTCTTTACGATTTTTGAAAGTACCAGTGTATCACCAAAAAAAGGTCTGAAGGACAATAGTGGACAGTGTTCCCGAAAAAATATCACCCTGTAGATTTGCAATCGAAATTGGCATACTATGAAAAAAAAACTTGAAAAAAATTGAAACTTTAACACTCTGTATCTTGAAAACGAAACGTTTGCGGACCCATGTTTATGAGACTTTTTCTTCCTAAAACTACTCAAGGAATCTCCCCTTTTCGTTTGTACCTCCAATTTAGGAACACCCTGTATATGAGATGTACATAGAAAATTTTCAAATTCGCATTCAAAACTTCCAGTGCCTACAATTCCCGCACTATTACGTTGGAATTAAAATATTTATAAGGAAATGTCCGTTACGTCATTTCGATGAAATTTTTGATAATAAATTTGGAATTATCGGCGATTTTCTGCAAAACTGCAAGTTGCACGTCGCAGAAGATATAAGATCACCTAGCGATCTTCCTTAATAGATTAAACGTTAAAAAATTTCGAAAAATCGACCAATATGTTAAAGATATTACTATACTATACTCTATTAAACAAGACCATATTCATTCAAAACGGTTCACCACAGGAGAAGAAATCAGGTAACATACATACAAAAAAAAGCTAAAAATACGCGACGAATTGATAACCTCCTCCTTTTTGGAAGTCGGTTAAAAATGAAGCCTACTGTGAAATCTTTCGCACGTATTCATTTACCCCTTGAATATCAGCACATACGAGTGTGTATATCCTGTACGATAAAATATTAAAACAACAAGTACATCCTGCAACATGAAATATCACTTTGTGAATGCCGAAAGCTTGCTATTATTAAAAACAAAAATAAAATTTAAAAATAACGTTGCTATTGAAATTCTACAGTCTACCGTTTTGCCGGAACTTCGAGTACAATGAAATTCTGTGTACTATAAACAAAATTATCCAAGCATGCTCCCAGAACATCGCATATGCTTTCATACGCTCGACCCGAAGGCTATTTACTTGTCTCTTTAAACTTAAAAACCTAATTCCCTCTATGCGTTCGAATATAATACACTCTATACGTTTTCTTCACTAATCTCTTCACCCTCTTTGAACAAAATGTTGCTGGCATAGAGTTTCGCATTTTCCGGACAAAGGCTGTAAAAAGATTCGTGTTACCCTCTGGCTACTTTAAAAATAATGGGAAAAATAATGCAAATGTCTGTAGCTATTCTTTTCCTTTATATATTATTATTGCCTACTGGTAGTATAAAACTCGTTTATTGTATATTGTATGTCGAAATTGTTTTATGTTCTAAATTTGATGTCAGTAATTGCATTCTCTGTCGTTTTAATTTTTGTTATTGTCAATGGTATTAAAATCTGAATCCTCTATACAATTATAAAATTGTAGTTGTCTTCTACATGTTATTTTATTGCGAATACAAAAATATGGGGTTTGATATAGTTTACTTCAATACCTACCGAGATATTAACAGAAAAGTAACTAAGGAAAGGAAAAATTCCATCGTAGCTAAACTCGGTTCAGATTTCATTTACGCCCGATATAAACAAACCGCACGGTAAGGATTTGTATTTCTATTGGCCAATTGGTGGCATTATACCGTTACAGCCAATAGCACTGCTTGTTCCATAGTCGAATACACGTGCGTTTGTTTAAATCAGGCGCAAATTAAATCTGAATCAAGTTTAGTAGTCCATGAAATTCATTGCAGAAGTGACAGTAGTTGTCAAAATAAGTTATTAGTTTTTTTATTTGAACGAAAAAACATTGTTTTGTTTTAATTTGATCGTAAAATGGCCGAATTAAGTGAAAGAGAAAGAATAGAAATATTAATGATGATTGGATATAGGAAAAGGAAAAGGACGCATCAAGAAGTTTGTGGCCTTTTTAACATTGTTCATCCGAATACACAAGTATCCCGTTCAGTAGTGACGAAAACTTTACAAAGGTACGACACAAGTGGAACAGTTAGCAATTTACTAAAAAATGAACTGTTAAAAAGTGCATGTAATGAAGGTGTAGCTCAAAATGTTGCTATATCTTTGGAAGAAAATCCTCACTAATCCACTACCGACCTCGCCAATATGCATGGAATTAGGCGTCGTTCAGTAGAATGGATATTAAGCCGAGAAAAATATCATCAATTCAAAATTCGCCTCGTTCAAGAACTCTCCGAAGACGATTTCAACAGACGTTTGCAATTTTGTGAAACCATGATGGATATTTGTAACCGTGATAATAATTTTATAAGAAACTAGCCGTTACCCGCGGTTTCACCAAAACTGCAACTGCTTATGGGGCACCCTATATAACAATTTTGTTCAAAATTTTTGTGAATCTTAACTGTCACATTTCTCCACCAAATATATCAAGTATCCTGATAACTGATTATGAACAACGCCATTTCACAATTTTTCCTCATATTTTTTAACCACATTATAAAATATATTTTCTCTCCACACTTCATTTACAGCACCCTTCATTTACAGCACCCTTCATTTGCAACTTTTTCTAACCTTGTTTGAATCACACTGTATAACTATAACTTTACTTCGTCCCAAATTTCAGGTACTCCATATATGCAACTGCTATATAACAAAAGTTTTCTACCATTTATTACATTTATTACCCACCCTGTATAATTATTATTCTACTTCACCCTATATTTCAACAACCTTGTATATGCAACTACTTATTTGCCACCCAATATAACATTTTTGTACCACCCTGTATCCTTAAAATTCCACTCCACCCTATATTTCAACCATCCGGTAAATGGAGAAGCTTCTAGATCATAACATTTCTTTATAATACTTTTTAAACCCACCTGTATAGCTGTAATTATACTTCGCTAAATATTTCAACCATCCTATATAAACAATTACTTGAGGATGTAAAATAATGTTTTAATCGCTCTATAAACTATAATTCCACTCGATCTCATATTTTAACCTGTATAAACAATTTCTTCTAACATTTTTAAACCCATTCGATAACTATAATAACTCAAGAACATAATTCCTAACTGCTTACATAAGACATTTTTTTCTAAAAAAATGTATCCACCCTGTATGAATAGTCTACCCTTATATCAACAATATTGTATATGCAACTACTTATGAACCAAACAATATATCATTTTGTTATCCACCGAAAATATAATTCTACTCCGCGCGTTTATAAACTACCTGGTATATGCAACTATTCCTGACCCACTCAATATAACTTTTTTGAACCCAGTATAACTAATTCCACTCTCCCTTATGCAGCTGCTTATGGGACACCTAATATAACTTCTTTTTAGTCATTTTACTCCGCACTAAATTTCCTATATATAGAACACCCTGTAAAATTACGGTTGATATATCAGTTTACCCCTTATTTCAGCAACATTGTATATATGCAGCCGCTTATAGTACACCTAATATAACTTTTTTTTAGATTTTTTAAATCTGTGTCATTCTACTCTAAGTTTCCTTTATATAGAACACTGTGTAAAATTACGGTTGATATATCTTGATTGATTTCTTCTAAATTGAAACATGTTACATTGGCATATTCCGAATTTTGAATAAAAGCTGAGGTGATTCAAGTATCTAATGTTTGGTGCCTGCGGTGGAACAAATAGTAGTAGTAGTATATATAGTAAATTGTGTATCCAACATGGTAGAAGTTTTTCGCTATATCAAACAATATCAAACCCGATATTTTTGTATTCACAATAAAATGTTTCATCAGAAACTAAAATACTATACAGGGTGTTTCATTGCAAATTTTAAAATCGACATTACTTCCGCTAAAACAGGAAGTTCAAAATTGTAAAAAAAATTGAAAACACATAAGCAATCTACTGCAGTATCCACCTTCCAAATTTCATTTTGATATCTCTAATAATTCCAGAGATATTAGCTTGGTTCCACACATTTGCCCATCACTATATACAAAAATTTATCGAAATAAACTGCTAACTACCGAGTTTTCTGATTCCTATGTGATTTATGTATATTTTTATTCATGATTTTAGTACATATTTTAAGGCCCACAAATTTTAAATCAGAATTCAAATATTTCATAACATAAACAGTCATTTCAATCAATTTAGCAGGAAAAAATTAAGAATTCAATCAATCAATGGTATTATCCAACTTCAATAATGAAATAACATTTATACAGAACCCTAACCTAAGATGCAACAGTTACGTAAAAGGCAGAAGAGAAAACTTGAAATAGTAAAATTCACTTACTCAAGAAATGGAAAGCGATCATCTAAAGTGTACTTCTTGGCAGTCTCATAATCCAAGTTGTTTGCAAGGAGCCAAACCATTTCTTGTGTCCAGGTGGTACCTGTAACAAATGAATAATTGAAAAAATACGGTTGTACCAAAAAAATGTCTTCATTTAGAACCAAGTTCCAAAAAAAGTGAACGTTCTGTTTCTATTTTTGTTCCTTTTTTTGTCTCTTGATAATAGTACCACACCAGGAGCCGAAACGTCGAGTATTTCACAAATGTAGACGATGTCTTCACACGGAATCTAACCCAGTTCACTTTAGTTCGGTTTTTGAAATTATTGGAGTTTGTAAGATTTTAAATATTGACATTTCGATTAACCCCTTTCAGGTGACAGCATTGCTCTCTATTTTTAGGGTTCCGTATATACAATATACGGATTCTCTTATAATATCATCACAGTAATTTTCTCCTATACTACTGGACGGAAGAGAGGTTGAAATTTGGCATCAATGTTTAGTTTGTTGACCTGATCAGGAGTGCATATCGTAAATGAAGAAATTTTGATTTTAGGGGTACTTTTGGGGGGAAAAACTAAAAAAATCGTTGCTCGAACTTTACAGGAAAAATAAGGAGAAACCATTAATATTAATTTTGGGGGGCAAATTTAATTAAATTAAATGAACATTTTAAAATAAAAAAATTTTCAAACGCATCATGTAATATATCAAATGAAAAGTCCCATTCTGAGGAACAAAATATTTTTTTTTTCAAATTTAAAAAGATATTAACGAAAATATACCAAAATTTACCCATCCCCTCCCCCCCTCCCCCCGGCTTATCTCCGAAACTATAAAACGTCTGACCTGAAATTTACTGGAAAAATAAGGAGAAACCTCTACTTTTAATTTTGGGGGGCAAATTATAGAATTAAATGTAAAATATAAAATTAAAATCACTCCCTTATCTCCGAAACCATAAAATTTTAAAAAAATACAGGTATAGCGTGTCACCTGAACTTTACTGGAAAAATAAGGAGAAACCCCTAATATTCATTTTGGGGGGCAAATTATAGAATTAAATGGAAAATAAAAAATTATAATTGTTTCTAACAGATCAAGTAATATATCAAATCAAAGGGCTCATTATGGCAAATACAAATATATTTTTTAATTTTTTTTTAAATAAATATTTTAAAATATATTAAAAAAAATATTAAAAAAAATACCCATGCATCCCTTTATTCCCCAAACTATAAGACCTAATTTTTTTTTATTTACAGGAAAAATACGAAGAAATCTTTAATATTAATAATGGGGGGCAATTTATAGAAATAAACGGAAAATAAAAAATATTTTTTTAACGTGTCATGCAATATATCAAATGAAGGGGCTCGTTATGAGAAATACAAATATATATTTTTAAAATTAATTGTTTACAAGATATTAACATAAAGATATAAAAAATTCTCATTTCTCGCTTTATTTCCGAAACCATACTACCTAAAATTTTGAAAATAATTAGGAGTACTGATGCTCACTTGAAATTTATAAGAAAAATTATTAGAAAACCTCCATAGTAATTTTAGGGATAAATTATACAATTAAGTGGAAAATAAAAATTCAATTTTCAAACGCATCATATCAGATAAAAGGCTCATTCTGATAGAGATATTCAGTGATGGATTTGCACTAGGGGCAGTCGGGGCTAGCGCCCAGGGCAGCAAATTTTCTAGGGCGGCAAAATTTGGAAAGACAGAAAAAATTTTCTACACAATATTTAATTAACTAATTCTTTTAAATAAACATTTTATCTTTCAAGAAACAAATTTATGCATTATGTATCAAATTAAAATTTTGTATATTATAATATAGGAAATTTAAGTGAAAACTATTCAAATAGTTTAATTAATTTATTTCCATAAAGGTTTAAAAAAATAAAAGTTGATATTTTTATTTTTTGAAATGGATAAATTTATGTATTTCTTTTAAGAATTAAAAATATTTTCAAATTACGTATGTCTTTCTAATAACAAAAACTTTAATTGATCAATGAATTTTTCTAAAATTGTAGAATTATTCAATAAAACTAATTAATTTTAATTTAAAGGAACAATTTTATATTTTCGAGTCAAATCAACTGTCAACTACACATGCTGCCACCTACAGACTGTAGGCTACAGTCAGTATACAAATATAACTAGGTTCCTGCGATGTAGTTTCTTTCATATTAACTATTAAAATAAAATTTAAGTCATAGGGCGGCATTTTCTTCAGTGCCCCAGGGCAACTTGACCTATTTTGCCCTATATCTTCCCATCTACAGAGCCTCAAAATTCAGACAGTAGATTATAAAAGTTTTCCCTGAAAGTAAAATAAAACTCTAATGTTAATTTTTGGGGGCCAAATTAAATACCTACATATTATTTTTACAAAAATCAAGCGAATCCTGAAGCAGATAAAATAAAAAGTCTATGTGTGGAAAATGAAAGTGTATTCTTTATAAGTTTAAAATGCTTCCTTTAAAATATATTAGGGTAGATATAAGAAAATGCGCTGCTTGTCTGAAACTGGAATATTACAATCTTGAAGGTGGTACGGAACCCTTAGTATGCGAGTCCAACTCGCACTTGACCAAATTGTTAAATAGCAGGTATTTTTTAAATAGTCAGGTGGAGTAAATCAAAAACCCAGTTTAAATGTTGAAATGACGATCCGTATAAAATGTAAAAGCCTGAAATTGGAGTATTGAACGTTGAAACTAGTCACCGGACTTGTGGCATAAATACTAAATAGTCAGAAAGGAAAATAATTTGGTTGTATTTCTACAAAATCCCTGGATTCGCTGTATTAATAACTATCACACTTTGTGAGTGTCAATCATCACTGTATATATACAAACATTGCTGGTATTATAGTATTAGATTCATTTGAAGTCCGTTGTTTTTTACATATAAATTCTTTGTACTTACAAAGATATTGGACAAAATTTCATTTTAATTTTCTAAGTAAAAATAATTTTATTTAATTTTTTTGTACGACACTGACTCCTTCTTAATGTCAGCCATTGTGAATTCAAATAAGGAATGAAAAAATTGAATGAAAACTCCATTGCATTTGTATTCGGAAACCGCAGGTGTTTACTACAATAGTAATGAACTAGACCCGTATTTTTTATTACCGTCTGCTTATCGTCTGACACCAAAACACAATGCAGGTGGTTACCATAGACGTAACACAAAATAAATATTAATTAATAACAAAATTTCATACTTTTTTCAATTGATTCTCAATTTTGCTTGGATTTAATTGAATTTATTTGGTTTAGGCTTTATTTTATGTTTTATTTGGTGCTTGTATCAAAACGATGATGTTTTTCTATGAATTACCTCCATAGCTAGTCTTATATTTGATTATTTACATTTATTAAAATAATATTTTTATGCGTACGTCACTGTTAAGCTCTTTTGAAATATAATATTCTTTTATTATAATGTGAGGAAGAAGACGAATGTGTGTGTTGGCTAGACGAAATATTTAACCCAAATAAATTCTTAGAATTTGAAGAATTGAATGCGGAAGTAGATAATGTAGGTGGAAAGGTCGTCAATTATTATCAGTGGCGTGGTGGTTGATATTAATATAAAATATTTAAGGTAATTATATAATGAAGAATTTGTACTGATTTATTTATGGATTTATTTATGGATTTATTTAAATTAAATTGCAGTCGCAAATCAAAAGTTTTTATTAACATGTTATAATGTTAACGTAATTTGTTATCCCATCAACTTTTTTTAAAGCATTCGTAAACAATTTTGGCAAAAAATGTCTCCTCGTGTAGCTCGATGTTTGAAGTGTTTTTATTTACCTTTTTGTAAGTGTACTGAATTTTTTTATTTTAACATTTTTTTGTTAATATTCATATTGAGTGAATTTATGGGTGTTATTTATTTTTTGCTCAACGTGATTTAGTCCGGTACGATTTTTGTGTGTGTTCTCACTGATCCATGTCATTTTACTACTTTCATTTTTTTTATGTATGACGAACGATCTTCAAAAACGGCTCAGGAGTTACATACCCACATCTTGCAGTCGAGACAAGAGATAAGCGAACACCTGCCGCCAAGTCAGCATCCCAGTAAATCGACGTCGAGCTAATTCATTTTAACGAGACTTCTGTTTAAACTTTCAAGTAGTGTAGACGCATTTTGTAATTTTCAAAATAAATTATTTTTTAAAATTTGTTTTTCTTGGAGAAAAGACATAAATCAGGCAATTTTGATGATTTAAACAATGGTTAAATAGGGAAAGATTTGCAGTTTTACTGGCCCAATGTAATGACACTTTCGGATTTTTGTAAAAAGTCATGGCTTACTATATTTTGAATAAAACGAAATTCTGTCGATATAGTCAAATCCCTCTAGCTCCTTTGTTTTTGATTTTATAAAAAAGTGTAAATATCAAAATTGAAGGGAATTGTATCCCGAATATGATTGTCATGACCTCGTTTACGTGCCTGCTCTCGTTTTCGAGATATGACACAAACTTATCTTTTTTTGGATGTAAATCATAGTTGGCTACGACCTCAAAAAATCGGACATTTTTAGAGCTTTTCAACGATATAATACTCGATATAGTCATTCATAAAAATAACGGAGCTATGGATGCTTTTCTCTCTTATTTTCACTTTTAACGTAGTTAGCCATGAAATAGATTGATTTATTAATAACTATTCCAAAAAACAATGAACTTTTTTCTTATTACGTATATCAGATGAAACGAAAAAAAACTAAATAAGTAGGTACTTACTAAAAACTTAAGAAATTAAAGTACATAATAATGGTTACAATTTATGTTCGAAAAGTCCACCATTGTCATTTAGACAAAAATTGCATCTTTTTAAGATTGACATTACCGCTTTCCTCACAAACCGAATATCAATTTCTTCAATTGCTTGTAATACCGCCTCCCTTAGGTCACCAACTGTCTCATACTTTATTTTGTATCCTTTGTTTTTTAGCGCACCCCATAAATAGAAGTCTATAACTGCCAAATCGGGAGACCGGGGTAGCTATTCGCGTGGGCCATTTCTTCCTATCCAAGAGTTTGGATAGATATCTCAAATTCAAATTATGAAACATGTCTTGAAAAGTGTATTGCAAAAAATGCAAGTAGCGCTCCCCAGTAAGTGATTCGTCATAGATAAAAGGCCCCAGAATAGTAGACCCTATGATACCACACCAAACATTAAAACCAAATTTTATCTGGGGTCGTCTTTGTTCTACATGGTAAGGGTTTTCTTTAGCCCAGATATGCTCATTGTGTCTATTGAACATACCGCAGTTTGTAAATCTAGTTTCATCTGACCATAACACCTTTAATGGAAACTATGGATTATCAAGGCACATGTCTCTAAACCATGTACAAAACAAAATATGTCGATGTTCGTCACCAGCATGCAAAGTTTGAGAAACTGAATGTTTGTACGGGTGGAACTTGTGCGCTTTCAGTACCTTAACTACAGTTGGAATGTCTTCGATGCACATTCCATAGAGAATATCCAAAAAAATGTATGAATTAGATGTTGCGGTTTTAGTTCAATGCTGGTTCAATGCAAGTATATAATTGACGAAGGACCTTTAGCGATACAATCAATAAACACGTGCCGTCACATAAACGAACCACCAAATAAAAGTTATCACTAACCTTTTATGTCGAAGCTCTGGTGTTTTCTTGGGTCTTCTTTCTTCAGAGACTAGCCCGTAACAGCAGGAAAAGTTTCTTAGAGCTTCGTCTGGACAACACGTTACACAAAAAATAGCGACGTATGTTCATTGATTGAGCATACAAAAAATGCGGGTTTAACAACAAATGATGCGCTTTTGTAAACACAAAAGAAACAAAATGAAAGCGGTTTAGCGGTCGTTACGAACGGAGCCAAGAACTCGCGAAATCGCAACGCAAAAAACAACAATAAGCGTCGTCTCTTCAGACGGAATCAAAGCGACCGAAAAGTTCGGAGAACAAACACGAATCTCCCAAGCGTCCAAACAGCTAGGGAACCGAAACACGAATGTCAATACTGTCTATATTTTACACGCAAAAAACACTTAAAATTAGCATTAGCGCGACGGAATGTTTTAGAAAAGGTGCAGAAGTTTAAAAATCAATGAAGTAATTCAATCAAATTGAAAACAATACACTAAACAAATTGCGGGAACGCACCAACAGTTCATTGAGATGTGTCAGCCTCTGCCGCAATCTCACGAGTTGATATAGATGGATTTTGATTTACCATTGCCAAAACATTTATCTGTGCTGCTTCGTTAATTTGATTATGTTCCTTTGGTGGTTTAGTAAAAGATCCATATCTGCGTAAACTATCGTACAGCCTCTTAAATGTACATAGAGCAGGTTGACGACGATTAAAATATCTATGAAAGTATTCCTCAGCTGCACGAACTGAATTTTCATCGCATATGATATAACATTCCACCATATTCAGTTTTTCTTCGTTAGAATATTCCATTTTATCACGAAAACTTGTCAATATCGGCTGTCAGTTCAGCACTACTAATGGAATTATTCTCAAATGAGGAAACATCAAAGTGAAAACAATCTTTTTCATGGCTACCTACGTTAAAAGTGAAAATAAGAGAGAAAAGCATCATTTTTATGAATAACTGTATTGAGTATTATATCGTTGAAAAGCTCTAAAAATGTCCGATTTTTTGAGGTCATAGCCAACTATGGTTTCCATTCAAAAAAAGATAAGTTTGTGTCAGATCTCGAAAACGAGAGCTGTCACGCAAACCAGGACATGACAATAATATTCGGGACACAATTCCCTTCAGTTTTGATATTTACACTTACACTTACAAAGGAGCTACAGGGATTTGACTAAATCGACAAAATTTCGTTTTTTCAAAATATCTAGTAAACCATGACTTTTTACAAAAATCCGAAAGTGTAATTAAATTGGGCCAGTAAAACTGCATATCTTTCCCAATTTAACCATTGCTCTATCTCCGCTAGTTTCCGAGATCCCCATATGATCATCAAAAAAACTCACTCTGTATAAATTAGTTTACTTTTTTCTTATATCTTGTCGGTCTTTCATTAATTTATGTTTCATCGTTTAATAATGATACAATCTCTGTGTCGAAACTATAGTGACGTTAATACGTATCTAATCACGTCAGTGACAGAAAACAAATTTAGTTTTTTGTGTTTCATTATCACATGATTCAGTCAGTATCAGTCAGATATCTCCAAGATTAAATTACTGAGAATGAAGTAAATACGAGTATAAACACTTTTTCTATGAACAAATTAACTGTCCTAAACACAAAACCCCATTTTCACCCGATAAAGAGACAGTAATTTTCAATGGTGTTCATTATAAAACATACTTTGAGAAATAAGCCAACTCGGTTTCCCCCCAATTCCAACAATATTCCCTATTTCAGAGGTCGAATTCTTTATCCATTTGTTAACGAAGCTCATTTATATTTATGAGCGACTGAGAGAATTCGCTCTATATTACAGCTCCAAAATCACAATAATGTTCATCTGTTGTTATAGCAGTTGTAAAACTAAAAACATTCAAATGCTTAAAACATCACAGAGAAAATGAAATATGCAAATTTGGGACGTTAATTCTTCTGCGTAATTTTCAACACATTGTTGAAATGCTTGAAAATGTGAATCTTGTCAACACAGGACGCAGGAATCTTTAGGAATATGCCAGAGCATTTCAGGCAAGTGGAAAATTATTCAGTTAATTGTTTATTGTTCCAAGCAACCACATGCATTCTTGGTATTGTTAGGAAAACAAGGTACAATGAAACTGTTACAGATAGCATATAAACAAACTAGAAGCTGCATCAATTAAGAGCTTTGAAGTGCGAATCTAAGGTGAAGGGTTATGTAGCTCATTCATCTGGAAATTGCAGTATTAGTACAGTCATTGAAGCATTATGTCTTCTAAATTTTTTACTAGCAATCGATTTACATGGAATTTTGGAATTAGGCTCATGTAACCTCTAACTTCAATCATTTGGTCAAGTGGGAGTTGGACTCGCATACTAAGGGTTCCGTACCACCTTCAAGATTCAAATATTCCAGTTTCAGACCAGCAGGGAATGAGTGCATTTTTTCATATTTGCCCTAACATATTTTAAAGGAAGCGTTTTAAATTTATAAAAAATATACACTTTCATTTTCCACACATAGATTTTTATAAGAATACATATGTATTTAATTTTCTAATTTGGCCCCCAAAAATTAACATTAGAGTTTCATTTTACTAATAAAATTTCAGGGAAGCCTTTTATAATCTACTGTCTGATTTTGAGGCTTTGAAGATTGGAAGATATAGGGCAAAATAGATCAAGTTTTAAATTATAAATTATTAAATCTATTATTCAAATTATTTAAAAATACAAATAAAATATATATTTCAAAATTTAAATAGTGTAGTTTCTAAAGTGGGAATTCAGTCGATGTTTAATATTTTTGTTAATATGTTTTAAACAAATTTAAAAATATGATATATTTGTAACTCACATAATGAGCCTTTTATCTGATATGATTCGTTTGAAAATTGAATATTTATTTTCTACTTAATTGTATAATTTGTTCCTAAAATTACTATGGGGGTTTTCTAATAATTTTTTTTATAAATTTCAAGTGAGCACCAGTACCCCCAATTATTTTCAAAATTTTAGGTAGTATGGTTTCGGAAATAAAGCGAGAAATGAGACTTTTTTATATCTTTATGTTAATATCTTGTAAACAATTAATTTTAAAAATATGAAAATTATGTATTTGTGTTCCTCATAATAAACCCTTTCATTTGATGTATTGCATGATGCATTAAAAAATATTTTTTTATTTTCAGTTTAATTCTATAATTTGGCCCCAATATTAACATTAGGGATCTCTTCGTATTTTTCCTCCAAACAAAAAAAATGTAGGTCTTATAGTTTGTGGGATAAAGGGGGGAATGGGCATTATTTAATAATATTTTTTTAATATATTTTAAAATATTTATTTAAAAAATAAAAATATATTAGTATTCGTCATAATGAGCCCTTTTATTTGATATATTACTTGATCCGTTAGAAACTATTATAATTTTTTTATTTTCCATTTAATTCTATAATTTGCCCCCAAAATGAATATTAGGGATTTCTCCTTATTTTTTCAGTAAAGTTCAGGTGAGGCGCTATACCTGTATTTTTTTTCAAAATTTTACAGCTTATGGTTTCGGTGATAAAGGGGGGGATGGGTATTTTTTTATATTTTTGTTAATATCTTTTAATTAATTTATTTAAAAAATATGGAATAAATATATTTGTTTTCGTCATAATGAGCTCTTTCATTTGATATGTAACATGATGGGTTAGAAACAATTTTAATTTTATATATTCCATTTAATTCTGTAATTTGCCCCCAAATTTAAAAGTAGAGGTTTCTCCTTATTTTTCCAGTAAACTTTTCTTTCAAAACTTTACGTTTTATAGTTTCGGAGATAAGGGGAGGGGGAAGGGGTAAATTTTGGTATATTTTCGTTAATATCTTTTTAATTATATTTTTTAAAATATGAAAAAATATATATATGTATTCCTCAGAATGGGACCTTTCATTTGATATATTACATGATGCGCTTGAAAAAAAAATTTTTAAATATATATTTAATTTTATAATTTGCCCCCAAAAATTAATATTAATTATTTGTCCTTACTTTTCCTGTAAAGTTCGCGCAACAATTTAGGCTCAGTAGTTTCAGAGATCAGGGGGGAACGGTCGATTTTTTTAATTTTTCCCCCCAGAAGTACCCCTAAAATCAAAATTTATTCTTTTACGATATGTAGTCCTGATCGGGTCACCAAACTATACATTGATACCAAATTTCAACCTCTTCCGTTAAGTAGTTTAGGATTAATATTATACCTCTAACATATCTAAAGAAATTCTGAAATTTTCAGAGGGGTTTTCTTTTTTATTTCAAAGATATGAATTTTTGAATTTTGGCAAAATATTTTTTTTCTATTTTTTCAACTTTTTTTGTTGAATATCGTTATTCTACTACATGATTACCGAAATTTGAACTCTCAAAATATTTTTTCTTATGTTAATGGAATGTAAAACCATAAATATCTCAAAATATATTATAGATTTAACTTTAAATCAAAACTTAAATAATGTTAAAAGTGTCACACTCTGCCATCTATGTTCCCATCAGTGAAATCACTATTATCGATAGAGCCCATGCCAGAAATCACTAGAGGGCCCTATTTCTTATGATTATTATTACTAGTACCTGGGTAACCGAGCTTCACTCGTAAATTCAAAGTTCCATCATAAATATACATATATCAAAATAATCCGACATTTGCTATGCAAACTTATTTTGAACTACCTAATATAATATGTTTTTCTTACATTTTTTAAATTACATTGTGTAATCCTACAATTCTGCTCTCTCCTGTATTTCAATCACCCTATAGGCCACTCTACAAGCAAGCTACCCTATAATACATTTTTGTGCTAACATATTTTATATCACACTGTATAACTATAATATTACCACACCATATGTCTTTAACTAGTTTGTATATGCATTTGCTTATGGCCACTCATTGTATTATTTTTTGAACCACCATGCATAATTATAATTTCATTACATCCTATATTGTAACCACCCTGTAAATGCAATTGCTAATGTGCTACCCTATGGGATTCTAAATAAACTGATAATTATATACAATTTTGAGATATTTTTGTTTTTACATCCCATTAACATAAGAAAAATATTTTTAGACCTCAAATTTCGGTGTAATCATGTGGTAGAATAATGATATTCAACAAAAAAAACTTGAAAAAATAGAAAAAAACTATTTTTTGAAACGAAAAAGAACACCCCACTGAAATTTTCAGAATTTCATTAGATATGTTAGGGTATAATATAAATTTTGAGGCCAGAATTTTCCCGCGATGATTACTTTCCACAATTTTGAAAAATTCAAATTTTTTTAATTTTTATAATTTTCAAAATTTATTTTCAATAAAAAAAATTTCTCGTACCTCTAAGTGTCTTCTAAAAATGTACCAGAGTTTGTTTTATTATTCAGTTGTTTCTGAAATATTAAATAACTAAACTCATAAAATCGGAAAAACTGTGAAATATTTAATTTTGAATATCTCTTAGGAATTTTTTTTTCCTTTGGCAGAACTTCGTTTTATGATGAGACAAAACACTCCACCAAAATTCATTCGAATCGGTGGGGGTCGCGTCCAACTATTTGTCGATTTGACATGGAATGACCCATATATAAAACAAGTTTTTCTCGCTCCTACATCCACCCTCTGTCTAGAATTATGAAGAAGATAAAAACAAATGGCAATTATTGTGTACTATCAAAATTTAAGTAGGTAAAATTTAACCAAAAAATAATTAAATCAAGTTCTGAGAATTTACTCACCCGAACGTGGAAATGTAAGAACTATCACGTCATCTGGTCGGAATTTGAAGTTGTAATAATGGGCAGCATTCCTTTCGTATCCACTTGGAAAGAACCACTTCTTCGGACCAACTTGTACAAATCCAGTTCGTTCACCTAAACAAAAATGAACTTCAATGAAAAACATGAAACCATAAAAACACTTACATTTCACATTTGTTTTATATTTTCTCAACGGACTATTCTGAAAATCAAATTTCTGATAACGCATCCGCTTTTGTTGACTTGCTCCACCAAGGGAAATAAGCTAATAGCTACCGTTTTAAATTAATTACAAACTTTGGTCATCTGCATATAACTGTCCGAAATTTAGCTAATCACGCCAAAAACTAAATGCTAATATGGAAACTAGTTCCTCATGAATCTCTAAATCTCTAGAGTAATTAATTTTAGATTTAAACGAACTTGATGGATATGGATATGTATATACAGGATAGACCATATTATCCATAAATGAGAATATTAAAAATAATTTGGTCAAGTGCGAGTTGGACTCGCATACTAAGGGTTCTGTACCACCTTCAAGATTCTAATATTCCAGTTTCAGACAAGCAGGGAATGAGTGCATTTTCATATATTTGCCCTAATATCTTTTAAATGAAGGGATTTAAATTTATAAAAAATATACACTTTCATTTTCCACACATAGACTTTTTATTTTATCTGCTTCAGGATTCGCTTGATTTTTATAAGAAAACATATGTATTTAATTTTCCAATTTGACCCCCAAAAATTCACATTAGAGTTTTATTTTACTAATAAACTTTCAGCGAAGCCTTTTATAATCTACTGTCTGAATTTTGATTGGATTGGAAGATAAAGGGCAAAATAGGTCAATTTTTATGGGAATTAAGTCAATGTTTAATATTTTTGTTAATATATTTTTAACAAATGATTTAAAAATATGATATATTTGTAATTCACATGATGAGCCTTTTATCTGATATATTACATGATACGTTTGAAAATTTAATTTTTATTTTCCATTTAATTGTAGACTTTGTTCCTAAAATTACTATGAGAGTTTTCTAATAATTTTTCTTATAAATTTCAAGTAAGCCTCAGTACCCCTACTTATCTTCAAAAGTTTAGGTAGTATGGTTTCGGAAATAAAACGATAAATGAGAATTTTTTATATCTTTATGTTAATATCTTGTAAACAATTAATTTTAAAAATATGATAAATATATATTTGTATTCCTCATAATGAGCCCTTTCATTTGATGTATTGCATGCTACGATAAAAAATATTTTTTTATTTTCTTTTAATTCTATAATTTGGCCCCCAATATTAATATTCCTCTAAAAAAAATTAGGTCTTATAGTTTGGGGAATAAAGGGGGAATGGGTGATTTTTTAAATATATTTTAAAATATTCATTTAAAAAATAATAAAAAAATATTTTTGTATTCGTCATAATGAGCCCTGTGATTTGATATATTACATGATCCGTTAGAAACAATTATAATTTTTTATTTTCCTTTTAATTTTATAATTTACCCCCCAAAATGTATATTAGGGGTTTCCCCTTATTTTTCCAGTAAAGTTTAAGTAATTTTACAGCTTATGGTTTCTAAGGTAAGGGGTGGGGCGAATGGGTAATTTTTTAAATATTTTTGTTAATATTTTAATTTATTTATTTTAAAAATATGAAAAAAATATATTTCTTTTCGTAATAATGAGCCGTTTCATTTGATATATAACATGATAGGTTAGAAACAATTTTACTTTTATATTTTCTATTTAATTCTATAATTTGCCCCCCAAAATAAAAAGTAGAGATTTCTCCTTATCTTTCCAGTAAACATCAGATCAGACCCTATAACTCTAATTTTTTTCAAAACTTTACGTTTTATAGTTTCGGAGATAGGGAGGGGGGAATTGGTAAATTTTGGTATATTTTCATTAATATTTTATTAACTATTTTTTTTAATATGAAAAAAAAAGATTAGTGTTCCTCAGAATGGGACCTTTTATTTGATGTATTACATGATGCGTTTGAAAAAATTTGTATTTTTAAATTTTCATTCAAGTCTATAATTTGCCCCCCCAAAATTCATATCAATGGTTTCTCCTTATTTTTCCTGTAAAGTTCGGGTAACGCTCTATATTTCCTATTTTTTTCAAAATTTTAGGCTCAGTAGTTTCGGAGATCAGGGGGGGAACGGTCGATTTTTTTAGTTTTTTCCCCCCAAATATACCCCTAAAATCAAAATTTCTTCATTTATGATATGTACTCCTGAACGGGTCACCAAACTGTACATTGATGCCAAATTTCAACCTCTTCCGTCCAGTAGTTTAGGAGAAAATTGTTGTGATGTGTCAGAGGCAGAAATCCGGAGTGATATTATAAGGGTATCGGCATATTGTATATAAGGAACCCTAAAAAGACTGCGATCTTTAAAATTTCGATTTGAGACTAGACACTACACAAAAGTCGTGACAGAGTTTTTAAATTAACTGAACACAAACGAATTTCCACCCTATATTAAAAATTAAATTTTTTAAGTCACCCGCCCCCTAAAAGCTTTTTTGATCATAAAAAATAGGATTTTATTAAAAACACGTGCTTCAAGACGGGTTAAGTTGATTTTTGGGTAAAATCGCAGTTTTTTTATCTCATACAGTATTTGGCGTTGATAAAAATCATGGAAACAGTTTTGTAAGAAGGTCTCATTAAATTTTTGAAAGTTTTTATTTTTCAAAATATTCTCAATAGATTCACCATTTATATTTTAGAGAAAATTAATATTTAACCCATTTCCAAAAAGGAGCAGGTTATCACGTAGAGCAGAGTAAAATTACAGTTATACAGGTGGGTCCAAAAAATCTTCAAAAAAAGTGATATTGGGTGGTACATTAGCAGTTCTATATACAGGATGGTTGAAATATAATGTGGAATTGAATTATAGTTTTACTTCTGTAAAATATATTTATATATTTTGGATATTTAAATTAGATGGGTTTTATTTATAATTTCCGGATACTTTATTGACACAATTATGTACCAAAATTGTTAGTAATTATAATTTTTTTCTGCTCAAAATGTTTATCCCAGCTAATATGAAGCAAGCGATGTTAGTAGGTGAATCAACTCTCGAATTCATTCAATAATTACAAAATCATCTAGCCGCACGTACATTCCTTGATCTTGACATCGTTTACTGAATAATTTTGTAATGATTCGTATCGATATTGAGTTGCGGTAATGCAAGCTTATAGCATGTGAAATAATCTATTGCACCATTCTTATAGTGATTTAATGAACCATGTAAATTTTAATTCCGTTATGAATTAAAACTAATTGGTATTGCTAAACAAGAAAATCTGAAAAACTTATTATCAAATAAACATTGAGGCTACTATTTGACTTATAAGTGATTGTCCATTCCAGTGCCACATCTACCCAAGCTTCTAGACCAGGTTTAAAAGAAGTAGAAAAAATACGTACAGTAAATTTTGATTACAATATCTATTTTACATTGTTTGTGGCAGGTCAAGAGGCCAAGTAGAATGCAACATATTTAACAAACACTGACAATTCCAATCAAATAAAAAAAAGGTTGTATTTTCCAAAATCTTAATCTGACTGCGTTGTCAATGGCATTAAAATATGAAAACAAAACCTACTAGATCGTTTTAACAATTTTACTTGACATAACTGATAAAATTTTTGGTTTCTTTCGATATACAGTTTAGCACAAAAAACTGCAAACATCATATATACACGGTTTCAAAAAGTTGTGGGACGACGAAATAACTTGGAATGTCGGCATCATAAATAAAAGATTCAGGATTTTTCCCTGACTATTCAGTGCTGACCTTGAATTTGATCCTGAGGATGCCCTTGAAGGTTATTTTCAAGTAAAATCCATTTTTCCACTTAACCATGGTCATAATTTGACCCTTGAAGATCAGAATTGAGGTCAAAGAGTGGAATTGCTGGAGATAAACTTGAAATCACTTTGAAATGTCTGACTGTGTGTTTAAAATATTGGGAAATCGATTTCTGGGGTCACTGCAAAAGAATTTGAAGTCCGTTTTGGGTTTTAAGATGGCAGATTTAAATTTGTTGATCCAAGATGGAGGATCAATTGGGAATATCTGAATAACGCTTGAAAATAGTGGTATTAGGGTTTCTGAAGCTGCTGAAGAAGAACCTAAAGTCAGTTTCGACTGGATATTGGTAGATTCAATATGGCGGATGAATAGGTAATGTCGCAGTGTGGCTCGAAAACAGTGATTAAGGTGATGATTAAGGATAATTTAAAATTGTGGATATTTTCGTCTTCATGGTCTGAAATATACAGTTATATTTAAATATCCTTAGGATCAAAATCAAGGTAACAATTGGATAGCAAGGGGGAAATACTGAGAAACAAATAGTTCACTTTTTCTTTTGTAATTATTTTAGAATTATTCTTTGATCTTGACCGTGACCTTGAAAGGTTTAAATCTGACAAAGGTCGAGAACATATATGAACGTAGAATTTTCCGTTCTTTTGTTTACATGCATAAAAATATATGGTTCTGTTTAAAAAAATGGACCTGACCTTAATATGACATTGAAGGTCATCCTCAGGGTCAAACTATTGGTCCCGTTTGGATAGCCAGGGAAAAATCCTGAAATTTTTGTTCTGGTTACTTTTCCATTCATCCTTACTTTCCAAGTTGGAAAAACTTGAAACAATCTTCAGAATTTATATGTAGCGCTTCTAGGGGTGACTTTGTTGTAAGATACTGCATTAACGAAAATGCGATCAAAAAATTGAGTTGATTCAGTGATCCGATTAACGTCATAAGGGAAATCCTAGGAAAAACCTTATAGGGCACCATTATTTATTTCACCCTTAATTATCGATAATCAGATACCATTCTACCGAAATAGAAGCGATACAATCAGGGAGCTTTTGGATAAGGGCAGAGGCAAATCAGAAAAAAATATCCTAGAGAGAGGAGCAAATCAGAAAAATTGTTGGCCCAGGGGGGGGGGGGGAGTCAGCAAATTTATGGGAAGTTTTGAAGACTCAGGGCAGATTTTTCAAGTCCAGGAGAAGCTGACCTCCTCTGTCCTCCCCTGCCCTCCTTCGGTGCAGCGATGGATACAATCGTCCTCATTTAACGGAATTAACAATACTACATAAAGAAAAACTCAACACAACACGACAATTAAAAAAAGCTGCATTGATACGGTTAAAATTAAATGTTGATCATTAGCGCTGAGCCTTAATGACCCATGGGTGTGACTTTTTTCATTACTACTATATAAAAAGTATATTTTCACTTCTACAATCCTTTTGTGTTAGTTTTCACAGACTCCATCACCGAAATTATCTGTTTTAAATAAATGATATTAAAGAACAAAGAAATTAATTGTATTTTGCCATCATGGTTAACTACCAAAAAAGAGACGGCTTTCACAATCAGAAAATTTAATTAGTATAACGTTTTATGACTCATTTTTTGAAAGCTTCTACATGATGAACCCATTTTCCATCTTCTAACAATACATCAAAAGGACCCACAAAAAGTAGTAAAACCTTCCTAATGCTTAAAATCATTACCCATTGTTCCATTTGTAATAAAATAATCTAACCACTAGTTGACCGTTTCTTCTATGTTTTTTTTCGTACCTAATTAGTTATACTGCTTCATTATTTCTCGAATTTATGTCCGCTTAGCACATAATGGATGTTAAAATATGCTTTAAAAAAGTCAGATCGTTATGATGCTGTAGTGAAAGTTAAATTAAATAATTACAGCAATAATTGCTTTGAGTATAATCAAGTCGAAAAAGATTTATTATATAAATGGAAAGTTCCTGACAGTTTTATGTTTTATTGTTCTTTGAAATTGCTGAAATTCATTTCGTCTTTTATTGTCATTTACCAGAAACGTAGAAAATCTATAATGCAGGTAATTAAATTAAATTATCTGAGACGTCTGAAGTAACTAATGTCATTAGATAATCTAATAACTCCCTTTATTGACTCCTAAAAGGAAAGAATCCACGGTTGATGAACCGTATATGGATCCACATTTCAGAGAACCGACGTCTTTAAGTTACCCTCTATTAGTGGTTTGAACAAAGGGGTGTGTCAATAAGGTGTAGGCCGTAAAGGGGAAGATTTATAAAAAAAGTTATGGAGCAAAGTGGCTAAGTTCACAAAAATCTATTATACATCTACGAAGTAGAATGATAGTGGTCCATAGGCAGCCGTATATACAAGATGATTGGAATATAGGGTGGAGTGGACGTTTGGTAGTATAAAAATGTTGGAAAAAATTTGGAATTAAAATTACATAGGGTGATTAAAAAACTGTTTTATGATGTGGACGTAAACAAATCATATATAGAATGGTTGAAATATATGCTGGAGTTGAATTATATTTATACAGTGTGATTAAAAAATCATTTATTTCATAGCCCATAAGAAGTTGCATAAAGTGTGGAGAGGAATTAATGTTACACAGAGCGATAATATAAAATGTTAAAAATGAAATAATTTATGGGAGTTATATACGGTGGTTGAAATATAGGACGGATTTGCCTCCGTAAATATGGGATGGATTCTACTCCATCCTATAATTTACAGAAGGCAGCTAACAAATGCATGCTTGTCCGTGGGCAGTCGTATATAGAGGATGATTGGTACATAGGCTGGAGTGAAATTATCTATAGTTATACAGGGTTGACAAAAAAAAGTTGAAAAAAGGTTACATGGTGTGGTCCATAAGGCACAAATATATAATTTGGGCTTATTAAGTCAACACGTACTAGTACATTTTGTTCGTAAACATTTACCTGTCAATTTACATGAAAATGTATCATTGTGTAATGTTGGGGCTTTCGATGTTAAGGTTATACATACAAAATAAAAAATAAAGAACCAAACTACCTGAGTTCAAAAAAACTAAAAAGTTGAAAATAAAACATTTTAAAAATATATATATAACAGACTTCCACTATAACTAAAATGCTGAAGATAATTATAACAAAATACAACTTTCAATGTTATTAAGTACCTACCCAGAAAGTAAAAAATGTAAACATTAAAAAGTGCTCAATCTGTACAAATTAATTACCTACCTATCTAGTATATTTTTGAAGTCGGTTCCAAGCAACAATCAAGTTGGATGAAGTAGTAGATAAGTACGCAATGAAGGATTTTAGATTTGCTTGGCACCGACTACAAAAATATACTAGATTGGTAGGTAATTAATTTATACAGAACCTAACAACATTGAATGTGTTATTTATTTGCTAGAGTTGTGTTTTGTTATAATTATTTTCGGCTTTTTAGTTATAGGTGTAATGTTTTATTTCTAATTTTACTGGAAAACCGTAAATCTCACGTAATAGAAAATTATATGGCACCTTTCTGAAATATTGCTTAATGCAATGCCATTTAAATCATCAAATTTGCCCAAGCCGTTTTTGAATAATCACTATGCATATACAGTGATGGGCAAATGTGTGGAACCAAGTAAATATCTCTGGAATTATTAGAGATATCAAAATGAAATTCGGACGGTAGATACAGCAGTAGATTGCCTACTTGTTTCCAAATTTTTTTACAATTTAGAACTCCTGTTTTACCGGAAGTAATGTCGATGTTAAAATTTACAATGAAACACCCTATATAGTATTTTAGTTTCTGATGAAACATTTTATTGCGAATACAAAAATATCGGATTTGATATTGTTTACTTCAGTACCTACCGAGATATTAACAGAAAAGTAACTAAGCAAAGGAAAAAATTAATGATAGCTAAACTCTTTTCAGATTTCATTTACGCCCGATATAAACAAACCGCTCGGTAAGGATTTGTATTTCTAATGGCCAATTGGTGACATTTTACCGTCACAGCCAACAGCACTGCTTGTTCCATAGTCGAAAACACGTGCGTTTGTTTAAATCAGGCGCAAATTAAATCTGAATCAAGTTTAGTAGTCCATGAAATTAATTGCAGAAGTGACAGTAATTGTCAAAATAAGTTATTGGTTTTTTTTTATTTGAACGTAAAAAGATTGTATTGTTTTAATTTGATCGTAAAATGGACGAATTAAGTGAAAGAGAAAGAATAGAAATATTAATGATGATTGGGTATGGGGAGAGGAAAAGGACGCATCAAGAAGTTTGTGGCCTTTTTAACATTGTTCATCCGAATACACAAATATCTCGTTCAGTAGTGACGAAAACTTTTCGAAGGTACGACACAAGTGGAACAGTTAGCAATTTACCAAAAACTGGACGGTTAAAAAGTGCAAGTAATAAAGGTGTAGCTCAAAATGTTGCTATATCTTTGGAAGAAAATCCTGTCTTATCCACTACCGACCTCGCCAGTATGCATGGAATTAGACGTCGTTCAGTAGGAAGGATATTAAGGCGAGAAAAATATCATTTATACAAAATTCGCCTTGTTCAAGAACTCTTCGAAGACGATTTCGACAGACGTTTGCAATTTTGTGAACGATGATGGATATTTGTAACCGTGATAATAATTTTATAAGAAATGTGGTGTTTTCAGACGAGGCTACATTTTGTTTAAATGGTACGGTTAATCGACATAAGTGCCGCTACTGATCGCAAAGTAATCCTAATTGGGTACAAGAGGCTCATACACAACATCCCCAAAAATTGAACGTTTGGGCCGGCATTTATAACAATAAAATCGTGGGACCCTTCTTCCTACAAGAAACTTTAAACGGAGATAGGTATTTACAGCTCTTGGAGACACAAGCTATTCCGGCATTGGAGGTAAATGGACAATTACCAAATAATATCTGGTTTCAGCAGGATGGAGCACCACCCCATTACGCTCGCATTGTTCGAGATCATTTAGATAGGACATTTCATCACAGATGGGTTGGAAGAAGGGGTACTTATGAATGGTCTGCACGAAGTCCCGACCTTAATCCACTAGACTCTTTTCTGTGGGGTTACTTAAAGACATCCAGAGAATTACACCAGAAGTAATAGCTAATGTTACTAGAGAATTTAAAAACCGACTTGCTTATTGTCAAGAAGTAAACGGTGCTCAGTTTGAATATCTAATACATTAAGTTTAGTTAAGTTAAGTTTCAGTGTTTTGAAAATCACTCAGATTTAGTTAATAATTATGATTATGTATTTCTTTAATGGATATTAGATTTTTCCTTTCCTAAATTACTTTTCTCTTAATATCTCGGTAGGTATTGAAGTAAACAATATCAAACCCGATATTTTTATATTCGCAATAAAATGTTTTATCAGAAACTAAAATACTATACAGGGTGTTTCATTGCAAATTTTAAAATCGACATTACTTCCGGTAAAACAGGAAGTTCAAAATTGTAAAACAAATTGGAAACAAATAGGCAATCTACTGCAGTATCCATTTTCCAAATTTCATTTTGATATCTCTAATAATTCCAGAGATATTTGCTTGGTTCCACACATTTGCCCATCACTGTATAAAAAAAAACGTACCGACGAATTGATAACATCCTCCTTTTTGGAAGTCGGTTAAAAAGTAGCTTTCATCATCATAGCCAAAAACCTCTACCTTTCAAAACGAAAATATGCAAATTATAATCACTTTCAAAACGCATTCAAATAACAGTACTTTCTTAATTTATATAATAATTCTAAGGTTCGATAAACACTGCTTTCGACAAAAAAATACGACTGCAAATGAAACTTAAAAAAATCGCTTTACCTTTGAACATCTTCAGTAGTTCCTCATTGGTTTCCTGGTCCACCTTTTTGATTTCGTATGGAAAATTGTCCTTCTTAGCCCACAGAACACTTTCATTATCATTATTGTTGTTAGCAACGTCCTCCAAGGAAGTCACTGTCGGTGCCATTGCTTATCTACAGTTACACTTAGAGTTACCAATGCCGACGACTTACTATAAACAATAACAATACATTTATGCGAACTGGCGGACTTGCACTTGGCGCATTCTTTTCGTCGACCACTATCTATGTCAAGTGAAAGTCTTTACATAACTTGCCGTTAATTAATATTTCGACGTGAAGAGGATTATTATGGACATTTGATTTTTCACAATCGTGTTTATTATTAGTCGAAAACTGAACCAGAAACTGTTAGATAATTTGTGAATGGTTTCTCATGTGGAAAATATATGTTTTAATTATTCACAGTAAATTTTAAATAAAGAAACAATTTTTTAAGGTGGATCTTAAGTAAACTTAGCGAAATGATGCAGAAGACATTACGAATGAAATGAAAGTTCGGCAATAAATTGACAATAGTTTTGAAGCCTTTATCTGGAAAACATTAAAATTGTATCTACCAATAAATAATTTTTACAAATAATTTAGTCAAGTGCGAGTTGGACTCGCATAATTAGGGTTCCGTACCACCTTCAAGATTCTAATATTCCAGTTTCAGACAAGCAGGGAATGAGTACATTTTCTTATATTTACCCTTATATATTTTAAAGGAAGCGTTTTAAATTTATAAAAAATATGCACTTTCATTTTCCACACATAGACTTTTTTATTTTATCTGCTTCAGGAACGGCTTGATTTTTATAAGAATACATATGTATTTAATTTTCTAATTTGGCCCCCAAAATTAACATTAGAGTTTTATTTTCAGGGAAGCGCTATACAGTGATGGGCAAATGTGTGGAACCAAGCAAATATCTCTGGAATTATTAGAGATATCAAAATGAAATTTGGAAGGTGGATACTGCAGTAGATTGCCTATAAATTCCAAATTTTTTTACAATTTTGGACTTCATGTTTTACCGGAAGTAATGTCGATTTTAAAATTTGCAATGAAACACCTGTATAGTATTCTAGTTTCTGATGAAACATTTTATTGCGAATACAAAAATATCGGGTTTGATATTGTTTGCTTCAATACCTACCGAGATGTGAAAGTGATTTTCAAAACATTAAAACTTACTTAACTAAACTTAATGTATTCGATTTTCAAACTGAGCACCGTTTACTTCTTGACAATAAGCAAGTTGGTTTTTAAATTCTCTAGTAACATTAGCAATTACTTCTGGTGTAATTCTCTGGATGTCTTGTGTTATTCTTGCAGCTAATTCTTGCAAATTATTTGGTCTATCAACATAAACCTTAGACTTTAAGTAACCCCACAGAAAATAGAATGGTGCTCCATCCTGCTGAAACCAGATATTATTTGGTAATTGTACATTTACCTCCAATACCGGAAATAACTTGTGTCTCCAAGAGCTGTAAATACCTATCTCCGTTTAAAGTTTCTTGTAGGAAGAAGGGTCCTACGATTTGTGTTAAATAAATGCCGGCCCAAACGTTCAATTTTTGGGGGATGTTGTGTATGAGCTTGGTTCCACACATTTGCCCATCACTGTATATGTTGAATATACAGAAGCCTAAAAACTTTTAAAAAACTTTTTATAGACGATAAAGCTAAATAGTGAAAAATAATGTTTCCGGTAAAAAATTCTAGGGCACTAGAAAAATGAGCCCTTTCATTTGATGTACAGGGTGTCCCATAAAGGTGGGCGATTACCATAAAATATAAATATTAAAATTCTGAAAATTTGGCAACTTAGATAAGCCGATAGGTTCTGTATGACCAAAGTACTTAAAGAACTGTGGCACTTGCGGTTATACCGGAAGTAGACAACAACTTTCTTATATCAAATAAAACACCCTTTATGTTTTTGGATTTTTGGATGCTACGTTAAATTCTAGAAACATTTTATTTACTACATGTTATCTCTAAATTTAATCATTCTCCAAATGTTTGCATTTTGATGTCAAAAATGACAGAGACAGTCGAGTAACCACAATGTTCTGTTTTTTAAACGGTATTGCGGGATGTCTTATTGGAAGACTCAAACCATCAAACAGCGCTGTGAAAATCACTACTTTTTCTACAGGGTGTTCTTAAGAAAATAGTAAAAATTGACATTCACAATATTCTTAAAAATCAAAATTTTCAAACGGAAACTCCCAATCTTTTGTCTTAAATTACGAAAAACCGTTTTCCGTCCATTAAAATATGATGTCGACTTTGTTTGGAAAAATCAAGTTAGCCGTGGCCGCTAAAAAATATCTGGGGGCTACGAAATGTCACTCAGTTTTTCATAATTGCCAATTATGAAGCGTACACTCACATCCAAACACTGGCACTAAAGGAAACTAATAAACCTATTTGTTGAGGACTAAACATGTAACCATCTACATAGCTATCAAATTAGACTTTATCCATAAAGTAATTTTTTAACATTAAAATGGGTATAGTAAACTATTCTTAAAAGGTAAACCTATAAAAAAGTAATAATGCCACCACATATTGTTTTGTAATTTTCCTAAGAAATTACTTGATTTTTTCCAGCATCTTCAAAAATCATCGTCATTCTTCCAAACAACTTACTTAAAACGTTTTTTCCATCACTACGTCTATTGGTGAAAACCGTACGAAAATCCGTTGGATAGTTATTGAGATTATAGTGTTCATACAGACGCTTCGGGTGGACATTGCTTTATAAGTATACCCTGTGTTCAAAAACTCTTACGGTGGATTATCTCGGCGGGAAGACATTTTACAACAATGTGGTCAAATCAAAACTTTTAGAATTTTTTCCTGGTCACAAAATGGTCATAATGGATTTGACCTTGAACATGACCTTCGAGGTAAAATCAAGGTCAAGTTGAATTTTTCAAATAGGGTAACCCATTTTTAATACCGAAAATGAAGAGAAAGGGAAAACTTACGTACAAACATGTCCTTGAAATTCTTTATCATTTGACCTTGATGGTCAACAAAGGTCAAATTGAGGTCAAACACAGTTTGGCTTCTTACGACGGTTCAAGAATAAGATTTTTTGACAGAGGCATTCTTCATTTTAGCTTGGCTACGCAATGGTCATATTGGATTTGACCTTAACCACGACCTTCAAGGTAAAATCAAGGTCAAGTTGAATTTTTCAAATAGGGTAACCCATTTTTAATACCGAAAATGAAGAGAAAGGAAAACTTACGTTCAAACATGTCCTTGACCATTTTTTTCATTTGACCTTGATGCTCAACAAAGGTCAAATTGAGGTCAAACACAGTTTGGCTTCTTACGACGGTCCAGGAATAAGATTTTTTGACAAAGGCATTTTTCATTTTAGCTTGGCTACGCAATGGTCATATTGGATTTGACCTTAACTATGACCTTCAACTTCAAATCAAGGTCAAGTTGAATTTTTCAAATAGGAAACCCATTTTTGATACCAGAAATGAAGAGAAAGGGAAAAACTTACGTTCAAATATGTACTTGACCATTTGCTTCACTTTGACCTTGATGCACAACAACGGTCAAATTGAGGTCAAACATAGTTTGGCTTCTTATGACGGTCCAAGAATAAGATTTTTTGACAAAGGCATTTTTCATTTTAGCTTGGCTACGCAATGGTCATATTGGATTTGACCTTAACTATGACCTTCAACTTCAAATCAAGGTCAAGTTGAATTTTTCAAATAGGAAACCCATTTTTGATACCAGAAATGAAGAGAAAGGGAAAACTTACGTTCAAATATGTACTTGACCATTTGTTTCACTTGACCTTGATGCTCAACAACGGTCAAATTGAGGTCAAACATAGTTTGGCTTCTTATGACGGTCCAAGAATAAGATTTTTTGACAGAGGCATTTTTCATTTTAGCTTGGCTACGCAATAGTCATATTGGATTTGACCTTAACCACGACCTTCAAGGTCAACTTAAGGTTAAGTTGAATTTTTCAAATAGGAAACCTATTTTTGATACCGGAAATGAAGAGAAAGTTAAATCCATTATGATCATTTTGTAGCCAGGGAAGGAAATATTCTAAAAGTTTGTATTGACTATATTTTTCTGACTGTAAAATTTAGTTGTGGCACCCTATATCTCCCAATATCCAAACTAAAAAGGCAATTGTCATAGTCGTTCAAAAACATTCTTGGCCATACCATACCGTTGCTTTTTTATTTAAATTAAAACAAATGAGGGCAGAGGAAGAATAAAGCAAGAATAGACGAATAAATGTATGGTTTATTAAAACGAAAAACAACAATAGATACTTTTTTAGAATAACTCCTTACATATGTACAATTATTACATCTCTGCCACGACAAAAAATAAAAATAGGAATGTCTGCCTATGTAACTCTATGTATATACACTAAACACCTAAATTTTCAACAATTAGATTTCTCACAATGGATATAAGCTTTTGTAAAGATACTTTGTATCAGATTTCATAATATTGCTGTAAAAATTTATTGATAATAGTAATACTGGAGAAACACTCTTGGGGTTGTTTAGGCTTTGCCAGCTACGGGAGTAGCTCCTTTCGTGGGGTCGGAAGTTTGTTCTTTCTCCAACTGTTTACGGAGGTACTCGGAATTGTGAACCATCAGTTTCTGCACGGCCAACAAGGCTTCGTATCTGACGTTGGGGTCTTCGTGGGCCAAAAGCTGCATGACGAGTTGTTTACCTCCCAATTGTTCGATGACACTAGAAACAAACAAGTAAATTAATATAAATAATAAAAATAAATAAGGGATAACAAGCGGTAGCCTTTTTGAGTTTGAATATTATTCTTTTGTACTACTTAATGAAAGTTTAGAAGTCCTGATTGGACTATCGGATAAATCGCAGATGAATTCTCAGAACAAAAAAAAAGTTAAAAGATCTAAAAACTCACAAAATTGTCAAAACTATCTTGTCAATACTCTAAAATGAGAATAACCTCAAAAATTTAAAATGTACAAATGTCAAAAATGATGGAAATAGCAGAAATAACCAAAAATGTCAAATTGTGATTACGATATTTGTCATTGCGAATCCTCTTATTTTTTTTTCTGCAATTTGTGTTAAAACCATTGAAAACGAGGTCCGATTTAGACCTTGAAACGTTTGGACTTTGGAAATATACTGGCTTTCAAGTTTATGTGGTGTTATTCCCAAAGAACTCAGAAAAAAATAAAAAATAAGGCAAAAATGACGAAAATGACAAAATTGACAAAAATGAAAAAATGCAAACATGACAAAAATGACAAAGATGACAAACATGACAAAAATGTCAAAAAATGACAAAAATAGGTACAAAAATTGACAAAAATGACAAAAAACAAAATGACAAAAATAACAAAAATGACAAAAATACAAAAAAGACAAAAATGACAAAAATGACAAAAATACAAAAACAAAAATGACAAAAATGACAAAAATGAAAAAATGAAAAAAAAAAATGACAAAAATGACAAAAATGACAAAAATGACAAAACGATAAAAATGACAAAAATGACAAAAATGACAAAAATGATAAAAAATGATAAAAAATGACAAAAATGACAAAAATGATAAAAAATGACAAAAATGACAAAAATGACAAAAATGACAAAAATGACAAAAATGACAAAAATGACAAAAAATGACAAAAATGACAAAAATGACAAAAATGACAAAAATGACAAAAATCACAAAATGACAAAAATGACAAAAATGACAAAAATGACAAAAATGAAAAAATGACAAAAATGACAAAAATGACAAAAATGACAAAATGACAAAAATGAAAAAATGACAAAAATGACAAAAAATGACAAAAATGACAAAAATGACAAAAATGACAAAAACACAAAAATGACAAAAATAAAAATGACAAAAATGATAAATATGACAAAGATGACAAAATCAAAAATGACAAAAATGACAAAAATCAAATGACAAAAAATGACTTAAATGACAAAAATGACAAAAATGATGAAATGACAAAAATGACAAAAATCACAAATGACAAAAATGACAAATATGACAAAAATGACAAAAATACAAAAATCAAAATTTTGACAAATGACAAAAATACTTGACAAAAATCTTGCCACGAGGATAATGACGCACGTACTCTCCAATGTCAAAACTGGCAACACTCAGTACCAAAGGATCATTTTCAAAATTTACTTACTTCTTGCTACTTTCCAACAAATGGATCAAAATACGGAGCAACTCGTAATTTTTTTCGTTGAGACGTTGAGCGTTTTCCCTCCAGAATTTGCTCTTGTGCACCGGAGACCATTCCAATCGTCCAGATTTTACCTACAATGTACAACGTACACATTAGAAGAAAACAAAGTAGAACCATTTGTAGTGTACCTCTGTCGCGTATTCGTCGAATGAGCTCAAATCTTGCACGGAACTTTGCAGTTTCTCAGTTAAGAATTGTACGTCCTCGGTGACGTCCTCGTCATCGAATTTGCGCTGCTCCAAAATGGCCAGCTGTTTCAAAACCTGGAACACAATTCACAAATTTTGAGATGTCAATGAATCAAACATCAATATTGATTTGTAACACACTAAAATAATTCCGTTTGTTCCAACACTTTATTGATTCACTCGTTTAATGAAGTATTAACTACATTTTAAACCGATTTATCGAGATTTTAAGAGAATCCAAAATAGACAAACTAACGAGCATTATATGAACTTTCAAAATATATTTCAATCAGACAATCCTGGTTAATACGGTGCGTTTTGAAAAACAATATCTCGAAATTATTTAAATTACAATTCTTCAAAAACTACGTATACAACATCCATGTTCAACCAGATTTCTTTCAATAAATACTGTGGCTAAAAGTACCATCGTTGTTTGTTTTTTTTACAAACACCTCCAACCAGGCCAATTGTCCATTGTTTTCCATTTCCATGGTAAATTGAATGCGAGTTTAAATGAGGAGTAAATTCAATTAACGAGTCTTCCCCATGGCTCCAAACAACAAAGATGTCATCTACCAATACGAAAAAACCAACACGGAAGTTTTCAAAAGCACTGTCCAAAGCATTTCCTCTAAAATCTCCATAAAGAAATTAGCAATGACTGGTCTAAGAAGGCATCCACTTAGAACTCTTGGTTCGGCCCCTCAGTCCCGCCCATTCCATCTCCACCGACCAATCAGAGCTCGCTATACCCTGCCAGCCACCTATAAATGCCAGAGCTCGACCGCTCGTGAGTACTTTTTCCGCAGTTATTTACAAAATGACGAAAACACGGTGAAATTATTTGGAATGACGTTTTATTAGACAAAACCCTTATTGTTTATATTACCTTACCTTGCACTGGACCATCGCGATGCAGTGCTCTTTAGCGACTTGCTTGTCCTCGGGTTTGTCGATCAAATTCCTGAAAACAGCCAAGATGATTCTTGTGACCTTTTCCTTGACACAATCGCTGAGAATGTCAGCCAAAATCGGTATGACGTTGAACTTGTTCATCTTTTCGGCCAACAACGAATTGAAGGTCAACACCCAAATGCAGAAGATCAACTGGTACTGAACTTGGAAGTTGACACGTCCTGACAGAACCGACAGCAGGGTGGAGATGCCATCTACAGAGACGAACGCGAAACGGTACTCGTCAATGCGGAGCATCATCTGCAGACAGCGAGCTACAGATTGGATGTATTCGTTGTTCTAAAAAATATATAACTTAAATAAATATTTTTTTATTGTAACGCAAATTACATTCAGACGTTTAATAACTTCTGGATGCTTCACAACTTTAAGCGAAAATATTAATACATATGACAGTATGTACATGTTTAATGACATATCTTTATATATATATATATATATATATATATATATATATATATATATATATATATATATATATACAAGGTGAGTTTTTTTGATGATCAGTATGGGATCTCGGAAACTACCGGAGATAGAGCAATGGTTAAATTGGGAAAGATTTGCAGTTTTACTGGCCCAATTTAATGACACTTTCGGATTTTTGTAAAAAGTCATGGCTTACTAGATATTTTGAAAAAAACAAATTCTGCCCATTTAGTCAAATCCATCTAGCTCCCTTGTTTTTGATTTTATAAAAAAGTGTAAATATCAAATTTGAAGGGAATTGTATCCCGAAAATGATTGTCATGTCCTCGTTTACGTGACAGCTCTCGTTTTCGAGATATGACACAAACTTATCTTTTTTTTTTTTGAATGGAAACCATAGTTGGCTATGACCTCAAAAAATCAGACATTTTTAGAGCTTTTCAACGATATAAGACTCGATATAGTTATTCATAAAAATAAAGGACTTATGGATGCGCTTCTTTTTTTCTTTTCACTTTTAACGTAGGTAGCCATGAAAAAGATTGATTTTTTAATAACTATTCCAAAAAACATTTAACGATTTTTTTATTAGGCATCTCAAATATAACGAAAAAACTAAATAAGTAGGTACTTACTAAAAATTTAAGAAATTAAAGTACATAATAATGGTTACAATTTATGTTCGAAAAGTCCACCATTGTTATTTAGACAAAATTGCATCTTTTAAGATTGACATTACCGCTTTCCTCTCAGACCGATTTTTTGAGGTCATAGCCAACTATGGTTTCCATTCAAAAAAGATAAGTTTCTGTCATACCTCGAAAACGAGAGCTCACGCAACGAGACGGAATGACAATCATATTCAGATCCAATTCCTTCAATTTTGATATTCACACTTTTTTTTATAAAATCAAAAACAAAGGACCAGAGGGATTGACTAAATCGAAGAATTTCGTTTTTTCAAAATATCTAGTAAGCCAATTTTTGTCTAAATAACAAT